>OZ012694.1:27985159-28005159 GCA_963942565.1 Maea johnstoni | reverse complement strand
TTGACCTTTCAAGGTCATTTTCTGAGACCTTGACCTTTGACCTACATTTTCCGAAATACCTATCCTTCAATTTTCCTGAATATTGGGGAGGAGGTGCTTAGAGATGTCGGTAAAGGGCATGTGAAGTTTGGTTTTGGAGAATTGGGTATTTCTTATTAAAAAGCAGGAAATAGTATTTGGTGTAAGGGTGCATCATACGAAAACAGACATTTTAATTTCATAATGTACCTGGCATGGTAAACGAACTGCATATCAATAGCTATTTGTTTTCAAAGACAACCTCAGGCCATTGTACATGTATGTCAAACATATCTGACTCCATCACTGCCTTTTGCCATAAATCATATAGCCAGTTGATGTCACTAAAATCCCTGGGCAAATTCACTTGTTATCAATCTTTGATCTATACGAAAATTTGTACAGCTTATACCTTGATGCATTCTCATTACAGTTTTGGTTTCTCAAAGAGCAAATTTTACCTCATCATTAAAAGTAACATCTTTTCATACCTAAGGCCAACATTTGATGAGTATATCCAGTATGATTCTATGCCTTAACAACCTTAACCTTTTGAGATTCATCTGAGTTTGAAAAGCGTTTCACTAACAGCTTGTGTTCCCAAGGAATATGGTGAAATGCAACAGTTTCTGGGTGCCAGCTACAGTTTTAGAATTTTCCAGTCTTGCTTTTATTATTTCTCCACGTTTTGTAACATGGTCTGCTGAACAGAAGATTGCTGTGATCCTTGTGAGATTTTGCTTTGCCCATTCCTACAGTTGTGAAGGATTCTGGATTTGAAGGTCAACTGGTCGCTGCAAACTAACTCTGGATGCAAGTCTTTTGAGGGTGCCTCCAATTCCCTCACATGGTCCTTAACCTTTACATGTGATGTAGCAACGAATTGCCACTCTACATGTATATTATAATCTTCAGCGTGTAAGCTAACTTAGCAAAGTTTTGTGGTTCTTATACTATACAGCAGCACCATACAAAGAAGTAGAAGATCTTTGTAGGTTCCAATTTAGTTTTGATCAAAGAGACGAGTCTGTTAAGTAAATAGCTTACTGCAACGAGGCATTGACATAAGTACTTGCCCTGGCAAGTGGATTTTTAAAAAAAGGGCTTTTGGGCAAGTACATTTTAGTTTCCACTTGCCCGAAAGGTCCAGATTTTCTGAACACTACACATTTTTCAAATAGAAATATCCAGAAATATACCCAGAAACATGCAACAAAATGCAACACAATTTAAAAGAAAATGGTTTTCAAATCATTAAATCCATGACAAGTAATACATGCCATTCCAGCATGTTATAACTCATTTCGGGCAAGCCAAAAATTACATTGGGCAAGTATAAATCATTAACTACTTGTCCAGCATGGTAAGTTTGCTCTGAATTTAATGTTGGTGCCTGCCAACAGTGTCATGAACTGAGCAATTTGATACCTTTACACAGCTTACACTTTACATTTTGTTTTTCTCCTAGTAGTATGCAACGCAAGAATGAATAGTTGCTTGGGGATTGAATCAGTAAACTATAATTTACACTGATGTCACTGCGTACAATGTCTTGCTCCTCGTCCATTTCATTCTTGAGACCGCGCAAAACATAGAGAAAAAATAAAAGCAAGACTGGAAATTGCTTTAACTGTAGCCGGCACCCTGAAATGGGTGCATTTCACCATATTCGCTTTTCAAACTCAGATGAATCTCAAAAAGTTAAGGTTGTTTAGGTATAGAATCATCCTAGATATACTTAATAAATGTTGGCCTTAGGTATGAAAAGATGTTACTTATAATGATGAGGTAAAGTTAGCTTTGTAGAGAAACCTAAATTGTAATGAGAATGCATTAAGGTATATGCTGTACACATTTTCATCTAGATCAAAGATTGCTACAGGTGAATTTGCCCGGGGATTTTAGTGACATCAACTGGCTACATACTTTATGGCAAAAGGTAGTGATGGAGTCAGATATGTTTGACATACATGTTCAATGGCCTGAGGTTGTCTTTGAAAGCAAATAGCTATTGATATGCAGTTCGTTTACCATGCCATGTGCATTATGAAATTAAAATGTCCGTTTTCGTATGATACACCCTTACACCAAATACTATTTCCTGATTTTTTATAAGAAATACCCAATTCTCCAAAACCAAACTTCACATGCCCTTTACCGACATCTCTAAGCACCTCCTCCCCAAAATTCAGGAAAATTGAAGGATAGGTATTTCGGAAAATGTAGGTCAAAGGTCAAGGTCTCAGGAAATGACCTTGAAAGGTCAAATGTGTCAAAAGGTCATCAAGTAACATATCGTTGGAAAGGAAATTGTCTCCTCTTTCCAACGGTACCACGGTTTTAAAAATCAGTTGGTTACTTTTCGAGTTAAAGTAAATTTTGTGTCCCAAAGTTGAAAATTTTGATAAATTTCAGAAATCTTTGAAGTGCTGTAGCTTCATCAATAATGATGATAATGAGCTGAAACTTGGTGTGTGTTAGTCTCTCTGTAGGGTCAACAAGTCTGCCAAATTTCATCAAAATCGGAGATGGGCCGGGAAAAAAGTGAGTGAGTTGGCATGGAATGACCCATATGTGTTGTATATTTGACAATTCACAGCAACGTCATTGAGGTTGGGCTTTGATTGTGGTGTTTTAGTTTTAACAATAACTATCCTTATCATATGCCTACTGCTCATTCTCTGCTGTGATTGGTCAGATCATGGTCACATGACCACCTTACACAATTAATATTGGGGTTCAATATCACTTTCCAGCCTTTAGACTCTTAGCTGTCAGGTTCATGTGCTCAATTCTCAACTTGAACTTAACCAAAGGGAATTGATGTAAGGAACTCAAAAGTGTTTGGGTTTCTTGTAAAATTCTGATTAGGAAAAATACGAACTATATTATATCTATTGAAGACAAAACACATTTAAAATTTAAATAGATAAATCATCAAATTTCTTAAACTAATGCATGTGACTTTTTCAGGTATCTATAGTATTTTGATTTGCGATATTACTACACAAAATAAATATTCCAGCTTAGAAATCTACAATAATCAAATGGTTTGTGGTAAAACCTGGATATGGAAAAACATATCAATAATATTCTCATTTTCATAGTTCTTTAGATTATCAAATTATTTAATTTGAATGAGCAGTAGGCATATGATAAAACATATATGGCATTTTGGTTACGTGCAATATTAATTTTTATTGCACTCTGAAAAAGTATATTGCACTCGGCGCAAGCCCCTCGTGCAATATCATTTTTCAGAGTGCAATAAAAATTGATATTGCACTCACCAAAGTGCCATATTTGTATGATATGTTTCATGTCTTGTTCTTACTCTTTATGAGCAGTTATGCAGAGATATCTATGAGTCAACTGATAAGTAAAGCACAACTTCCCCGAATAACTAATGGCCACGCGTTACATATTGAAGTCACCTCCCAACTGGTAAAACTCATTTGTGAAGCTCTCTTACACTGCATATTCCATAGACCTTGAAATGTCATCAAGATGGAAATATATCCCTCTGTTGTCATCTCCCTCTCCGTTCTCATATATCGTGTCACGCATGAGAGTAGACCGAAATATCTGACTCTAGATTTGCCTAGATGTTGATTTTCTATGTTAATTTTGCTATTTGGACGTTCATTATATACGTTCAGGATCTCGTTGGTATATGCAGTCAGAATTCCGCCTATAGTGAGAATTTACCACTACAAACAGCGAAGTGTCGTGTGCAACAGCGTGAAAATGTCGTTGAAAGTGACGAGAAAGATGGCGGTCTTTTTCTCGCTTCAACACCAATTTCAGTCGTATTTGAATAGCGTATGCATAGCGGTAGAATTGCATGGAACTTGAAGATAAGACTGGTCAGAACGGATATGGATAGTTTTTTGCGGGTGGACACCTCAGTAATTTTGCTGGTTCAATCGGCCCTTTCTTACTACTGCCGGACTTCTGACTCTACATATGCCAACGAGATCCTGAACGTATTCAATACAACTAATAATGTAACAACTACCGATAATGTAATACTCAACTGATAATGTAATAACATTTACTGATAATGTAATACTTAACTGATAACGTAATAAACTTTACCAATAATGTAATAAACTTGGCCAACTGATAACGTAATAAGGCATGAACGTATAATGTAATAACATGACTTAACTGATAATGTAATACACTCTTACTGATAATGTAATAACTTTTCCAAACCTTTTCAAAGTTTCACGCAAATTCATTTTAGAGTAGTTTGAAACATTCATGCATCTAACATATCAAGTTCTGCACTTAGAAAAATAAATAGGGGTGGGGTTCTGATGTCGGGAGAGGGGCGGATGGGTTGGTGTTGACTAGGCAGGGGTGCCAGATATTCTGATTAAGTATCATCTTTTGTATGTGTTTCAATGTGTATTCTTTTGTGTTATGCCTGCATATCAACACATTTCAAGTGTACAAAAAGCTTTTTGAATGAGTTTTTTTGCCAATATATTACTTGTTGCAATGTATGGCAGTTTCATTTAAAGGGAGAGGCAATTCAAAATTTAAAAATTGAAACGTTCATTTCCTAGCATATTCACTTTTGCGAATTGTACAATTTTGTAATACATAACAGTACAATAAACCCTTTGCTGATAATGTAATAATTCAACTGATAATGTGATAATCCCTTACTGATAATGTAATAGTTCAACTGATAGTGTAATAATACTCCAAATGATTATGAAATGAATCAACTAATAATGTAATACCTCCACTTATGATGTGATAAACTCTGACTGATAATGTAACATCTCAACCGATAATGTAATAAACCTGACTGATAATGTTATATCTCAACCAATAACGTAATAAATCTGAGAACTCTGACTGATAATGTCATGGCTTAACCGATAACGTAATAAACCTGAGAACTCTAACTCAACCAATAACGTAATAAATCTGTATAATGTTATAACTCAACCAATAACGTAATAAACCTGAGAACTCTAACTCAACCAATAACGTAATAAACCTGAGAACTGACTCAACCGATAACGTAATAAACCTAAGAACTCTAGTCAACCAATAACGTAATAAATCTGTATAATGTTATAACTCAACCGATAACGTAATAAACCTGAGAACTCTAACTCAGCCAATAACGTAATAAACCTGAGAACTCTGACTCAACCAATAACGTAATAAACCTGAGAACTCTGACTCAACCAATAACGTAATAAACCTGAGAACTCTGACTCAACCGATAACGTAATAAACCTGAGAACTCTGACTCAACCGATAATGTAATAAATCTGTATAATGTTATAACTCAACCAATAACGTAATAAATCTGTATAATGTTATAACTCAACCGATAACGTAATAAACCTAAGAACTCTAGTCAACCAATAACGTAATAAATCTGTATAATGTTATAACTCAACCGATAACGTAATAAACCTGAGAACTCTAACTCAACCAATAACGTAATAAACCTGAGAACTCTGACTCAACCGATAATGTAATAAACCTGAGAACTCTAACTCAACCAATAACGTAATAAATCTGTATAATGTTATAACTCAACTGATAACGTAATAAACCTGGGAACTCTAACTAAACCAATAACGTAATAAATCTGTATAATGTTATAACTAAACCAATAACGTAATAAATCTGTATAATGTTATAACTCAACCGATAATGTAATAAACCTGAATAATTTTATATCTCAACCGATAACGTAATAAACCTGAGAATTCTGACTCAACCGATAACGTTATAAACCTGAGAATTCTGACTTGACTGATAATGTTAGAAACCTGAGAACTCTGTCTCGACCAATAACGTAGTAAATCTGAGGACTCTAACTGATAATGTTATATATCAACCGATAACGTAATAAACGTGAATAATGTTATCTCAACCGAAAACGTTATAAACCTGACCGATAATGTAATATCTCAACCTAGAATGTAATAGACCTGAATGATAATGTAATAAACTGCAACTTATAATGTAATAACTCAACCGATAATGTCTGCAGGACTTTTTTGTCTATCTAAAGGGCTCAACTGGGATTACTAAGATAGTTCCCACGTATCCTCATCCCACTGTTTTCCATGTCTGGCCTTAAAGACATCTAATAATCATCCTATCATGCCTAAATGCAACGCACACCTTAAGTCCTGAAGTATTTTGTTAGTTCCTGCTTGTACTTCTTTCCATAAAATTGAAATAGATGTCGACCCTTTCCCATCATGATCATTACTGCTGGAGTGATGAAAATTAGACCTCAACTACAGCATTTCTAAGATTTTGTGGATTATTACCACTGGATTAAAAAAAAGCCAGCTGGATAGCACTGTGCCAGATTATCCTTTCAAATGATACATAAATAAATTGAGTTGGACTTCTTGAGGATTATTGGGAAATTATTTCAGGAAAATTGGACAGATGATGGAGAATGTCTTACGAATCCCACCATCCCACCTCAGCATCTTTCCACTTACAAAAGCATTGGATATATATATATATATATATATATATATATATATATATATATATATATATATATATATATATATATATATATATATATATAAATATATATATGTATATATATATATATATATGTATATATATATATATATATATATATATATATATATATATATATATATATATATACGCATACATACATACACACACACACAAATATATATATATATATATATAAATATATACATACATACATACATATATATATATATATATATATATATATATATATATATATATATATATATATATATATATATACATATATATATACTAGTATATATGATTATTTCATGATATCTGATGAATGTGACAATGCTAGACAAGATGATTTTTGAAGGCCAGAAAGAGGAAACCATGAGAAGGGGATACATGGGGAACTGTCAGAGTAATCCTAGATGAACACTACAAATAGACAAAAATAACACATACCATGAGTTAAAAAGTTGTATTGAACAACATTTGGGTGTGCAGTCTGAAAATTATGTAGCTTATGATTTTCTTTGTATTAAAGCATGACAGGTTGATCTTTAGAAGTCTCCAAGGCCAGATAGGGGAACAGTGTGAACCATCTGAGTTATCCAAGTTGAAACAGCCAAAAGGTCCTACAGACAATGAGTTTTAGTAATTTTCATTGGATAGTAACGTGGTATATGTTGTAAAGAACACATAGCATATGCTTTCCTTTCTATTATCAATTTTATTTTTAAGATCTATGCCTTACATTATAAAAATAAGGCTGCTTTCTACTGCTATGTAATGCTAGTGATATGGGATCTGACACACCACGGCCAGCCGCTTGCCCCACCCCAGTAGGGGGTCTTCCTTATATGAAGTATTCCTATTCAAGCTGTAAGAAAACCTGACTGATAATGTAATGAACCTTGGCTGATAATATGAGTATTCAACTTATAATGTAATACCTCAACTTATCATGTAATAAACTCTGACTGATAACGTAAAAACTCAACTAGACTGATGATGTATTGAACCTTGACTGATGATGTAATGAATCAACTTATAATGTAATAAACTCTGATTGATAATTTAATATCTCAACCGATAATGTAATAAAATATATTACATTATCAGTCAGAGTTCTCAGGTTTATTACGTTATCGGTTGAGATATAATATTATCGGTCAGAGTTCTCAGATTTATTACGTTATCGGTTGAGTCAGAGTTCTCAGGTTTATTACGTTATCGGTTGAGTCAGTCCTCAGGTTTATTACGTTATTGGTTGAGTTATAACATTATACAGATTTATTACGTTATTGGTTGAGTTATAACATTATACAGATTTATTACATTATTGGTTGAGTTAGAGTTCTCAGGTTTATTACGTTATTGGTTGAGTCAGAGTTCTCAGGTTTATTACGTTATTGGTTGAGTTAGAGTTCTCAGGTTTATTACATTATCGGTTGAGTCAGAGTTCTCAGGTTTATTACGTTATTGGTTGAGTCAGAGTTCTCAGGTTTATTACGTTATTGGTTGAGTCAAAGTTCTCAGGTTTATTACCTTATTGGTTGAGTTAGAGTTCTCAGGTTTATAACGTTATTGGTTGAGTTAGAGTTCCCAGGTTTATTACGTTATCGGTTGAGTTATAACATTATACAGATTTATTACGTTATCAGTTGAGTTATAACATTATACAGATTTATTATGTTATTGGTTGAGTTATAACATTATACAGATTTATTACATTATTGGTTGAGTTAGAGTTCTCAGGTTTATTACGTTATTGGTTGAGTCAGAGTTCTCAGGTTTATTACGTTATTGGTTGAGTTAGAGTTGTCAGGTTTATTACATTATCGGTTGAGTCAGAGTTCTCAGGTTTATTATGTTATCGGTTGAGTCAGAGTTCTCAGGTTTATTACGTTATTGGTCGAGTCAGAGTTCTCAGGTTTATTACGTTATTTGTTGAGTCAGAGTTCTCAGGATTATTACGTTATTGGCTGAGTTAGAGTTCTCAGGTTTATTACGTTATCGGTTGAGTTATAACATTATACAGATTTATTACGTTATTGGTTGACTAGAGTTCTTAGGTTTATTACGTTATCGGTTGAGTCAGAGTTCTCAGGTTTATTACGTTATCGGTTGAGTCAGTTCTCAGGTTTATTACGTTATTGGTTGAGTTAGAGTTCTCAGGTTTATTACGTTATTGGTTGAGTTATAACATTATACAGATTTATTACGTTATTGGTTGAGTTAGAGTTCTCAGGTTTATTACGTTATCGGTTAAGCCATGACATTATCAGTCAGAGTTCTCAGATTTATTACGTTATTGGTTGAGATATAACATTATCAGTCAGGTTTATTACATTATCGGTTGAGATGTTACATTATCAATCAGAGTTTATCACATCATAAGTGGAGGTATTACATTATTAGTTGATTCATTTCATAATCATTCGGAGTATTATTACACTATCAGTTGAACTATTACATTATCAGTAAGGGATTATCACATTATCAGTTGAATTATTACATTATCAGCAAAGGGTTTATTGTACTGTTATGTATTACAAAATTGTACAATTCGCAAAAGTGAATATGCTAGGAAATGAAAGTTTCAATTTCTAAATTTTGAATTGCCTCTCCCTTTAAATGAAACTGCCATACATTGCAACAAGTAATATATTGGCAAAAAATCTCATTCAAAAAGCTTTTTGTACACTTGAAATGTGTTGATATGCAGGCATAACACAAAAGAATACACATTGAAACACATACAAAAGATGATACTTAATCAGAATATCTGGCACCCCTGCCTAGTCAACACCAACCCATCCGCCCCTCTCCCGACATCAGAACCCCACCCCTATTTATTTTTCTAAGTGCAGAACTTGATATGTTAGATGCATGAATGTTTCAAACTACTCTAAAATGAATTTGCGTGAAACTTTGAAAAGGTTTGGAAAAGTTATTACATTATCAGTAAGAGTGTATTACATTATCAGTTAAGTCATGTTATTACATTATACGTTCATGCCTTATTACGTTATCAGTTGGCCAAGTTTATTACATTATTGGTAAAGTTTATTACGTTATCAGTTAAGTATTACATTATCAGTAAATGTTATTACATTATCAGTTGAGTATTACATTATCGGTAGTTTATTACATTATTAGTTGTAACAAACGCCCAAATAGGCAGATTAACATAGAAAATCAACAGCTAGGCAAATGTAGAGTCAGATATTTCGGTCTAACCTCAGAGGTCCCATCTTACCTTGAACACACATTGTCTCGAGGTATTCTGATACCTCATCATTGCTTCCACTATATACTGTGCCTTAAAGGTCGGTTTTGTTGTATTTCAGAGTTTGTGACGATGATTAGCAGCAAGATTAACATGTAAGTGCCAGGATGACTTGCGCAGGATTTTCCTCGTCAGTGATGCAGACGCCGGTCAACTGCGCATGCGTGATAGTGCCTATCGAAATGACGTCACTTCCGTCAACGGTTGTCATTCGAATGTTCGGTACCTTAACATGTTGCAATATTTCACTTGGACCTCGACTCGCGTACGTTTTGTTGCATCAACAAGCTGGAGTTGTACAGTTGTACAAAGGATTGGTTAAAGTTATCGAACGGTGGTCTCCACCAAAGAACTGACACCCTCAGGTTATACATATTATGACCTAGACTGTTTGTTTAACTTAAAATGAGTATCCTTAGAATTTCGTTTACTTCTGAAAAGTGTTTTATATACGAGATGTTTCCATAGATATTGATTTTTGCGATCCCGTTGAGAAAAAAAGCATAGGAAGTCACGTTTGAGTAATAAAAAAGGATGGGACTTTTCTTTATGATATCATGATATCATCTCGCGGAACCTGTTGTTTTTAGATAATTTTCAATTTTGTAAACAAACTATGTTTTGCTAGAATCTTTTTCATTCTCATCATTTTCAACCCTTTTATATGTAATATTAGCCCTATTGGAAAGTGTGTGACGTTACGATCAAAATTGTATAATCCTGGCTACGAGAAGAACTATAGATAACACAGGACAGATGCAACGCCTAGATTTGCCTTTCCAGTAACGGCATATGCGCACAATCGTGCTTCGTTGAATTAAGTATGCAATGGAGTTGATCTCAAGTGCGCATGTCCAATGAACTCGGTCCATTTTGCGCAAAGAACAACCCGGCGCAGTTACAACGGTCAAGCGCGTGCCTACTAGATCTAGTATCTATTGCAAATATGATTGTACATTTTCTCACGTTCTTGAGTACCCACGCGTGCCTTAATTTATCCCCATAATGAGGCCAAAACAATATTTGGTTGCAGTAATATCATATATCAAATAGGGCAAGACAGGATTTCTATTGTCTTATGAAGTATTTTGATTTTTCTTCAATGTGTCTTTTTACATATAGTTGCATGGATCTATCACCACTATGTTAGTATGTTAGAGATCTTTATTCCTTTTTACCTACTATGTCGATACCAAATCATATCGCGGGCCTTAACATTTGTTTATATATATATATATATATATATATATATATATATATATATATATATATATATATATATATATATATATATATATATATATATATATATATATATATATATATATATATATATATTTATATATATGTATATATATGTATATATATATATATATATATATATATAAATATATATATATATATATATATATATATATATATATATATATATATATATATATATATATATATATATATATATATATATATATATATATATATATATATATATATACACACACTAACATATATATATATATATATATATATATATATATATATATATATATATATATATATATATATATATATATATAAATATACATATAGCTGTGTGTGTATGTATGTATGTACATATGCATAGAGCGTTCATTATCGTATAGGATAGCTACAGTTATACCTATAAAACGTAATAACGTACAGATGCTGAACACTTAGCTTCATTAGATATAAATAAGATCACTAACTGTTTTTGGTTTGGTTATTTCATATTGAGTTTCAATCAGTTTTAGCAGAAATTAGGCATATACTTATATGCAATTTATTGCTTGTGATGTTGTTTTTATTTGTTGTGTAAATCCCATGTATATCTCATGACACCCCACGATAACATTCCACTGTACCACTTCCTATATCTACATTCCAACCTTTATTAACGACCGTTATACTCAATACCGATTACTGTGAAATACATCATTCGTTGGGAAATTTAGTTTAATTTTGGCAGTGTCGGCAGACAACGGACACTGGTTAATTTCCATCATTTCAAGGATTTTAACAGAAAGGTTACTGCATCTTTTGTGCAAATAAGGTAACGCGCTCGATGATAGGATTTTACCTTGAGGACACAAAATGACACAACTTTGTGCCATGTATTACGTATAAATTGTTTCCTTTTCACATTTGACTCGAGTATCCTATAATCGGTATTTAGTATACCCATCTGTACCCATAATCGTCTAGATGTGAATTACCTCTTACTTATCACGCCCTCTAACGATCGTTTAGAGATATCTTTCCTTCTCTGTGTCATGTCCATTGTATTGTTAAATATCACAATAAATCACGACTTCGTATCATGATAAAACGTTTTGTTTTGTTTGAAATGTATATTTCCTCTGCAAAAAGCTAAGATGACCAAACACTAGTGGATATGAAACCTACGCCGGTCACCCTGAACAGGCTAGCCTCAACCAGTGTCAATCAATAGCCCGAAGTTCGTGCTCTGAGCATGCCCAATTGATGCTGGCGATCAGTCTTCTCTGCAATGTAAATGATACGAGAGCCCTGATTGGTCCTTGTTCCCATGTGACTTCACGCTGATGCCAGACCAGTGTCTCCTGGCATGAGATTAGCCCTTCACTATAGCGCATATAGTAATTGTTCTCTCGCTACATATTCATTTTTTCCTCTTCTAAGCAAATAGTAAGAAATGAAGCTTTGCTAGATTAGTGCTGTGTTTGAACCCGACTCAGACCACGTGAGAAATTTCACCCAAGTGACCTGTGGTTGTTCTCCCAGGACGATCAATGAACCTCCATATACAGCAGGAAAATTATGTAAAGGCCCGAGTGTTAGTTAAGCAAGCTTTGCTACGTAATGGTCCCAATAGGAGTTCACAAGCCGCTGCATCTCCTTGGCCACGGACTAAGTAACTAACACTGGTCATTTGCCAGAGCAAGGGGCAGAAAAGTCTGGTCAGACGGTCTATCTGAAACGCTCATAAGTCTAAGAGAGGTTGGAATTATCATGACATTCCGTGGAAGGGTGTCCAAATGCCGTATTGTGGAACTAAAGATCGACGGCAGCTTCAAAACGTGCGACAGACCACATACATTAACAGATTTACCATTAGTAGACTCCTGAACTTTTCTTGAGTAGGACAATCAGAATCCTGTCACTACCTAACCATGCTGTACAAGTATTCGTTTTATACAGGCAACTCTGCTTAATCCGGACTGATGTGGACCCTAAATTTCAGTCCGGATTGGACAAAATCCGGATTATGCTTGTAGGAATTATATGTATAGGAAGGGACTGGGACCTTCCAATCTGTCCGGTTTAGACGAAAATCCGGATTACACATGTGAGGATTAAGCAGAGTTGCCTATAGTCGTACATGCCAGCGCGAATGTTGATCCTTGTGTTTATTCAAATAAGATGCCAGTATGCATTCGTCTCACATCCCTGGCCAGATTCAGATATTTATGTTGCCCCTTATTGATAGATGGCGCTGCAGTGTTAGAGTGGTCAGTTGAGAACATGCCACTCATTCGGCGATAGTATGAACTAAATAACTTACCAGATTGAAGGCTATTCAAACCAATTCCGGATACAGATGAGTACATATGATAGAAAGTACAGGCAACTCTGCTTAATCAGGAAAAATCCGGATTATGTATGTAGGTATTATATGTATAGGAAGGGGCTGGGACCTTCCAATCTGTCCGGTTTAGACGAAAATCTGCATTACACATGTCCGGATTAAGGTGATAGTCTAGTACACCATGATTAGCATCACTAGGTGGTGTCCTTGGCTAGCCCCTAAGAATGGATATCAAAACAAAAGAAGACACATGAGCAGTGTTCATTCGCCACGAATCTCGAGCTGGCAACAGTCTATTGTGGTCACCTCGAGAGCACAAAAGGAAGGGCCCTTGGGGGTTTCCTCGTTACATTGCTGCCGAACGACATGGCTGTCTGCTTTAACCATACAGATTCCTTCGAGATGGACCAATTGGACCAAGATTTTCATCTCATTTTTTGGCTGAAAGTGAATAACGATACAGTTTTCCAAACCTGTATTTTAGAATATGACAGATATGAACCCCGTCTAGGTGCAAGGTCATGTCACAGGTAATACTAAAAAGAAAACATTTATTACATACTAAAATCAATCAGAACAGACTGTTAGTGATTTGATAAAGGCCAAAAGAACAGATTGAACTGTTCTTATTGGAGTCTTCACGATCCTTACCAAAAAGAATCCACAATATAAAGGAATGGACAATGGACACGCTGATTGATAAACGTAAGCGTGTTTGTGTTATGGCTAGATCTAGAATATGTTGTGTTTATAAAATGCTTTCTTGCCGAAAATATGATATACTTAAAAACCTATCATTATCACTCTCACATTCTCACAGTGATTATTATTAGAGAAAGAAGTCAGTCCATTCATTTCTTAATCGAAATAATGATAAGTTTGGAAAAAATATACTCAATAAAACATGACAGACCATATAATTCCTTAAGGTCTTACGATACTCTATACCGGTGACACCTATTGGGTAATGGACAAACTAAAAAAAATTGTTACAATTTACCTGACGTCACTGGAAATATTGATAAGAAATTGAATTTTATTGAATATGTACCAATTCTGATTATACCTGCCTATTATAAATAGTATCCTATGAGTTTTTTGTTTTTGGCTACAGTTGTTTCCATATTCATTGAATTTGTTGTTTTGACACATTTTCAGGAATAATGTGTGATAATCCATGTGTATAAAGTGGGGTTCCCTTTCTTAACAATATCTTATATAAGTATGGGCATTAACAGTAACTATTGAGTAACTCTTTTCTAACATTTTCATGAAAATTTGCCCCATAAATGTCCTATTTCACAAACTTTGACCATCTGTGGTTCGAAAACTAACCTGATGACCTATCATTTACTTTGTGTCTTCTTATTAAGAGCATTGTGTAGATAGTGTAGACAAAAATTGGTGAAAATTAAACTAGGCAATTCTGACTTATATCAATTTTGGGTTAAAAACTCGTTTCTTGAATTTCTTGATTTTGCCCAATAATTCCTTTGTAACAGCAAAAAAATAATTTCAACATGGCAAAACAGTATTTCAGGCAGTGTCAGTATTCTGAAGGGATAAATCTAGCAAAGAAAGACACCAATTATGGAGAAAGTGATGTTTGTGACATAAATTGCATTAATTTTTCAAAAATCTGTGAAAAAAAACTAAGTTGATGACCCCATGATTTTAAGTTGTTTTGAGGATCACTGTGCTATGTTCTTTCCTTATGCAAAATTTCAGGAAAATTAAACTGAGATTTCTAAAAGTGTCGTAAGACCTTAAGCAAAAACACGCAATGATAAGTCATGCCATGGATGCATCCTTGCACTTATCTAGTACTATGTTTAGTAGCGTTACCGTACAAAAGGTGGCACCCCATAACAACCTCTTTCCCATTGTGCAAAATGAAATTTGGTTTTCACGTCGAGCAAAAGGGGGCGTAAGATATCCTAGAACATGGTATTCCTTCCACATGTGCATTTCAAGCCAAAATCATATTCAAAGCAAATGTCTTTCGAACACGTGACTTAAATGATTGAAGGTTTAGTGTTCAGTATGATTGAGAGAATTAACTTGGATTAACTTCGTATTGGTAACAGAGCCTTTAAGCAACACGATCAAAGAAAACTTTAACGATAACAAGGCGTGGTTTAAATTTCTAATATGCAGGAAGTAAGAATGGGCAAACCATATCTTCCTTGATGTAATATTCGTAGAGACGGCGTTGGTATTGGCTGCACGTTTAAAACTTATTTAACCATTCACGCCTGGAGATCTCTACCTGGACTCTATGATACAGGCAACTCTGCATAATCCGGACTGATGTGGACCCTAAATTTCTGTCCGGATTGGACAAAATCCGCATTATGCATGTAGGAATTGTATGTATAGGAAGGGACTGGGACCTTCCAATCTGTCCGGTTTAGACAACAATCCGGATTACACATGTCCGGATTTAGCAGCGTTGCCTGTATATTCTTCTTCTGGTGAAGACCTAGACAGTCACAGTTGGTCTGATTTGGAGGAGGATGGTGTGGGCTATATAATTCATTTAAATCTTAGAAAATTACCCTGTATTCAAAAATAAACCCCATCAACTAACTTAACCCACAAGTGCTCAAAGCTGCCAAAACCAACCTGACCATTTTGATGAAATCTCACAAGCGAAAATATAGTTGGGAAATATTTGAAGTAGAAATGTTGATAAAAACATTGCCAACAAAGTTAACACTCCTTTAAATATTTCGTAAAATCATTTTCAAATCCAAAGTCATTGGTTTTGAGTTACCTCTCTGTGGCCCTAAGTATTGGGTTACTAATTCGCAGTCTCCCCAACCCCCCTCCCCCTATGCACCAGATCTACAAGGTATCTTTTTTTCTTTATACAGATCGGAATTCATGTAGTAGGGATCAGGCAAGGGAGTACTTCAGAGTCCCTAGCTCATGTTTGGAGGCACTCATAATTGGACGCGTGTGTATTATCTTAGGCTAT
The DNA here is from genome assembly GCA_963942565.1 of Maea johnstoni. NCBI lineage: Eukaryota > Metazoa > Annelida > Polychaeta > Spionida > Magelonidae > Maea > Maea johnstoni. The sequence goes on along the minus strand of OZ012694.1, from coordinate 27,988,767 downwards.
GGGTGGAGAGAGGTATGAGATCTTTCGACAGAAATAGCTGCACTCACTAGCTAGTTAGTGGGTATTATTACTGATGTTTTCTATAGCCTACAGATGGCGCTGCTGTACATACACATGCTATAATCGTTAATTATATCCAGAATAGACTAATTCCCTAAGTAGTCTCAGTAAAATTAGACATTGACGAAATTTTTGGAGGCAGAAATAATGATGGCCTGAATCAGATGAGCTCTTAAATAAAATGAATAAGCTTTGTAGTAAGAAGTTAAAACTCTCTGATATGCTCTGTTGCAAAATCTTAAAACTCATTGAAAGATATATAAAATAAATATGTACAGTAAAACTGTCTTGTGAACACATCGGGATGTGAACACCCCCATTGTCTACAACTACTCGGCCTCTTTTGCAATGTTTACTTGTACATTATGAAAAGACCTTTGAGATGAGAACACACCCTACTATAAAGGCTTTGCCCTGGTTCCTGCCTCACCCCCTGTTGCATCTGCCTGGTATCTACCTCTCTGTGATAAAGGAAGACCACGCGAACTACGATAATAAGTGTATGATTATTATCTGTGTTATACAATAACAAAATCATAGCAATATACATCAGTAGCCAACAAAACAACGTGAAACAAATGATGAAATAGTGATTTTAATTAAGATGACCGTACGCGAAGATGAATGAAAAATAAATATGTCTTGCTCTGGAATAAAAGGGTCGAGCATTTCTCATTTCTTTCGAAGCCGATTCAAATGATAAGCATACGCTCCTTTATGACAACAAGAGAGATTTTCATTCATTGTCAGGCATGGTTTTCCGGTGGCCGGCCCCTGGTGAGCCTATTGATGGAATGGATGAATATGACCTTAATTAATATGTTCTGGTGTATATCTGGAAATGCAGTAATGAAGATGTACACTGGGGCTGTTAAGGGTAGGGATAGGAATGGTTAAAATCCCCCACCCCTGTACACATCCCCCGTATTGATTACAGAGGGATAGTACTTGTTTACGGAAGCGGACCAATGATGCCCACCGGTGTGATAACCTAACATATCTCAACTTGTAACCTTACGTAACGTTCACCTTAAGTATGGATGTACATTTCATATCATCACGTATATGGTCAATAAAGATAGAAACATACATTGCAAATACGGGTTACCCTCTGGCGCCATCTATATTCGCCTTGAAATACTAAATGGGCACGAAGTGAAATACAATAGTGATCCCAGGGACCATCCATAGAGAGTTGCAGTATTTACTAAAATCTGAGACCTGTACCAGTCCCTGTTAGAAGCTAGTTTTTCAATGCTAGTTAAAATGGTCTCTACAATCGTCAAGTGAGGCAGCATTGATTGCTATGTTAATGGGCACGTGACTCGTGATAACAAACGAGATGTTATCTCTGTGTACATGTTATTTCATGCTTTGGCTGATTGTGCAACTGCTCGGGAACTGATAGGGCGATAGATGGCGTCTTGTTGTAGTGTTTATATTTGACGCTAGTGGGCGCTTTCATCATAAGAAGCAATAAGATGAAGGGTAGAGATCGTCCTCAAATATTTGATATCGAGTGACGGTCAACGGGAAGGTGACAAAACTTAAGTTAAGGGAAGAAATTCACTTAAGGTGATGAGTACCATTGCAAGCGAGTTAAAAGCCCCATCCCAAAACACACCTCACAGCAGCATTATCATATAACAAGGTTTATCTACAGGTTCCTGGGTGTTATCAGGGAGAGAATATCATAGTCAGCCGTCTGTAGTCAACCCATATTCTAATTCATTTCAATATTTACAACTTTTCACTCAAATGACATAATCTCATTACTTACGCAGGTGATGATCACTACAGGTTCACAGTTACCTTAGGGATATCATTGACTATGCCCAATAAGAAGTAATTTTTAAATCTTTTACTGCTAAAGATTTTTATAGGCCATAACATTGAAAATTTTAGTGAGATATCTCGTGTGTGGAGGCATGGGAACCCCTTTGATAGTAGTGGACATACCTCGCTGATCACTTCTGAGCACTGGAAACAAAAGACAGTTGCACAAAGATACACCTCGACGATCTCACGAGAATGGCTTGTGGTCAGGATGCTATAAATATGTGCTAGCTATGAGCACGTGAGGTTACCAAGTGTAGTTGGTGTGGAGATTTCTAACTAAAATTCTCAACGTTATGGCCTGTAAAAATCTTCAGCAGTAACAAATCAAAAAAATACTTTTTATTGGGCATAGTCAATCATATCCCTAAAGTAACTCTGAACCTGCAGTAACCATCACCAGCGTAATTAATGAGAATATGTCATTTGAAAGAAAATTTTGTAAATTTTGAAATAAAACAGAATATGGATTGAATAATGACAGGTGGCGATGATATTCTCTACCTGATAACACTCAGGAACCTGGAGATACACCCAGAGTTTTTCGGAACTAGGGTTGGATGCCATGTGTCGGCAGTAGAATTGGTGTAGTAAGGGGGGGGGGAGGTTGACTGTAACGTGTTCGTGTTCGGCGTTCATTTACACTACAGGTCTGTAGTGTAAATGAACGCCGCTACGCGTCGCCACCGTCGCGTTTTATAATTAGCTTCCAATTACTTGTGACGTCATCAACACTGTAAAATCGCTAATTTCATTGATTTAAAAAAGGTTATTTAATTTCCTAAAGGTGTATTCTTAGTACATTTGGTCCATTGAATGTATTCATGCTGTTTGACCAAAACAGAGTGGACGCTATATACATAACTGCAAGAACCAAGTTTTCTCTAATGAAAGAATCCATGGCGTTCCACTAAGGCAATCGACGTTTTTGAAGCCGCCTATCGGCGGGTTCCGGAACCTCGCGTCTAGTTATAGGATTATGCTGCTTTGAGGTGTGTTTTGGGACAGGGCTTTTAACTGGCTTGCAATGGTACTCATCACCATAACAAGGAAGTGCTTAACTAAGCGGCAAACCGGAAATGGCTGGTCCGGTATAAAACGTTGTGCTTTCCAATGGCTTGGACAGTAAAGTTTCCCTCCCCAAGCCCATGTGTATAACTATAATCTTTCTAATGGCTTTGGCTGTAAAATGAAATTCGTCCATTCAAGTTTCCCTCCCCAAGCCCATGTGTACAACTTTGTTCTTTCTAATGGTTCTAATGTCTAACAGAACTCGGTCCAATGGGAGAGCATCTTGTAACGTTTTGTGGTGGCTGGCCAGATGTTCCCCCGCCCTGTCTCAGAAGTCACGTTCAGCAGGAGCAGTTATCTCTCCTGCATGGCCTGGCCATGTTCACCCCACTTGCTGTGTTTATTTGTCTTCCCCGCGGCCACTCATTTGGACTACACAATTACACCTAGATGATCCGCCTCTTATCTAACTATACGTTGGGAGGGAGGGCGTACGACGAATTTGGTTTCTGAGTACCGCTACGAATGTGGTATAATGGAACGGGACAGCGCATGTTCTGCCTAGGTGGACATAGCCTAGTCCTAGGCTAAGAAATGTATTTCACTTCTTTAATAACTTACACCAACCATTGGAACTAACACCTAGACATTAATCAAATGATAGGGACCAGAACAGAGAAAAGCATAATTTTTATGAAATC
>OZ012694.1:27981095-27982459 GCA_963942565.1 Maea johnstoni | reverse complement strand
CATTTGTTGCATTGAAATAGGGCTGTTCTGGATGTTATGTGTTGCTTACTGCCAATGAGATATATTTCGTCAATAGGAACAGCACCTGCATTTTTGCGGCATAACTCATGCAATATGATAAGTGTAACCCTTTTCTGCCATACACGCATGAATTCATTATGCTTAGCTCTGCAAATAACGATTTGGTATTGCTTTTAATTTCAATCATCATGCAACTATAAAATTTGCTCACGTAGAATAATTGATGATTTGTCATGCGAATCGCTATTATCAAATCTTTGTGGTTAGGGTTGTCTCTTTTTAGTAACTGTATATGTGTTGTATATTTACTCGTGATGACAATACACAGCAACGTCATTGAGGTTGGGCTTTGATTGTGGTGTTTCAGTTTTAACAATAACTATCCTTATCATATGCCTAGTGCTCATTCTCTGCTGTGATTGGTCAGATCATGGTCACATGACCACCTTACACAATTGATATTGGGGTTCAACATCACTTTCTAGCCTTCAGACTCTTAGCTGTCAGGTTCATGTGCTCAATTCTCAACTTGAACTCAACCAAAGGGAATTGATACAAGGAACTCAAAAGTGTTTGGGCTTCTTGTAAAATTCTGATTAGGAAAAATACAAACTATATTATATTTATTGAAGACAAAACACATTTAAAATTTAGATAAATCATCGAATTTCTTAAACTAATGCATGTGACTTTTTCAGGTATCTATAGTATTTTGATTTGCGATATTATTACACAAAAAATATATTCCAGCTTAGAAATCTACAATAATCAAATGGTTTGTGGTAAAACCTGGATATGGAAAAACATATCAATAATATTCTCATTTTCACAATTCTTTAGATTATCAAATTATTTAATTTGAATGAGCAGTAGGCATATAATAAACATATATGGCATTTTGGTTACGTGCAATATCAATTTTTATTGCACTCTGAAAAACCATATTGCACTCGGCGCAATCCCCTCGTGCAATATCATTTTTCAGAGTGCAATAAAAATTGATATTGCACTCACCAAAGTGCCATATTTGTATGATATGTTTCATGTCTTGATCTTACTCTTTATGAGCAGTTATGCAGATATATCTATGAGTCAACCTATAACTATAGCACAACTTCCCCGAATAACTAATGGCCATGCGTTACACTTCTAAGTCATCTCCCAACTGGTACAAAACATTTTTGAAGCTCTCTTACACTACAATTCCACATACATTGAAATGTCATCAAGATGTAAATATATCCCTCTGTTGTCATCTCCCTCTCCGTTCTCATATATCATGTCACACATGAGAGTAGACGGAAATATCTGACTCTAGATTTGCCTAGATGTTGATTTTTTAT
>OZ012694.1:27971095-27976095 GCA_963942565.1 Maea johnstoni | reverse complement strand
AATGGAACATTTCCTTCATCAACAGATATAAATTAATACTTACACCCATTAAACTTCACAGAGCTCAATTTTTATATGAAGGCTAGGCATTACTTACATTCATTAAACTATAGATTTTCTCGAAGAAATTCCTAACTTCACAACTGTGGAAATGTTTATTATAACCAGGGAATTTCATACACTAATCAAATCGGGCCTTATAGCGAACGCCAATTCAGGCAGACCTTCTCTCTGGGATCAGTGGATTTGACCAACAATTCATTTTAGTAAAGTGAAATAAAAATAATAAAAATATAGATATAGTTATTTGGAGTAGGAAATGTTTCAAAGTGCCAGACGAAGGACTGGGCAGGAAAAGATGATACTAGTTGCGGTCAGATGGATTCGAACCCGCAACCTCTTGCCCTGCAGGCAGGCGCTCTAGCCACTAAGCTACGGCGCCATCTGTGTGACAGCTAGGTTTGAAAAGAGAGCTATATTGATGAAATACCGTAACTCTATTTTGGGTCGTTCCTTGCATTTCGAGTTTAGTCCTGTCATTTACGTGAGTAAATCTTTGAAAAAGACCGCCAGGCCACTTTTATCAATGACCCCACATATTTACATAAGGCCCGAAACTGATTATGACCTACCTACCTCATGCGAGCCAGTAAAATAGCCAAATCAAATCTGGCGCCTGTTATCTAACTACTCCAAACCGGCTCGGGATAGCCGGAATGACGTTAGAACCCAATAAGGAGCGCCAAAATAGCTGAAAAATTGTATTTGATCTTTTAATCTAATGCCTTTTCAAATAGATAAAGAATAATGATTATATCAATACGCCTTTACATGTCGTTAACTTTATGGCATCGCCAGTTTCGCAATCCAATTTTCCTAGTGTTATGAACTTCCTATCCTGGGGTTCAATTAGTTACATCTGCCGCCGTTTCACTTTGTGGGGGCGCTACGCGCTGCATGAACATTAGCGTCTAGAATATGTTGTGTTTATAAAATGCTTTCTTGCCGGAAATATGATATACTTAAAAACTTATCATTATCATTCTCACATTCTCACAGTGATTATTAGAGAAAGAAGTCAGTCCATTTATTTCTTAATCGAAATAATGATAAGTTTGGAAAAAAATATACTCAATAAAACCACGCAATTATAAGTCATGCCATGGATTTATCCTTGCACCTTTCTAGTTCTATGTAAAGTAGCGTTATCGTACAAAAGGTGGCACCCCATAACAACCTCTTTCCCATTGTGCAAAATGAAATTTGGTTTTCACGTCGAGCAAAAGGGGGCGTAAGATATCCTAGAACATGGTATTCCTTCCACACGTGCATTTCAAGCCGAAATCATATTCAAAGCAAATGTCTTTCGAACACGTGACTTAAATGATTAAAGGTTTAGTGTTCAGTATGATTGAGAGAATTAACTTGGATTTACTTCGTATTGGTAACAGAGCCTCTAAGCAACACGATCAAAGAAAACTTTAAGGATAACAAAGCGTGCTTTAAATTTCTAATGTGCAGGAAGTGAGCCTAGATTTCTAGGGTGTCATATGTATTTTCTGTTATTTTTCTTTCTGCTACCTTTCACCAAATATGCTAGGTGGCCATAGTGGTCCATTTAGTTTACACTTATCTCACCAGGAATCAGTTTGATTATGCCTAAAACCTCTAGAGATAGGAGGAGCAGGTGGTGCCATCTATCTACATACCTGGTACTACACCACACTACTTGGTCAGCACAGAAGGGAATGCCAACTGTTTAGGGACTAGGAACCTAGTCTAGCAGGAAGTAAGAATGGGCAAACCATCTCTTCCTTGATGGAATATTCGTAGAGACGGCGTTGGTATTAGCTGCACGTTTAAAACTTATTTAACCACTCACGCCTGGAGATCCCTACCTGGGGCTCTACGATATATTCTTCTTCTGGTGAAGACCTAGACAGTCACAGATGGTCTGATTTGGAGGAGGATAGTGTGGGCTATAATCTTAGACAATTACCCTTTATCTAAAAAATAAACCTCATCAACTAACTCAACCCACTAGTGCTCAAAGCTGCCAAAACCAGCCTGACAATTTTGATGAAATCTCACAAGCGAAAATATAGTTGGGAAATATTTAAAGGAGAAATGTTGATAAAAATATTTTGTAAAATCATTTACAATTCCAAAGTCATTGTCTCTGTGACCCTAAGTATTGGGTTACTAATTCGCAGTCTCCCCAACCACCCCCCTCCCCCTATGCACCAGATCGACAAGGTATCTTTTTTTCTTTATACAGATCGGAATTCATGTGATAGGGATCAGGCAAGGGAGTACTTCTGAGTCCCTAGCTCATGTTTGGAGGCACTCATAATTGGACGCGTGTGTATTATCTTAGGCCATGGGTGGAGAGAGGTATGAGATCTTTCGACAGAAATAGCTGCACTCACTAGCTATTTAGTGGGTATTATTACTGATGTTTTCTATAGCCTGCAGATGGCGCTGCTGTACATACACATGCGATAATCGTTAATTATATCCAGAATAGACTAATTCACTAAGTAGTCTCAGTAAAATTAGACATTGACGAAATTTTTGGAGGCGGAAATAATGATGGCCTGAATCAGATGAGCTCCCAAATAAAATAGACAAGCTTTGTAGTAAGAAGTTAAAACTCTCTGATAAGCTTTGTTGTAAAAGTTAAAACTCATTGGAAAATATATAAAATGAATATGTACAGTAAAACCGTCTTGTGAACACATCGGGATGTGAACACCCCATTGTCTACACCTACTCGGCCTCTTTTGCAATGTGTACATGCATGTGCATTATGATAATTCCTTTGAGATGAGAGCACACCCTACTATGAAGGCTTTGTCCTGGTTCCTGCCTCACCCCCTGTTGCATCTCCCTAGTATCTACCTCTCTGATACAAGTTTACATTTTAGCGATAAAGGAGGACCACGCGAAATACAAGAATAAGTGTATGATTATTATCTGTGATATTATTATAACAATAACAAAATCATAGCAATATACATCAGTAGCCAAAAAATCAGCGTGAAACAAAAAATGAAACAGTGATTTTTAATTAAGATAAATGTACGCGAAGATGGATAAAAATTAGATGACCCTTGCTCCGGAATAAAAGGGTTTAGAATTTCCTCATTTCTTTAAAAGCCGATTTGAAGTATTTGCTATTCAAAAGATGAGCATATGCTCATTTAGGACAACAACAGAGATTTTCATTCATTGTCATGCATGGTTTTCCTGTGGCCGGCCCTGGGTGAGCCTATGGATGGAATGGATGAATATGACCTTAATTTATATGTTCTGGTGTATATGTGGAAATGCAGTAATGAAGATGTACACTGGGGCTGTTCAGGGTAGGGAATAGGAATGGTTAAAATCCCCCACCCCTGTACACATCCCCTCCGTATTGATTACAGAGGGATATTACTTGTTTACGGAAGCGGACCAATGATGCGCACCGGTGTGATAACCTAACATATCTCAACTATAGTAACCTTAAGTAACGTTCACTTTAAGTATGGATGCACATTTCATATCATCACGTATATGGTGAATAAAGATAAATACATACATTGCAAATACGGGTTACCTCCTGGCGCCATCTATATTCGCCTTGAAATACTAAATGGGCACGAAGTGAAATACAATAGTGATCCCAGGGACCATCCATAGAGAGTTGCAGTATTTACTAAAAGCTGAGACCTGTACCAGTCTCTGTTAGAAGCTAGTTTTTCAATGCTTGTTAAAATGGTCTCTACAATCGTCAAGTGAGGCGGCATTAATTGCTATGTTAATGGGCACGTGACTCGTACTAACGAACGAGATGTTATCTCAGTGTTATTCCATGCCTTGGCTGATTGTACAACTGCTCGGGAACTGATAGGGCGATAGATGGCGTCTTGTTGTAGTGTTTATATTTGACGCTAGCGGGCGCTTTCATCAGATGAAGCAATGAGATGAAAGTTTAAGATCGTCCTGATATATGTGATCTTGATTGACAGTCAATGGGAAGGTGGCAAAACCCAAGTTAAGGGAAGAAATTCACTGGACCAGGAAGTGCTAAACTAAGCGGCGAACCTGACAAATATCGCCCTTAAAAACCTTTTAGATACATGATAAAGGTGCATTAACCTACATATTCTAAAGACGAATTTTTAATTGAGTTATACGTAACATGCCCCCTTGATTAGTTTTTAAAAGGTTTATCAAAGTATGCTTTATCAAAATCGCATGTTCAGATTCAGCCGCTATTGAGGAATAAGTTTGATTATTATTACAGTCATATTTTGAAAAGGAATCATTGAAATGGTACGGTAACCATGTACAGTCTAACAATCCCTCTTCAAATCACATAGTTCTCTGTACGTTTAGTTATATACGAAGCTATTATACCGTGTGTGAAATAGGAATATACATGTACCTTGGATTAATAAGAGGTGTGGTGGTTGTTCATCTATTGTATGTATGTATGTATGTATTTTATTGACTGTATAGATTTACAAAAAAATCATACAAATGATGCAAAGGCTTGTACATATGTTGATATTTTCTATACACGCTGTTTATGACCAAATACGAATGCAATGGTTATTGTAAATCTTACTACAGTCTTGGATGAAGAAAAGAATTGTGTTTGGTCATCTAAGCTACAGCCAATAAATTTTCATTCGTCATTCACTCATTTATTCATTCATTCAGTCAGTCAGTCATAAGGGTTTTAACATTTAGGTGAAATTCGTCCATTTAAGTTACCCCCCCCCCCCTCCCCAAAACCATGTGTACAACTGTGTTCTTTCTAATGGTTCTAATGTCTAACAGAACTCGGCCCAATGGGAGAGCATCTTGTAACGTTTTGGGGTCGTTGGCCAGATGTTCCCCCGCCCTGTCTCAGAAGTCACGTTCAACAGGAGAAGTTATCTCCCCTGCATGGCCTGGCCATGTTCACCCCACTTGCTGTGTTTATTTGTCTTCCCCGCGGCCACTCATTT
>OZ012694.1:27958595-27966095 GCA_963942565.1 Maea johnstoni | reverse complement strand
TGTTAACATCGTGCCTTTTCAACCTGTAATATTCAAAAGTGATTGCTGAAGAATTGTCAGTGAACAGATGTTAATGGTCCACATAGCCATATGAACCTTTAAAATAGGCTTACATGTGCAGACATCTTCACATGGACATATTCACAGTATTCCAATGATATCTTCCAACTGCCTAACAGTACCATTATGAGTTTCGTGACCGGCATCCCTGCAAGCATTATCAAAGTACAGATATGCGAGGCAATGTTCGAATGTATCTGGTGTTTTCTTCTCTTCATGAGCAATCGCCCTGCACCAAACATCAAGTGTCCTTCCCATCTGTGACGACCTTTACAGTTGGCATGATAGTTGACTATTCTGCGAATAAAAGGTAAAGGTTAAGGTATTCGGTTTATAGTCTTGTATCCTCCGAAATGTTCACACGACCTCCATACCCTAGCAGGCCTGTACACACGGAAACCATTTCAATCCCACGAGGGATATTCCAGAGGAGCTGGCAGCATATAACGCACAGGCTCTAAGCACTGCCTAATTAATGCCAGGTACCCATTGTTCAGCTGGGTGGACTGAGGCAATATGGAATAAACTGTCTTGCCCAAGAAATGACCAAAATGTCCCGGCCGGGAATTGAACCAGCGACCTACTGATTACTAGTCCGAATGACTGGTCAAGTAGTTTGCTGGGAGCGTTTGGGCATTAGTGTGTTTGTTGATTTATCCATGTAGTAATGACTGCTGTGTGCTCAGCGGGAAAGAGGTATGTGTATATTCAGGATGGTACCTCAAGCACGGTAGCAAGTAAAGTAAATTGTGTAATACAAGGATGTACACATGGCATACCAGGATATACTGTTTTTCTCACCACTTAGTCTCATTTCCATCAGATATGTTGGTTTTATGATAATAATAATAATAATTATAATAATAATAATAATAATAATAATAATAATAATAATAATAATAATAATAATGATAATAATAATGATAATAATAATAATAATGATAATAATAATAATAATAATAATAATAATAATGATAATAATAATAATAATAATGATAATAATATTGCCATTTGATATTGCGCTCTTTCCATAAAAATTCCATTGTAAATAGATAATAATGGTATATTGGTTAAGTTGTTTGTTTTGTAATAGTTCTTCTTCGTCTCGTTCTTTTTCTTCTCTCTTGTCTTCTTCTTCTTCTTCTTCTTCTTCTTCTTCTTCTTCGTAGTAGTAGTAGTAGTAGTAGTAGTAGTAGTAGTAGTAGTAGCAGTGGTAGTAGCTTAGATGAATAGATCGACAATCGTAGTAGTAGTAGTAGTAGTAGTAGTAGTAGTAGTAGTAGTAGTAGAAGCAGCAGCAGCAGTGGAAGAAAAAGAAAGGAAGAAGAAGGAGATGAAACTGCAGCAGCAATAGTAAGACAAAATGATCTCAGCAGCTAGTGCATGATACATACAAGACCATGCATATGGACTGTAAACATTGACCCTCGAATCACTCTATAGTTTAAGAATTGCAAAACATACAATGTTAGAAGTAGTAGTAGTAGTAGTAGTAGTAGTAGTAGTAGTAGTAGTAGTAGTAGTAGTAGTAGTTGACCTTTCAGGTGAGGGCCTACCATGAGGGCCGAGTGGTCTTCTAAGACAGTATCCCTGCCTGGTCGCACCGACTCCCACCAACTACACAACGTACACTTCTACATGAATATGTCAAGCGAAAGGTGGATCATAGTATGATCCACCTTTGTTTAAGCATTCTCTCTCAGACAACTTAACTTCCCATGCATACTTAGAGACTACATGTGAGTTTAACCTCATAGAGGAAGTTAGGAGTATGTTTAATGGTAACATCTTTGCGAGATCACAATGGAGAAAACTTGTTTGGGATCGAGCTTGGGCGTTAGAGAGAAATGAGTGGACCGAAAATGTAACTGATGATAAACATTTTGACTTGATTAAAAGGGCAGTAGATGGCCCATCATATTCAATATGGTGGCACATATCTGACCAAGATCAAAGCAAGATGAGACAGTGTGAGACAATGGTAAAACTGATAACACACTCTAGCCTCCTAAAGGGAGATGATGGACGCCTAAGGAGATTACCCTTTGGGTCGAGAATGTGCATATTATGTGAGTTATGTTCTGAGGAGAACGCAAACCACATGATAATGCAATGCCCTTCTCAAGAAAAACATAGAGTGGCCTTGTATAATGGAATAAATGACATCTATAACCTAGAAGTTGGAGAATGTACACTCGAAATATTACTAGGGCAATGTTTTGAAAACAAGGTTTATGAAGAGATGCTACCGTTATGGATTCTCGCGAGTCATTACATACACTTAATGTATAGAGATACCATAAAGAGTAGAAGAGGTATTGGATAATTTTGATACGCCCGTATATGACACTGAGGAATAATGTGACCGCCCATAGCTCACTCAGAGCAAAGAGAGTAGTAAATATCTGATATGACATGGAGGTAACTATATGATCGTTACCCCTGCCACTAAGGTAATGATTTGCAGTGAGAGGCTCTGAGATATAATGCAGAGCTTATCTGAATTTGAACCTCTTAAAATTACTGAGACATGTTGCTTACATATGTTTGTTGTAGACGGCTCAAAAAAAAAAAAAATAGGTCATTTAATCGTTTAACCTTGATGCATACACAGCAATTGCTTTAATTTCACAACGGTGTAACATGGAGTGATTTGTTTCCTTTCTTTCTTTGTTTTCTTTTTTGATATGTTTCTGATAAAGTCCGTTCCGTATTTTGTGTTCTGGAAATTATAAAAATCACATTGTTAAGTGATGAATAATTATTTGTACAATGTATGACGTATGATTTTGTAATTGAGAACATTACAGCAAATAAACATACTACTTAGAAATCATTCTTTAGTGTGAAACTAATACTACGATCGGGGCAAGTTTCTCGTATAACTGCATTTCTTTTTACCTAGGTACGTTTGAAGATTTAGCTCTACTTCTCATGCTGGTTATCTGGTACTCTCTCTCTCTCTGTAGAAGAGTTCGATTTTACATAAGCATAGGCTGATCAGCTTTTGGGAAAAGGTCGTAGAGGATTTGATCACGAGTGATATATACTTCTGCTGTGGAATCACTGACGATCTTCTATGCGGGCTCCAGAAAGTCCAAAACAATGCCGCTAGAGTGGTTAGTGGCTCGAAAAGGAAAAGGGTTGATTTTAAGATTCTGCTTTTGACCTTCAAATGCATGCAAGGATGTGCCCCTCTATACTTGAGGGAACTGTTAGTCAAACAAGCCAATACAAGGACTCTAAGATCAAACTCTAAGAATTTATTACAGATACCACTAATCTGAAAAGGTTTGGTGACAGAGCATTCTGTGCCTATGCACCACACCTTTGGAATGAGCTCCCTGACAACATCAAGGCTGCTGATAGTGTGCAAAACTTTAAGAAGCAGCTAAACACTTTGCTATTTCGAAAGGGGTTTATTTGACTATATGGACCATAAACACCTGTCCACTGACTATTCTTTTAAAGCACTTTTGAACATTATAGGTGGAAAGGGCGCTATATCAAATATCAATTATTATTATCATTATTATTATTATTATTATTATTATTATTATTATTATTATTATTATTATTATTATTATCGTTATTAATGATAATAATAACAAAGCTCTCTCTCTCTCTCTCTCTCTCTCTCTCTCTCTCTCTCTCTCTCTCTCTCTCTGTTAAAGACTTGTGGCCGGTGGCAGGCAGCAGCGGGCAGGATGATCATGTGGTGTGTGTCAGGCAGCAGTAGAAGCCTCTGTTGGCAGGAAAGGCCCTCCCATGTAAAGAGGCAGCAACAGACTCGAGGGCGGGAGCAATCAGCAACTGTTTGTTTGTATTAGTCACTTAACATGATTGATAGTGCTGGCTTCTGCTAATCGGGGAGCGCCCAGTATTCAGCAAGTATGCTTGAGAACACCAGGAGGAGGAGGCTGGCAACGATGAAAACAGATCGGTGAACATAACTTATGATTAGTATAATGGAACGAAATGTAATTTGAAATGTACAACTTTACATATATATATATATATATATATATATATATATATATATATATATATATATATATATATATATATATATATATATATATATATATATATATATATATATATATATATATATATATATATATATATATATATATATATATATATATATATATATATATATATACAGGTGAACTTGGATATGACGGACTCAATGGGACCAGGAAAATTGATCCGTCATATGCAAAATCCGTCGTATACATATGACGAATACTTGATATGCATCGAACTGGGACCAAGCATATTGTCCGTCATATGCGAAAATCCGTCGTACAGTGGTCCGTCATATCCAAGTTCACCTGTATATATATATATATATATATATATATATATATATATATATATATATATATATATATATATATATATATATATATATATATATATATATATATATATATATATATATATATATATACATACATACATACATACATACAAACATACATACATACTTACTTACATGCATACATACATACATACAGCCCTGTGTTTAAATCCTAATACCAGTAATACGTTTGACAATCACCATATAGAGAATATAGTTCCTCATCTTGCCACTAGGTGGCCTAGTCGTAATTAAGACCTATCTTGACAAGTATCAGAAAAAACAACACGATATATATCATAACTGGATAAGATTGTACCCAACCCATTTAGACCTGTAGTACATCAAACAATCTGACAATCTTTTGACTTAGAACTATTCAGAAATCGTTTAAAAGGGAAGCGTGGAAAATAGCCCATTCAACAAATCAAATACAATGTGAATTCCAATTTGGTTGCAAACCTATTTTCAAATGTATCAGAGATATGAAAGACACTTGTCAAGAATATAAAACAGCATGAAGCAAAGGGCTCCATCAAACTCCAAATGTAATTCAATCTTTGTTTGCAATTGTTTCGTATGAGTCAGTACCTTAAGCTTAGAGGTTGAGAATGCCGAATGGAGTTTGCACACGTGATCAGAAGATTACTTTGCAGTATGCCACCCACTATGTTCGTAATTGATCTACATTTTGGCTTTGTAGCCTGTAGTATATATATATATATATATATATATATATATATATATATATATATATATATATATATATATATATATATATATATATATATATATATATGTACGTATGTATGTATGTATGCGTAACTGAATGTATTTCTGTATGTATGTATATTTCAGTTCTACCCTCAACCTCCTAATAAAATGGCCATAAAATGCCGGTAACCATGTATGTATGTACATGTATGTATGTATGTATGTATGTATGTGTGTGTGTTTATGTGTATGTATGTATGTATGCACGTATAGATGTATTCAACGCTCTACGTATTTTATCTTACTGGAACCTTCTACATGTTCTGTATTTTCGCTTTCTGTGAGGAGAAGTTCAGTTCAATAGGAAGACGTGCTGTAGAGGGGAAAGGAAATACTGCATGCTCCTGAGGGGTTTGAAATTTGAGAGGTATCAGTGCCAATGTTTGGACATTGCTGCTCCCCAACAATGTGGACCACACGGGCGGCAGCACTTCTCACTCTTATCTCTATTTACTGTTTGTGCTTTTAAGTGAGTGAAGTTTTCGAGGACTCAATTGGCTTAAATTAGAAATTTGTAAATACAGCATCAGCAAGACATTGCATATGATGTGGCAGGCAGATAAGGAGAAAATGGCCTAACAGCCCTGTGAGATATCTGAGAAATATATATATATATATATATATATATATATATATATATATATATATATATATATATATATATATATATATATATATATACATATATATATATATATATATATATATATATATATACATATATATATATATATATATATATATATATATATATATATATATATATATATATATATATATATATATATATATATATATATATATATATATATATATATATATATATATATGGGTATGAGGTGTTAGATAGGCATTGATTTTAGCTTTGGTATAAGCTATTTGGTAAAGTAATTAGTGACACTTAATTATTAATGTGTGTGTGTATACATATATATATATATATATATATATATATATATATATATATATATATATATATATATATATATATATATATATATATATATATATATATATATATATATATGTGTGTGTGTGTGTTTGTCTATCTTTTCAAATCACAATCACCTATAGGTGTGTGCAGGCATGCGTTTCTTCATATTAACGCCTGGTTTTAGAATCGAGCAAAAATGCACTCACAGCAAGCATGCGGTTTCGGTGTTGACCAAACTAGCCTGCACCGCCCCAAGTGTTCAGTTCTTATCACGGCTATCATTAGCGACTATAAGAACTCACTTAGCCATTTGATAATACATCTGGGAGCAGGGAAACAACGCTCTTCGCCAGTTACAGCAGGGATAAGAAGAGACATGCCCTGCAAGTTAAAACAGCGTTAAAGCCACCCATGGGGCTGATGCGGCAGAGAGGACGATTCCATATCTCTGCTCGTCTCCCACGAGCCATTTGAGATTAACCCATTTAGCTCCTTTAAAATTATCGTCAGGATCCATCATGTATTTGCCCACAACTTTGGAATTAGGAATGATTTTATAAAATATTTGAAGGAGAGTTGTTGATCAATTTCTGATTAACATAACTCCTTCAAATGTTTTCTAATATATAATTTTATCTAAAAGATATCGCCGAACTTGTCAGGCTGCTTTTTGGCCGCTGTTAGCATTAATCGGTTAAAGGGTTTCGTAGAGCACTAGAGGCCTGCCATGTTCGTGTCGGAACTACATGGACTGACCATCGCTACCAGCCGCCATCTACTGCATGTCGTAAATGGACTCCACTCAACGCCACGCCCCTTCTGAGCTGAAACAGACCCTGAGCCACTCTAGCCCTGAGCTGCTGGCCTGGTGTGACAAGGAGCGGGGGAGGCGGGGAGGGGGTGGGCTTGTACGTGTGGTCAGGAGAATTACCTTGTTTTAAATACAACTCCGCGCGTATATCTGCATGTGTGTATGCAATAATGTATGTGTGTGTGTGTGTGTGTGTGTGTGCATGTGTATGTATGTAGGTAGGTGTGTTTGTGTATGTATGTATGTATTTATATGTGTTTATGTATGTTTGTATGTTTGTATGTAAGAATGTATGTCTGTATGTATGTATGTATGTATGTATGTGTGTGTATGTATGCATATATGTATGAATGTATGTATGTATGTATGTTTCCTATATTAAATAAATCACTTTAAAGAAATATGATACATGAAAATTGAAATATCAATGCAATTCACTTAATTTTTATGGTCATTCCACGGCATTAACGTGTGGTTGCATATTCAAAAAAATGTTTCAACACAATGTAATACTAAGGTCTATAAGGTTTAAATGAAATATTTTCAAAAACGGGA
>OZ012694.1:27933323-27953395 GCA_963942565.1 Maea johnstoni | reverse complement strand
CATCTCCATCTTTGTCGAACAATGAGAATGCCTCTTTGAACTCTGAAATACAACATGCAAAAATAGAATGCAAGTTTCGAGGAATTCTAGGAAAGTTAAAGTTGAAAGATGCATATCCTACCCAAAGATATGTTCTATTAAGATATGAGTTGAATGCTTTCTTCTCTATTAGTTTCATTATCTCTAAATTTGTAACGTGACAAAATCACTCCGATCGGATAACTTTGTAACTGGTAGATTGGTCAAAATGAATGTCAAAGAGTTACATTGCAGGCCATGTAGCAGAACTATACACTAGCATTATTTGAAGGTATTTTACTTCGATTTATTATTTTCAGAATGCCTTTCTGAATTAGAGTAATTCAAACTTTCCATGACTTTACTCTTTCCAAATATCTCGAATGCCTTCCCCTCACTATATGCATAAGTCCACGCAGCACATGTGCTTTACAAAAATAAGAATACACATATTTGAAGCCATTTCAGAAGAGTGAAGGACAGTTTTGGGGGATGAAATACAACCTATCCCTTTCTCTAAAACCAATAATAAAGAAGGTCATTCCTTGAAAACCGGAAAATAATTAGTTAAAACAAGCTGCTAACCCGTCAGTTGGTACCTGTTGATAAACAGTCAATTGTTACTCGATGCCAAGACCGTGTGCAGAGAGGAGCTACGGTCAGACCGCTTGGCTATGGGGAAGACCCTGTCATGGGAAATACTGGCACTTGCGTGTAAATTTTGTTCGAAGTCATTTATTATCTTAGTAATTTCATAATCTTTCATAGAGTTCATGTCTTTTATGTTGTAACTGTTCTAGATAGAAAATGTCTCTATCATGTATGATTTTGTAGACTTACAGTCAACAAACATACAATACAATACAATACAATCCTTGCCAGAGTCTCATCTCGCTTAAATGACACTCCTACCATTCATGGCGAAATTGGATTGCTAGGATAGAGTCTGCTGAAAGCTGCCACGTAGGCTAGATACGTTTAATTGACCAATTCTTATCTTTAAATGGCTTCCATTAACACGTACTCGACGGGTCTAGCGAGAGAGTCCGCGGTAATCAGTGATATTGTGAAAGCTTTCCAATTAAGGCTCTTAGGGTTGTAACACACACTGCTGAAACTCTACACCAATCACAAACGCACCATCTCAAGGGAATACACGATACCAGCTAGCAACGACACTCCTCTTATTGATAGATACATGCTAGTTGGAATTTTGAATTTCGTTTTTCGTCACATTTGATTATTGCCATAATGTGGCAAAGTCGTGACTAGCCAGTTGTAAGTAATGGAGGTAACCGCAGTATCCGGCGAAAACCACCACCTGAACCAGTGGCAACATTCCCACATGCCATGGCCAGGATTGGAACCCAGGCTATAGTGGTGAGAGGCAGCATGCAGTCAATGATAGATAAATGGTATGCAACCGAATCATCTAATGATATTTGGCTTTAACTTTCACCTTTTTGATTCGTGGAATGATATAAAGCATTACATAGTTGAAACAACTCATGATGACGTAAATGTTGTTTCCAAACTGGAGTTGAAACAGCGGGATTTACCATTCTTATATGCACTTGACGAGAACACAATTTATATATATATATATATATATATATATATATATATATATATATATATATATATATATATATATATATATATATATATACATGTACATATATATATATATATATATATATATATATATATATATATATATATATACATACACATATATATATACACACACGCACACATATATATATATATATATATATATATATATATATATATATATTTTTTTTTATATATACATATATTTCTATCTATCTATTTCTATCTATCTATCTATCTATCTATAAATTATATATATATATATATATATATATATATATATATATATATATATATATATATATATATATATATATATATATATATATATATATATATATATATATATATATATATATATATGTTTATATATATATATATATATATATATATATATATATATATATATATATATATATATATATATATATATATATATATATATATATATATATATATATTGATCGAAAATTAGTGTTTATAATTCCGAAGTCTGTAACAAAAATACTCTGTTCATCAAATGATGACACTATCAACTACAATGACTTTCTATTACTTGGTTAGACTTTTAAAACCCGTTTTAATTCTATACGGATACATAATATGCTCATATCTTCTTGTGGTGTTTACTTACCGGCGATCTGTTCTTCAGTTAACTGGTCAGCCTGAAAAACGATGAAGGGAATATTTTAGATAATCAGAAAAATAGCAATCACAAATGTAAGCACGATATTTTCAATGACCTTATACACATTGGAACATCGCTGGCTTGGTATTGTACACACATCTGAGAGACCCCTGCGTGACGACAATTAGCAATCACATTACGAAAAAAGCCTTTTCATAGAATGAAAAGGCATTTCTGAATTTAAGTCTTAGAAAAACAGGCAGGAAATGGTTTGGAAATAGCGTTTTCTTGAAGGTTAGAAATTACCTGTATATGAAACTCTTAATGTAAAATAAGACATTGTTTTTGAACGTACACTGCATCGAGCTAAATGGGTTGCATGACAAGTGGAATTTTACATGCAAAAATGGGGATGCACTGCATATGCTAATTAGCATTCGTAGCCACCCAATGTATCATGTCTAAGGGATTTAAGGGTATCTTGTTTGTTTACAAAATATTACAATACATCATTACATTTGGTGGATCTATATGTTCAAATGTATATTTAAAAAGTTTTGCGAGGTCTTTTAAAGACGACTTGAAAAATATTAGTAGACCTATCAAAATCGGAACTGAAGGTTTGATCCAAAGTATATGGTGGGAACACAGAAATCAAACCATATACCTAAAAGAGGTTCTGAGCGTTCGTCAAATTTTGTCACAAAGCTAAAAAAAACATCGTTAATTGCTGCATTTGGATTTCCCCATGTGATCCCTACAGTACCTAGGTTTTGGCACAATCTGCCGTATTAGACCAGCGGATAAGGGACAATTTTGGGTGGAATCGTGCACTTTGCGATAAAAGCACCAAATTTGGTACAGTGGTAGTTTATGGCAAAGTAACTATTTTAAAGATTGGAGGCACTCTGAAAATGCCCTAGGTCAGCTTTGGTGGCCATTTTTCAAAATGGCCGCCATAGGTCATTTCCTATGGAGTTAAATGAATTTCTATCACCTCAAAACAATAAGCCAATGAACTTCATGTTCTACCAGAAGTATCACAACCAATTAACACTTATCTACGTACAACATAATTGACCTCTGATGACCTATATGAGCGTTCAGGGTCATTTTAGGGTAAAATCACACTAAAATGGGCACACAAATGAATGAAAAAACTTTTTCTATTAATCTGTCACTCAGGTGATGTTTTTATTCATCCATCAATTATAATCAAGCTCCGTGTGTGGTACAGGGTTTCCAAATGGGTTGTTCATTGATGACTTCGGGGTCATTTTAGGGTAAAACCATGTCATAATGGCCACAAAATGTAAAATGTAGGCATGTGAAATGTATTTTTCCCTTGCAGTAGTTTTTAGTTCTCCTATCAACTAATCTTAAATATCATGTGTGAACCAGGGTTTCCATTGTGTTACCATGTGATGATTCTCAGGGCCATTTCAGGGTCATTCTAGGGTAAAATCATGTCATAATGGCCACAAAATGTAAAATTTAGGCATTTGAATTGTATTTTTTCTCTGGTAGTATTTTCTGTTTCACCTATCAACTAATCTTAAATATCATGTGTGAACCAGGGTTTCCATTGAGTTACCAAGTGATGATTCTCAGGGCCATTTCAGGGTAAAACCATGTCATAATGGCCATAAAATGTAAAATTTAGGCATTTGAATTGTATTTATCCCTTGTAGTATCTTCTGGTTCACCTATCAACTAATCTAGCAGAGTCAAGGCATTGAATTTGTATAACTCATAATAAACATTGATCAGCGAAACATAACGCCAGGGCATTAACCTTAAAATGGAGAAGTTTCCTTAACTATTGGTACCAAAAGTGAATAATTTATTCATTTCTTTAAGTACCTACGAAGGCATTCAAAATGGACCTTTTCTAGCTAATTTTACAGTAAATACATGCGATCTTCTGCTGGTCCAGCAGGAGAGCCAATAATGGCATGCAAGCACTTTGACAACACCACATAGAGGAACTGGTAAAGAGATGCATGTCACATCACGCACAAATTATCATTGTTGAACTTGTAGCGTGTGTTTTTGAATTAGATAACACACGCTGTTGCGTGTGCTATTTAATTCAATAATAAGCAATGTTTGACAGACACATCATTAGGAAAGGACCAACTTCCCATACAACTGAGGGCATTTTTAAATCGTGCTGTTTTAAGATTCAAATAACTAGTAAAGACTACAGTTGGCAAGGCAACTCAATCATGTTTACTATCCCTGTAATTTTTCTACCTGCTATTGGCATTTCAATATTTTTAGCAAATGATTATATGGCAAGTAGGGTTAATAAATCAGTTTGGGTTAAATAATATCATTCTTAACTTATAATGTGCATAACTTATGCAGCATAAGTCAAGTAGAATTAAGCCTACATTTTAATCATGTTATCTAATCTAAAATATCTGTTTCTTTAATTAACATTCAGACTTGCAATTGAATCACATATTTTTGGGACATGCCATGTCACCTTATTTAACCACTCTTTTCCAACATAATAGTTATGGTGAACAGGCAATGATAAGAGTCTATTGAAAGTTGGATGACTATCAATCCTGAAAGCATCACAATTAGTGTATTCTTGGCATACACTGTTCTCAGAGGCACTTCAGCCCTAACATGATGAGAGAATTTCAATTGAGTTGGGTACAACTTAATTGATATAACTTAAGTTACCAAGTGCTTTTAAGGATCCTTTGCTATTACTTTCAAACCCATGAGAGCTGAATATTTAATCCAATATTTTATATGTATATAATTGGTTGAAACAAATTTTGTATGTAGGGATCCTTGATATATTGCATGCTTGAAATTATACCTAGACAGGCAGATGTCTTTTACAAAGTCAAGAGGTAGTCCATGCTTATAATGCCAAGCTTTGTGCAGGAAACCACACATTCAGGGGCCATTTTGATTCAGACAAGTAAATGATTCAGGTGGCTCTACTGCATGCTGATAACGCATGTTGAAATTTAAGAGTCTATGAAAACTTGTCACCATTTCAAATGTTTTTACCCTAAAATGACCCAGACTCATGACAGGGGAAATAAATTTAAACCATGTTACATACTTAATGAGCTTTGTTGATAGATGATTGCAGTAAGTACTGCTTGAGAAAAGTTACAGCCTAGGGTTCTGCTACAGGTTTTGTTACCATTTTGACCCTTTTGCCCTAAAATGACCCTTAGAATCAACATTAGACAACTCATAGAAACCTTGTTTCACTCAAGATAGGTGAGATTAGTTGTTGAGTGCCTAATCTGTATTGAAACAGAACAAATACAAAATCAATGCCTTAACTCTACCGTTTCTTGTCATTTTGACAGGTTTTACCCTAAAATAACCCTGAAAATCATCACATGGTAACACAATGGAAACCCTGGTTCACACATGACATTCAAGATTAGTTGATAGGTGAAACAGAAAATACTGCAGTGGAAAAAGTACAATTCAAATGCCTAGATTTTACATTTTGTGGCCATTATGACATGGTTTTACCCTAAAATGACCCTGAAATGGCCCTGAGAATCATCACATGTTAACACAATGGAAACCCTGGTTCACACATGATATTTAAGATTAGTTGATAGGAGAACCAGAAACTACTGCAAGGGAAAGAATACACTTCAAATGCCTAAATTTTACATTTTGTGGCAATTATGACATGGTTTTACCCTAAAATGACCCCGAAGTCATCAATGAACAACCCATTTGGAAACCCCGTACCACACACGGAGCTTGATTTTAATTAATCCATGAATAAAAATATCAACAGTGACAAATTTATAAAAAAAAAGTTTCTCATTCATTTATGTGCCCATTTTAATGCGTTTTTACCCTAAAATGACCCTGAACGCTCATGTAGGTCACCAGAGGTCAATTATGTTGTACGTAGATAAGTGTTAATTGGTTGTGATACTTCTGGTAGAATATGTAGTTCATTGGCTAATTGTTTTGAGGTGATAGAAATTCATTTAACTCCATAGGAAATGACCTATGGCGGCCATTTTGAAAAATGGCCGCCAAAGCTGACCTAGGGCATTTTCAGAGTGCCTCCAATCTTTAAAATAGTTACTTTGCCATAAACTACCACTGTACCAAATTTGGTGCTTTTATCAAAAAGTGCACAATTTTATCCCTTATCCGCTGGACTATATTAAAGACCATATAACAATAGCAATAGGAACTCCAAGTCTCATGGGATTCGTGTGAGCTTCGGCTGATCAGCAATTGGCTGATCAAGATGGCCTTAACCCTTATGCTGCTGGTGGCTAATTTGCCAACAAAAATTATGCAAAAATCCTAAAAAATGATTGAAACCCTGGCATATGCGTACTCATCTGAGGGTACCCAGCAAGAGCTTTCCAGTGATAACCAACATGACAGGGTTTAGATGTTTTTCAAAAAATGCGTTTTTGTGCTTTGGACGAAAGTAGCCTCAGCATTGAAGGGGTTAGCAACACGCTCAATTGCATTTCTGCACACCCCAACCATTTAACATGTAGACCTCGTCTTGTTCTCGCTCTCCGTGTGACGAAACATAAACAAGGTCTAGCCAAGCAAACGGCTGCTTTGATGAACAGAGAACTTGCATAACCTTTTCTTGCTGAGAGCAGCATTTGGCCGCTGTCTCTTGAAGTCACCGCCAAGGAGGTTTAGTTATTTTACGCATAGGCGTTGCTGTGATTAGAATGGGTCACGCTATGTAGTCTATCCAGACTGAAAGCGGCTAGGGAATCGAAACCCATTTGTAGTATAAGGATCTACATGTTCTGGCCAAAGACTGCAACTGCATGGAATACATAGCAGTTCTATGGCAAGTTTGTTACCCAACAACGCAATGGCATTCAAGTTTCAGTGCTCGACTGTGGCTCGAAGCACAACAATAGTGTCTGGTGGTTAGTCGGTGATTTCTATCAATATTAAGTACTACCTAGTCATACCAAAGCCTCAATATAGTGTAAAATGGTGTGACGATAAACGAAATTCCATATATACCAATCACAAAAGAGTGCATCCAGATAATTCTGGGACAGGTGCAATCACTGCAATGTATAAGGACAAAGACCGATTTGTAAATGTCACGTGTAAAATTGAAAGTCCACTTAAAAAGACCCAAATTTAGGATTTTATCCAACCTTTCTTAGGCTTTCATTGTCATGTCCCCTAAAAAGGGATGGGTCATTAGTTACGTGGCGCCAAAGTGGCAAACAATGTAATTCGGCATCAGCTTGCCTACATATGAGAGGAATACACTACTACACATGAAGGGAGTGTGCGTGACTACGATGTAGCTAGGTCAATCACAACTTATAACTGGAAGTTGTTCTGTGTCTTGAGGAGAGAAAGCTTAAAAATAATAACATGTGATGTTACATTTTGCTCTTTCTCCTTTTATGTCAAGCTGCCTGTGTTGGGGTATTGTTGACAATATCTAATATGATCCAAGACTTCGAAAAAGATATATAATATTAGATTGAACATTTTAGAATATATGTCAATCGAAAAAGGAATATCAAAATTTGTTGAGGGAGCAGAATTGGGAGTTGTTAATTTCAAGCTGCACAGACCACATATGCTCAACTTAATATTCCCTCAAAACAAAGGATGCCAAACAATCCATAGAAAGACTGGAATACGTATATAGTACAAATATTTTACAAGAAACGGTAAATGGGAGAAAAAAGTAGAAAAACAGGTTCAATACGATGACATACAATCATCAGTAAGACTATTGAAAAGAGTCACCAGAAATATGTATTTACTTGATATACAGTTCAAGTTATGGCACAACTAACTCAATGCTATTCAAAATGAATGAATTGCCATCTGACAAATGCAAGTATTGTCAGAAAATTGAAGATATTATACATGCCTTTGTTTAATGTGAAAGGAAAGGAATAATGTTTCTGGAAAGGAATAACCAGATGGTTTCACACCTTGGGATATTCCAACTTTAGACTTGAACAAGAAATATCATTTTAGGTGATAATGAACAAGATAGTCTATTTAATCTAGCTAGTACTACTGGTGGGAAAACAAATTATATATCAAAACAAAATAAAAGAGAGAGCATATTCCACTGAATATCCAGGCAGGCTAATAGAAATAGATAGGGAATCGGAAGTAATATCCTCAATAAAGAAAGACAAGATATATCAATATGAAAGGAAATCCATAGAAACCTTCCTTTAATGAATAAAGAAGAACAAGGCAAAACAACGAAGTTAAGTATCTTTAAAGACCCCCACTGTGTGTCAAGTATGTAAAATATATGTGGGCCTATGTCCAACAATTTAGAAAAGAAATGTTTGGATATGATATTTAGTTAAGGATATTGTAATATTGTATCTTTATAATATGTTATATAAAAATAAATGAACACTGGGTTATCCACAGTTCTTTTAAAAAAGAAAGGTCAATCACAGACTCTTGGGCGGTATTGTGCATAGGGCAACTCCGATCAACGACCTTGCTGCTAAGGAGTATGTTGACATGTCGTGCTAGACAGTCACGAGTAGGGAATATGAACCACCCGTGTCAAGAGCAGTGTTTAAAGCACACGTGGAAAATGTGGACAGAATGACTTTTAATTCCTTCACTAAATGCGTATGTAGCTCCGGCATAATACACGACTGCATGCTAGATTGCCATCCATTTCCTAAGCAAAGGTTCATGGATGACCCCACAACTGAGAATAGCTTTGATTCACAAAGCTACGTGAGTAATTGATGTGCTTGGATTATCTTTTTATGTCATGTTATCTATGAGTGTTTACACAACAATGTACTGACAGACGTACGGTCAACTGGTGCAGGAATTAAATGTCTGTACTGTAGGAGCAGGCAGAGTGTGTTTGAAGAGAGGAAGAAAAGATGGACAGGATGTAGTGTTGATGCACCAGTGCTGGCGGAGTAGGCATGGCATAGAATGCACCTGGCCTAGAGCAAACCCCTACTGTGTATATTAACTGGACAGTACAGGCATTTAATTCCTTCAGCAGTCGAACGGATGTCTGCAGGGGATTGGTTGTAGAAACAGCCATGGATAACATGTCCAAAAAATACCACCTACCTTGCGAATCAAAGCTACATTTAGTTGTAAATTCATCCACGCCCGGGAAAATGGGTGGCAATCATGCATGCGGTCGCGTATTACGCTCGGGCTGCCCAGGTATTTAGTGCAGGAATTAAATATTGGCACTGTACTCATAATGATGTTGTTATGATTAATGGCCCACCAATTAAGGGTGCATCACAACAAACGCCTGATGAAGGGCAGGGTGCATCCATTTGGGACATTCCAAGTGACAATAATAGAGGTCTAACTGGTAATACTGTCTTGCCCAGCCATCACACTATGTGGGGATCCGCCGTGGCGTAGTGGTTATGACACCTGGCTACCAAGCGGGAGTTCGTAGATTTGACGGGTCTGGTCGCTTTATAAATGTGGGGCGTTGGGGAGGACTGTCTATGGTATTTCTGCAACTGTCAAAGACACCTTGGAACTATTTGTAAAGAGAAGGGAATTTCTTCCCGGTTCCGGGTTTCTACCTGGTTGTGATACTAGTATGACCTTAGCTGTTGAAAGCGACGTAAAACTCGAAAACCATCCCTCCTTCCTTCCTTTGTGGCTATATGGATACCAGTACAGTACTTGTATACATACACTACATGCCAGCAGAATTGACGTAGCGCATGTTGCACGTGATTCCCACAAGATGCTAAAACAATTTTTGTGTTGTATATCTCGATGTAAAAATGTTCCTGCTTTACAGTATGGTCATTATCATTATTATTATTATTATTATTATTATGATTATGATTATCATTATTATCATTATCTTTACTATCATTATTATTATTATCATTATCATTATTATTATCATTATTATTATTATCATTATTATTATTATTATTATTATTATTATTATTATTATTATACTATTATTATTATTATTATTATTATTATTATTATTATTATTATTATTATTATTATTATTATTATTATTCATTTCTGGTTGGTGTAGTAGTAGTAGTAGTGGTAGTGGTGGTATAAATTGCTCTCAGGAATATCTTAAGTAGATTCTAGTGGTAGTAGAATCATGGTTACTAATTGCTCTCAGATGTGATTTGTTTCAATACTGCTGGGGGTTGCCCATTGACCAATATGTCTCCAAGTACGAGAGTTCTACACGCTATCTAACCCACGTATGCCTGGATAAAGCATTCGACTCTGTGATAGGGTAACCCTTCCAATGCTGAGGCTACTGTCGTCCAAAGCACAAAGATGCAAGGATTTGTATAAACCATCTAAACCCTGTCATGTTGGTATTCATTGAAGAGTTCTCTCAGATGGGTACCCTTTTGCCAGGGTATTTGTATTGGCCAACTTAGCCACCAGCAGCATAAGGGTTAATTACCTGGAAAGCAATTACTATCCAGGTGTATTCTGGCATGCATATTCCTCTGTATGCACGTTCCGGGTTACAGCTCATGTGGCTACATGTACTTCCCTAGCTGTCAATGGCAGCGGCGTCATTACTCGTATTGTTTCATATGTTATTATACTACTGTACGTAATCTGCCAATCATCTCTCAGCGACACCTGGCACCTGACAACTGTGCATTAATTAACAAAGCATTCTCATTACCTGCAAGAATATCTGTATATGACAATATACCAATGTTAACCCTTCCAATGCTGAGGCTATTTTCGACCAAAGCACAAGGACACAGATAACCATCTATACCCTATCATGTTGGTATTCATTGGATCGCTCTCGCTGAGTCCTCTCAGATGAGTACCAATGTGCCAGGGGTTCAGTCATTTTTCAGTTTTTGGCATCATTTTGTATTGGCCAAATTAGCCACCAGCAGCATAAGGGTTAACGTACTTTCTATACGCACATGGTTCCTTACATATGTCTCCTGGTAGAATCTTCATTGATGAAAGGCATTGTATTGGATATCAGTAATAATAATTCTGTGCTGCTACATGTAGTTTTCCGATATATGAGGCCTAAGTATAGTAGATGCAAATGGTGTGATGCTAAATATTTGATCCTCACTTGGCTGAGAGAAGGTGCAGACATGTTGTGTTGTGGCAAACGTTCAGAAACTGAATACATTGTATCTCCTAAAACTGGTTGGAATATTATCTACCAGTGTTATAAACTAAATTACCCCAGTAATTCATGCAAGATATAGGTGGGAATAATTGCTATAATAAGAAATATGTAAACACATATGTATGCATAGAAATATCCAATTTATGCGATGCCAAAGGCGAGCAAAACAAATTAAGCTTCCTTTTGTCACCAAATTCATTTGAAGGAGGTCGTAAACGTCTCAATTTTGTACATTTAGCTGTACGAGTGACTTAATCGATGTCTCTGGCTGTACACAAACACGTCAGAGATGTGAACATCAACTGCAAATTATGTGTTCATACATGGTCTGATAACTGTGGCCATAATACATCAATTTGAGTATATGTATATAATGAATTATATTCAAAGATGGATTAGATTACGTAGATTGAAAAAGAATCGATAAGTGTTTCTCAACTATTTCTCTGAGTAATGAACATAGGCAGATTAAACGAACTACTCTCAACGCCAGCATTTTTCTCTCCGCTGCGATGGAGTCATAGGGGGTGGTACTAGTAGCCCATCTGAGTAGCACATCTGTCTAGTTTACAGGACAAGGAAGTAAATATAGCCCACAAGGCAGTCCGAGTTGATACTCGGCCTTGGCCCGAGATAGAAAAAAAGATAAGTATGTCGTTATCGAGATCACGTTACCTCACGAGAACTCGCCTTTCACATCTCGTTGCGCAGTGCAATGGTGCACTCATAATCGGAAGTGTGACGCAGTTTTGTCAGAAAGGTTTACACTGCAGTTATAGGTATAATCGCTAACTATGGAGGTAATATAATTTTGGCTTTGATACATGCAAACCATGCAGCCAATGGGTCATCATATATTCATTGACTGAAATAAAAATGATTTTTAACTTATTCTAAACGAAGTGTATCGCTGGTTAACAATTCAAAGGTATATGCTATTTTCATCAGTAAAATGTAGATTTGATATATATATATATATATATATATATATATATATATATATATATATATATATATATATATATATATATATATATATATATATAAATATATATACATATATATATATATATATATATATATATATATATATATATATATATATATATATATATATATATATATATATATATGTGTGTGTGTGTGTGTGTGTGTAAATATATATATATATATATATATATATATATATATATATATTATATATATATATATATATATATATATATATATATATATATATATATATATATATATTCTCTCAAAATGAGGGATAAATATGTGACACTGATGGCAAAATTGTATATTATATACGACTGTACAACTTCACAAACATGTAGACTTCTTGAATCTGACTTACAACTAGAACACTACAGACAGGCTTTTCTTCTCGTAGCTAGATTCAATTAAGATAGCACAGACCGTTAACAAGAATCGTGTATTTATAGATCAAAGTCTTAATGGGCATTCATAAATGTGTCATCATATGGCATATGCGCAGACTTGATTTGACTTGTAGGGCAACGAGGAAGTGGGCTGATTGCATTCAAAGCACTCAAGAGAATGCAACGAGGTATAGACAAGCACATGTATGGTTCAAATTAACCCTTCCAATGCTGAGGCTACTTTTGTCCAAAGTACAAGGGTGCAGTTTTTTGAAAACCAGTTAAACCCTGCCATGTTGGTATTCATTGGATTGCTCTCGCCGAGTTCTTAGAAATGAGTACCCATAATTTGCCAGGGTTTCAGTAATTTTCAAGGATTTTTGCATTTTTTTGTTTTGGCCAAATTAGCCACCAACAGCAAAAGGGTTAAGGCCCTCTAAGGTCTGTGTAATGTATTAAGATGTTTTGACCTTAGTATAGGCTAAGAACACTAGACCTACATGTATGTGTCTTTTTATTCATTGTTTCTGTTTATGTATGTTATATTTAGTTTGTATTTTCTATTGATACCACTCTCTTATATCTTTTCTTTTCTTTCTGTATTTGTAGTTTCATATTTCCGTATTAATGGTCGATACATATTACAATTAATATAACTCCAGATAGCGTCTGTACATAAATCATATCATATTTATGCCTCGCGAATACATACATGTAGGTATTTGTAAACCGATTTGACTGTTTCCTGCATCGCAAATTACCCACTCCTGTTAACTCCCCCCCCCCCCCCCTCACACACACACCCTGACTAATATGAATACCCGTAATAAGGGTGATTATAGGGCTATTGGTGTTTAGGACAATACACCACTCCAAACGCTGAAAATTTAATTTTGTGTGGCCTTTACAAGACACTGGCAGAACGCCAAGCATCAGTAACAAGATAAAGATGCAGCCCTGTTTTTGGCAAGACATTCTTTAAAGTAACAATTCAATTATGATCAAGCATTCCGCACCCTATGCTCTCCTAGGTTCAACGTAAAAAGACTACCGCTCTACATATTCTCTATGATATGTCATTTTATCATAGAAATCATAGTCATTAAACATATAAAGAGAGAGATTTAGAAGATCAGTGTTGTTGTCTTATTGTTCTTGCTCAAATTATCATAGTTCTTTGAGGTAGTTGTATCGGATATTACTGTTCTGCTTATTTTTTGTTGTTGTTGTTGTTGCTCTTGTTGTTGGTTCTGTTGGTTGTGTTTTGTCGGTTTTCAACTTTTCGTGATGTCCATGAAAACGAACGTTCAGAATAGTGATAAACTATATTCCTGATAAAGATCCATCAACACAAACTGTCAGTATGCTGCCAACATTCTTTCGAAAAAGGGAATTGAAAAAAGTCAATTAGAATCGAAATATTTAAATAATCTGGTAACATAGTATTCAATCTTGCCTTCCACAGTCAGGTACAAAACAATATTTTTAAAATCTGAAAATATGAGATATCAAACAAAACGCCTTGGATGGGACCACAGCAGCCTTCACCAAAACTGTTCAGTTCAACTGGGAACAGGTTGTCATGGTACAGCCCAGTGTAATGTCATGGTGATGTACATGTACACACTAAAGTACTTTGATAAATAGCAACTAATGGATCAAAAAGTGTTGTGCCTGTCATTTTAACAACCCACCATAAACTTTTCCAAACACAATTTAAATGGGGAGAAACTTTCAAATTGCCAAATCTCATTTGCCCACGAGACGTCCATGTGTTAAGAGATATCTGAAAGAAAATAGTGGTTTCAATGCGTCGATTGCTTCTGAAGATATTTTCAATAATGCCGCCTTATAGTTTATCATTTATCCATGGGATTATAGAGCTGTGACCTTCGCACTATTGAGAGGAAGGGCGAAAAAGAACACCTCCACTGTGTCCAAAAGTATCCGTCCTCAGCAAACTCGTGTGTGTAACTTATACCTGACTATCCCCTTTCGCTGACATTGAGTTCCGAGTGTCCTTTCCAAAGCAATTATATAACCATTAAAATCAAGAATATTTTGCCTTACTCATACTATCTTTGCGTTTATTACAAGTCAATAACGTCTCAACGATAAGGTACGATTCGTCATGGTATAAGCCGGTAGTGATAAAAATAAGTTTCCGCAGGCTCTATAAGTGAAGTGCACAATAATAGCCCTGGAGGGAGACCGCCGCTGTGGCCGAGGACCTATCTTTATAGCCGTGTTGTCCCAACAGCGGGCGGTTATGTGAAACTATGTGACAGCCGGGGCGACGATCAGGGCTACGGGCCACGCACCCTATTACCACTCATCATAGGCAGAGCTAGCCTGCTTCTCAGGCTGTGTTAGATAGGTATAATGCCCCCACCGCTATATATACTACAGTGCCGACATATAATCCCTGCACTAAATGCGTGGGCAGCCCGGGCATAATACACGACCGCGTTACCGATTGCCACCCAGTTTCCTGGGCATTAATGCATAAATGTCCTCACAACTGAACTTAGCTTCGATTTACAAGCAACATGTGTCATTGATGTGCTTGGCTTATTTTCTTGGCATGTTATCCCTGGGTGTTTTTACGATCAGGTACTGTCAGATGTTCGCTCGACTGGTGCAGGAATTAAATAGCTGCACTGTAAGTAGGTTTGATGTCTCTCTCAACCTATAGATGGCAGCACTGAGTTGCAGTTGATAACGATACAGACTACAACTCAAGTGTGTCCCCCCTTGAGAATTTATTCAGAACTAAACATGGAGTAAAATCAACTCAGTGTGGCTAAGGAAAGAGCCAAATAACACAGACCTGTAGCAAGTCTACCTATCACCACTTATCATCATAGGCAGGGCCAGGGCCGGCTGGGGGTCGGCCATTTTGGGAGAGCGATCTCTGAGCAGCGAGTATTCGAAGTGCCTGGAGTGGAACAGGTTAACGCCATACCGTATAACGCTATAAGACTTAATCGTGAAGGAGTTGGTTGTTCAGAAAATCCCCGTGGCATTCGCTGAGTAGCTCAAAGTCACTGGCATTTTTCTCACATACCGTACGCTAGAATCGAACGCTGGAGACTAGAGGTGCATCATGGCAAGCAATCACCATAGTGCGCCAGACGGCTGCACAATAGAGGATGCCCCAACCTGGAATTTGGAATTTCAATTATCGTCACCTTTTCTGCCATATTGAGGCTAAATTGTGACCAGCCTGATGTAAGTGGTGTAGGAATCAGGAGAACGCGTGGAAAACTACCGCTTCACAAATTTATGAAGAGCGCAGACATAGGTTATATTGATGAATTCGCTATCTCTGGGGATGGGTTCTGATCTTTATCATATGGGGAAGTAATGGCGGTGGGGCTCCCATACAATATCGCCAACGTCTAGGCATGGCTACTATGTACAGTGGCTTGACCAATCAATTTCCGAGGTGCTTAAAACTCCTTACTTTATGGGAGATGTTTGCCTGTCCGCGTTATTCAACTTTTAAATATGCATCAATGTAAAGTGCTCTCCATAAATCCTTGCAAGTAATTGGTATATACAAGTATATATTTATATATGTATATATATATATATATATATATATATATATATATATATATATATATATATATATATATATATATATATATATGTATATATGTATATATTTATATATATATATATATATATATATATATATATATATATATATATATATATATATATATATATATATATATATATATATATATATATGTGTGTGTGTGTATATATCCTTTACCTGCCATTTACCATTTCTATCTTCTTGCAGCAATTAAGTTATCAAAAACTCCCAGGTGGTGGAGTCAGAGTCCATTTGATATTCCTCCCACCTTTTAAATGGCAGGTTTGTAAAGTGGTAAGGTAAGGTAATGGATTTGTCTGATGTCTAAGTTTTGCTCTATCATCTAGCGACACCCTCTACTTAGGATTCCTAAGTTAGGACCATTCACATACAAGGTTATGTGTTGGACCTCTTAGAGACACATAATACAATAAACATTGGTTACAGTAATTTTGATGACTCTTTCAGAAGACAGATGACTCAGATAACAAGGTAATTTTCTCAGAAAGCATATTTCTTTTTGCCATTTTAGCACAAAAAGATAGACAGGGTCACGACATGGGGTTATATTGATGCATGAGGCACTGATTGCTCTAATGCTAACCACTGTTTCTCAGGAGTCAGCGGTGAATGACCGCTAGCTGGAGAAGTTACAAAAATGAGTGCCAGTTCACCTGGCAATGTTATTTACATTACCAAATACCTTATTTGCCATGCATTAGGGCGCCAAATACTTCTCTGAACAGACAATACCATGATCACTTAGTCATTCTCTTTACAATCAATTGTCTCAAAAACTCATCTTGACTGCACCTTTGTGCAGAGGACACAAATAAAATTGGACAATAGTTGTCTACATGTATATCTGAAAAGTATGTATCTCATTTAATACTTTACATTTTTCTATTCCATGCGTTAAAGCAAGACAGCAAATAGCATATGCTACAATTATTAACTCAAACGTGAGTTACTCTCATGGGCTACCTTAGAATAAAAGATCGTGAACCGTTGCATGAGAGATGTACCTTTTGACAAGCTACATAGACCCCTCAGAAACTGTGGCGTATGTGATAGCCCCTTTACTCGACTTCGCCTCGTTACACCTCGGGTACATTTCTATACACAACAACTTGCTTTGTGTGTCTATTTATCACGATGAGCTAACAAAACGTTGAAGGTTGTTGTTGTACATGTATATGCATAAGTCGTATGTAGGGTTGATGTGTGTATCATCTTGTACCACAGTTAGATGCCTTCCGTGAATTACAGGCTTCAGGAGGTGACCGATATGTGACATATCACATCCTTTACGCCTTTTCCAATAAGTTCCCTATACTACTAATATAAGGAAGTCAATTACTATCTCAATATATTTCATCTACGCTACTCTCCAGAACAAGACTCTAGCATAAAACGTTGCTTGACTTGTAGTAGTTTCTTCGGGTAGACTTTTAGATAGAAACGTCCTCGCAGGATATCAAAACTGGGTGACAGTCGGGCGTGCGGTCGTGTATTAAGCCCAGACTGCCCACGCATTTAGTGCAGGAATTAAATGTCGTCACTGTAGATAGAAACGTCCTCGCAGGATATCAATTTTCACTGTCACAGTTATAGTTGTTCCTGTTATTTTGGGCGTACCTTAGCTAATTTACAGGGTTTGGAGCCAGTTAAAGTTGTTCCTGTGATTTTGGGCGTAGCTTAGCTAATTTACAGGGTTTGGAGCCAGTACGTTACACGGTAACATGTATTCGATGTTCGCATATCAAACCTCATAGGTATAGTCAATGAAACATTATCGTTATACTAAGAAACCTACTACAACATATATTCTAACCACCATCGTTTCCCAATACATCACTATAATAGCATATTACGGATTGCCCACATTTCCCTAGCCCATGAACGAAGTATTTACAGACAGACCTCTGTGTGCTGCCCGTAATGTCAGGTTAGGTAATGGAGCGAAACTATCATTAGCAAATAGCAACCCTGTAGCCCTGGACAACACTGGCTCTTGAAGCAATTACTGTTGAGCAAACACCTTCAGACCTGCTGCCACGCTCATTAGTGCCACAGTCTGAAGAGAGGCTGCGTTGCTAAGAACCCTAGTAGCAATGGGATGAGACTTGAAACATGCCGGGTCATTAGCTCAAGGCTCCTACATGTACAGTTCGTTAAGAGGTAGAAAGCAAAGTGGGACTTTATCTCATAATCAAACGTATTGAAGCTACATGATAGATTTATGGAATCAAAACAAACATTTTGAAATAAAGAATCATGAAATATATATAGTACAACGATGAACCACAACTAATTAAGACCTGCTTTTATGATTAGATGCACACACACACAAACACACACATATCAACTATCTGAAACCAGTCCTCTGTCTGACCGAAAAGATCAAAGCGTTAGCACTGCTAATATTGCCCTTATACTGCCCTGGATAATTAAGATGATTAATGATAATTAAGACATTCAGATTACCTTGGACACTTGGAACATGGCAAACAACCCCAGTAGCCACAATATACCATACATGTGACGAAAAAAGAAATTCCAAACACCCAGTAGCCCATAACTAAGATTCTAGTTTATATCCTCCACTTGTTAACGGATACTATAATGCATAATTCAGTACTGACATTTCTACTCTGCACTGGACACATGTAATACGTTCAATACGTCACATCCAGGTGTTAAGCATGGTGATAATTAGTAACTTGACTCGGATGACATCCCACTGTTATATATAATTGATGACGTCAGTATGTTTAATACTAATAATTGCTGATGGGCAGCACGTCAGGCAGTTTGCCAGGAGTATTGGCGTTTCAGTTCCATAGCCTAGGATGGTGCAGAGTTAACTTCTGCAGAATACGTCATATCAGCATACCTACAGTACAGACATTTGATTCCTGCACCTGTCGACCGGACGTCTGCCAGTGCCTGGTTGTACACAAACCCATGGATAACATTTCAAAAAGGATAATCCAAGCACACCAACGACCCGCGTAGCTTGTCTTGCAAATCTGCAAAGTTTCTTTCAGTTGTGAGGTCATCCATGAATCCATGCCTAGGAAACTGTGTGGCAATCGGGTGTGCGGCTGTGTACATGTATTATGCCTGGTCCTCCCACTCATTTAGTACAAGAATTAAAAATCGGCACTGTAATTTTAGACTGAGAGGTCCGTGTTGCATCCTTTGTAGGTTGCCATCAGTCGCCATGGGTATTATACTATACTAATAACATATTGACTAAACAACATACTAGTAAATGAATTCAGTCACTGAACAATGATTTTCTCCACTTGACAAAAACTTAGCTTAACTTCAGACATGGTATTGGTAATACAATCAGTCATTTTACCTGATCTCCACAAATCTGCAGCTTATACAATTACATAAGTTCATTTTGGCAAGCAGTCTCACAGTTGGAGATTTTATTTTGATGAGGCACGGTTAAAACATTTGATACTCACTTCCTTTGTCATATATATTGATAATAATATCATTATTCCATCTGATGGGATGATTTATGGGCCTGACTGAGAGTAACTCTAGTGTGAAGTTCTCGTAAAATAAGATAAAGCACACTTCGTATACACCTAATGTCTCAGGAAAACTTCCAAATTGATTTCGATATTGTATTTGCTTTACAAAACCGAGTTA
>OZ012694.1:27873754-27928754 GCA_963942565.1 Maea johnstoni | reverse complement strand
CCGCTGTCTCTATAGAGCTGTTGTCACCTTACATCATCCAGGCATAGCTAAATGCTGACGTGAGGTCAGCAGTTCTACAAGCAGCCTTTCCCCTTCGGTCCCCGACACCCTACAACTGTCAGCGTACGTCACTCGCCTATCGAGTCCCCTCCCGGCCCCGCCACTGAGCTCTCCGTGTGTTACTGGCGATTAGGACTCTTCAGCGTGCCTGTGTTTACAGCCTCTCTCGCGGGGTCTGATCAGCCAGCCTAACACCCAGATAAAGCCCGATAACTATTTAGCCAACTAATTAGCCTAGATCACTAGGCTTTCATGTATTTTACTGTTATGTTTTTCCTTTTACCAAGCACCACATTTTCTAGGTGGCCATAGTGGTCAATTTAGTTTACAATTATCTCACCAGGATTCAATTTGAATAAGACACCTAAAATCTCGAGTGATATGAGGATCGGGTGGTGCTATCTATCTACATACCTGGTACTATACCACACTGCTTGGTCAGCACAGATAAGATAAGATAAGATAAGATAAGATAAGAAAATTTTATTAAGGTCTCACCCATAGATAAATAATACATACAAGACAAGATAAAACAAAGGACGGTCAACTTTGACCTACGAGAGACCATACAATATGCACAAAGAGAAATATACAATTTTAAACTGAAATAATCATATAAAATCAGTCCGGGACACATCTGTTCTGATGTTTAGCATTTTAGAACAGGTTTTGGCACTGAAAAAGATAATGTCACAGTTGGACAGTAGGAACACCAATTTATCAGTGTCATTTAAATAAATAAAGGATGGCAAGACTGTGCAAGCCTTACGCAAAAGGTTTTCTCTAAGTACTTTGAGGTCAGGGTGCAGACAGCGCAAAAGAAAGTGTTCTTCATTTTCCGTTTCAATAAATCCATTTTTAAAACAATTCAAACACACTCTTTCTTCATGAGGAATCTGTATATTGTTACGTTTCTCCCAGCGACCCGTTTCTAATCTTAAAGGAGCTACAGAAGGGGATGTCAAATCTTTATGGACTAGGAACCTCGTCTAGCGACTATCGAGTCCCCGAGCTCGCTGCGTGTTACTGGCGATTAGGACTCTTCAGCTTGCCTGTGTTTACAGCCAGCCTAACAGCCAGATAGACCCCGATAACTCCAACTATTTAGCCAACTAATACATGGGGTATTAGGCCGTCTAATAGTCGCGCTGACGCTGCTCGTGATTTCTACTAATTAAATGAGGAGGATGGGGAAAGAAAGTTTGCAGTCGATTGTATTGTTGTTTCAACTGTGCGCGTTGGAGTGTCTACTCGTCCCTTCGTCGATTAAAGGTTTTTGATTAATGTAAACACTAGAAATTGGAATTTTGTTAATCGTCACTTCTCAGCACTGTAGAGGATATGTTTAGTTTGGACATTCGCGAAGTGAATTGACTGGAAACTTTCGTACAAACTGCGATCAGGTTTTGAACCTGGCAATGGTGGGTTATGACGCAATGGGCAGACACTGGAAACACGCTAGACCTTTCGGCTATCGGGTCAGCCCTGCAGTACGATTAAGGCATAATAATGGTCACTTATTGAAGCCTCATTGACCCTTCCTGGCACCGCGTCTCTTTCCCCTTACGCCAAGGAAAGCTATGCACTTATAACCCTTCCAATGCTAAGGCTACAGTGCCGGCATTTAATTCCTGCACTAAATAAGTGGGCAGCCCGGGCATAATGAACGACCGCAATCCCGATTGCCTCCCAGTTTTCTGGGCATGGACCAAACTCTCACAGAGGCAATCCTAACCATCATCACCATCCTGCCCAGTGCATATACACGCAAAATGACCTCACCCTACCCCTCACTCTTTAACATGTTATATAACCCTAGTGTCTTCCACTTTGACTATAACCACAATGTCGCAGCCTATTCGATGGCCTTCAAACTTGTCCATGTTCTATATAACCCCCGGTGTTCTGTTCACTGGAGGTCCGAGCTATTATTGGCCCGGCGCTATGACAAACGGTGTGACAGGTGCTGTGGATGGTGACTATAAGCTAGTAACCATAAGCTTGTGTTCCTGTCTGTATAGCCGTATCGGATGGCAGCATTGGGTGATACGTAACAGCTAAGTGCCATTATCTCCTTTCGCTTGTTCTGACAGTATTACTAAGTTACAGGCAATTTATCACTCAGCCAAGCGCTACGTATAACATCAATGCGGCATCTAGGACATTGGATGTGTTGCGACTTTCGTTTAGCGTCACTTTTTCTGCCATAAAGGGGCTTAATTGTGACTAGCCAGTTGACAATGGTGGAGTGTAATCAGGGGTACCCAGAAGACACTGCCGCCCAGCCCGTTCGGTGACAACTTTGTCTCATGCCTCAAAAGTTTGTACGAAACAATAGAGTTCCCTCTGACTACGTGCTGTGTTAAAGACAACAGTAAAGTATGCTTGAACGTTTTAGATTCGATGTTTTTTTTCAATTGTACAATGCCGGATAGACCTTTTTTGATTACGAGTAGGTTTTCAATGACGGTAAAAAACTGACGGTAATCATATTTTTCTCTTTTTCGGCAACTTAGTGACACGATAGGTTTTCTTCCCAAGACTGTCAAATCCTTTGATGTTCGATTTTCAAACTGTAACGTAAATCTTACCATGGAAGCTTCATTGATCGTGCTCCTATGATGTAAATGGCAACGCAACGTTTAATGTTCACTAAGTAGTGTTGACTAGAGTAGGTATATGGCCGAGACATATGGTTACATAATTCTGGATGGACAAACGCTACATTCATATCGTTAAGGCTACCATACTCTATCTCTTCCACAGCATCCTGCTATGACTATTAACCAGTGGAGAGTAGAACTAGTCATAATATCATTCACAAGCCATTCAGTTCTCAGGACTTATTTATCTGGTTTCAAGTACAACGCCTCGGAACACTATAGGTTAAAAGGGCGCTATATCAATTATCAATAATCAATTGTCAATACATTGGTTTGTTTATTGTGGCCTTTCTGTCATATTGAAGGTAAATTCGCTACCTGCAGGTAGGGCCCTAATATAAAGCCGGGCGGTCTCATGCCTTGAGCAGGCGTACATTTCTGACCATTAATTCATGCTCTAAATGCGTGGGCATCCCGGACATAATACACGACCGCACGACCGAGTTCTCTGAGCAAAGATTCATGGGTGACCTCACAGCTGAAAATAGCTTTGATTCACAAAGCTACGTGAGTCATTGATGTGCTTGGATTATTATTTTGTCATGTTATCAATGGGTAATTATGTAACCAGGTACTGGCAGACGTCCGGTCGACTGGCGCAGGAATTAAATGTATGTACTCGAGTCTCACCTCGGCTATAGGTCACGTGATTTACTCGCAATTTAGGCATGTGAAGAGGTTGTCAGTAATATGATGGTAGTCCATCTTCCAATGGTTACGCAGGTGCCTCATTTTCTTTTTAATTTTCCAGCTAGTTAGGAAATATCCGTGATGGGGCAGTAGAAGTGGCGTAGAAATTCCCATATGTTTCTTAGTAGACAGGAAAACATTCTGAACATGCAAAACTATGCCCAAAGGCCTGAATGCCTATAACTGTTGATCACATAAACCAATGTTATAGTCTCACAGCAACGGCGGCTTTCGTGAATACCACCAAGGAATACAACGTCGAATACAAATGCAATTTGTATCATCTGATTGCGGATTTTGTATGGCCTAAACCTTTCTTGCACAGGGATTATTACATTAACTCTCTAGTAGGATTAGCCTGGCGAGAAGATGCATACAAATCCCCTCTCACGCCGAACCAATCTCTATATCTATGTAACCACAGCCGTGCCTACTCAGACTATCCCACCCCGGAGACCTGGGGCAACGTTTACATAAGAGATAGGCCATCAGAACCGCTTTACCCGAAATGCAACTTTGAATACCAAGAGGATTGTGAACATCGTAGTCCGGCCTACCGGTTCCTCTTTCATTATATTAACGTCTCCCCTGAATAGTGTCTAGTCTT
Source organism: Maea johnstoni (assembly GCA_963942565.1). Lineage (NCBI taxonomy): Eukaryota > Metazoa > Annelida > Polychaeta > Spionida > Magelonidae > Maea > Maea johnstoni. The sequence continues at coordinate 27,924,734 of OZ012694.1, read as the reverse complement.
AAATGTGCTGATACAGATACATTCTTTGAGGAAACTAACGAGAAACCATAGCAACCCCATTACCTATGCTGACAATTTAGTTCAGACTGGTTACCTATAATACACACACGCGCGTACGCACGTACATACGAACGCACACACACACACACGCACACATATATGTATATATATATATATATATATATATATATATATATATATATATATATATATATATATATATATATATATATATATATATATATATATATATATATATATATATATATATATATATATACATATTGTTATAAGTTGTTGTAAGTTGTTGGCAATTAGTTATTATAAGCAAATCCTGACCTAAACTTTTGGGTGTCCAAACTGTCCAAAAAGGGTTCTAACCGTTCTATGTGTCTAAATGACACACTGGACGCATAGGTGGCTAGGCGCCTCACAGATTAGGGGGCTCCCCTCGTACCATTTCCCCTCTCGTTACATAATCTGGGGTGAATGAGGGGGCTCCTCTCGTACCATTTCCCCTCTCGTATGTGGGGTGAATGAGGGGGCTCCCCTCGTACCATTCCCCCTCTCGTATCTGCACCAGGTAAGCCGGCTGCTGCAATGTATGTTTATAAAAGCAGAGGTAAGACGACCCCGATCTTATCAAGCTCACCCCTACGCCCAATTTCCTCCTAATTTCCGATAAATAACGAGATACGTTTACTTTTGAGGTTATCGTGACGACGGAGGTGCCGGGAGAGGATGGAACACGTGGTCATGCCGTATATACACAGTGACAACGAGGCCAACTCTACTCTTTTGCATCTAAGGTAAATTATTCTGTATATTACGAAACAGATAGAGCAATACCTGCTTAAAGAGGGGGGATTTTACAAGCACACCCATCGTATACTTCTCGAACTGGTGTATTTACCGATCCTGGCAGCGGTATGTTAGAAAGTTAACAGTGACTTTGGGCTATGTGGTGATTTTCGCCGGGTACTACGGTTTCCTTCACCAGTTACAAGTGGCTAGTCACGACTTAGCCGCAATATGGCAAAAAGTGACCAAGAACGAAATTCCAATTCCAATGAATTTCCCATTGTATGTCTTTACGTGTCAGACTATGTGTTAGCATCAGACGTGCAACTCAAATCTTCTATCCGTAGTCTTATGTGAACGCTCATCTAAACAAAAATGACTCAAAGAGGAGTCAGTCCACACAATTACCCTCAGCATAAATATACCGCCAATGACATAAACATGAAGAATGGATAATTGTTTACAACCTCTCATCATGGAAATTCTTAAAGCAGCACCCTTAACTTGGAAAAATCCCCAACGTCAAGTCAGATAGAAGAACCCCAACTTCATTTTTAAGAAATATGTTAAAGGAGCACCCTTAAAATAAATTCTACAAACCTTAAGTGAGATGTGGGAGCACCACCACCCCCCCCCCCCCCCCTCACACACACACAAATGTTTCAAATATAACAGTACGGTTACACTATCTTAGATATTTACAACCCCCCCCCCTTAAATCCAGAATGTAGCGTGGCTCTCTTTCGTTTCCTATCAGAGAGGTTGGACTCTCCATAACCGTCTTTCTGCCACAAGAAACAGCATTAAACCAACTTAAGAATCCATTTATCGTGTTACTTTACTGAATTTCGCTAATCCACGCACCAACAGAAATTGGATAGATTGAATCATTTCCAGACAGATATTAGATCTTTTCAAATGTCTAGAGAGACTGATTGCAAACACGAGTGCCTCCGTGATAACTTAACCCCTATGACATATATGTGTTTTTTGTTTTTTTTACAAAGGTCCCAAGACATATATTTGCATGATGGCAGCAGTTAACACATTCAGGCCACTTGATCGGGGCTGTCCTGAGCCAAGTCACGTGTAGCCAAAACTGGGAATATTGTAGCCAAGGGATCGATATATTGAACATAGGTTATGGAATGAATAATAATAATAATATCAATAAAAATAATAATAATGATAATAATAATAATAATAATAGTAATAATAATAATAATAATGATAATAATAATAATGATAATAATAATAATAATAATGATAATTGTAATAATAACAACAATGATAATAATAATAATCAATAATAATAATAATAATAATAATAATAATAATAATGATAATAGCAGTAGTAGTAGTAGTAGTAGTAGTAGTAGTAGTTGTAGTAGTAGTAGTAGTAGTAGTAGTAGTAGTAGTAGTAGTAGTAGTAGTAGTAGTAGTAGTAGTAATTAGTTATGCCAATATAAATGGCCCTCTCTAGCACTTGATAGCATTCACCAAGCACCAGGAGGTCTTTCCTACACCTCAATGTCAAAATATCTGTTTTCCTCCTTTGTGGCACTGAACATATAACGATCTTTATGCCTACAAATGCCGTGACCCTGAGCTTCATAAAGGGGTATCAGTTTTACCTGTTAAAGGTGTGGAAGGTGGGCATGTGACGTGGCTCAGAATAACCCAATAAGTATTCTCAGCACGCGGATGTGAAGCTCTCATTACTGCCCGGTGTTTCTCATCAGCGCAAGTGGTCTCGGGTTCGATTCCTGTTCCGCTGGCGTGTATAAGTTGCCAGTGACTTGCTACCAGTCAACGGTTTTCTACCAGCATCATAACTTTTTTCAACAGACAAGTCACTCAGGAACGGCCCTAAATTAATTTTCTCCCCAATCAGAATGGGTTATCGCGACCGAGTGAGATATTGTCCTTGTATGAACAATATCAACAGGTGCACTGTAATGACTCGAGAATTTCTGCTTAAAACACCCTGTGTTCCAGTTGACTTTTACTTCGTTGTTCAAACGTAGGTAAGGTTTAAAGGATTTCGTGTCTACAACTGACCTCATTAGACAGGTACTGTATTACACGACCTCGTGTGTGTGTGTGTGAGAGAGAGAGAGAGAGAGAGAGAGAGAGAGAGAGAGAGAGAGAGAGAGAGAGAGAGTTTGTGTGTGAATGCATCACGTGCTCTGCTATATGCATATGTAGGGAATCACAGGGTTACAGGTACTGCAACCATGGTGATAACGCCAACATGGCCGCGAAACCATAGTAACCGTAAAGCCTGCTATCCACGCTGAATCGTGTCGTTTCATTTGGCAGAGGCTTGAATGGAGTAATATGAATGTATATGCATTGTGTTGTGTAGATAGATAGATAGGTATATAGATAGACATTGATATACATTGAGATATATATATATATATATATATATATATATATATATATATATATATATATATATATATATATATATATATATATATATATATATATATATATATATATGTGTGTGTGTGTGTATATATATGTATATATATATATATGTATATATATATATATATATATATATATATATATATATATATATATGTATATATATATATATATATATATATATATATATATATGTATATATATATATATATGTATATATATATATATATATATATATATATATATATATATATATATATATATATATATATATATATATATATATATATATATATATATATATATATATATATATATGCTTGTTGGACAAGTACTGTACTGATGCTGTGCACAATCAGACCAACGATGAAACATACACTTCTGTGTATGAAGCCGTTCATGGTGATACCTAGACGTATTATTGTGGTACTTGATTTCTATGGGCCAAGAATTTCGTCGACTACTATATTTAGCCGATGTATAATCTGCTTGCACCCAGGGAACATGTTGGATGGGCCAATAACTCTCAGTTGATTCCTGAAATTCCTAACGCAACGCGTGCAGCTGCAACAACTGACGTATCGAATATACGGAACAATACGTAAAGAAGTTTATGTTAGAACAGGGAGATATTAGCTAAGACAAGAAAAAGAGTACAGTAGAACAAACAATATGTACAAATATGTATATATATATATATGTATATATATATATATATATATATATATATATACATATATATATATATATATATATATATATATATATATATATATATATATATATATATATATATATATATATATATATATATATATATATATATATATATATATATATATATATATATATAAGCCAACTAAATCTGCGACCTTCGGAAGTAAAGCCTCCGATTTGTCTATCGTTGTATGTGATTGAGAGTTGTGTGTAATATATGAAACTCATAGGCGACATTAGTCAAGAGCTTCTATATGTTCTTCTTATCTATTGACTGCTGTCTTAGACACTGCTTGTTCAGGCTATCCGGTATTATTCAACACCGTTCTACTGTTGAATCTATATATTTTTCTTATCGTATAACCATACCATATTCTCTACTCGATATATTACAATGGTATCCGTCCGTTACAATGTGTCTTGTATCTATCTGACATGTTCTGATATTTGCTTTTCTTACACTTTCAGGCACTAAATCAAAGATCATGTTTTATTAATGAATTCCGTTAACTGCAGTTTACACAGCTATAGGTTTCAGCTCTGAGTTGAATGGAAACGGACTGTACTCACCATACTTATTGATAAGGCGCTCACGAAGCTCTGATAGTAGTCCTACTCGTGCGATATACTCCTGAATGTGCCGGCAGCACTGCGACCACTGCTCCAACCAAGATTGCAAACACTGCACTGCGCCACTATCCGCCGCGTGCCGGAAGTGCTCCCGCGGTCACTGCGCATGCGTGCCGCATGGAGGTAATTCGAGCGCCATGGCGGGTTCCCATAAATACGATCACGGTGAACTATCTTAGTTCACAGTCGCTTCTGACGTATTTTTACGACGGACAACGTGTCGTGGTCTGTTAGAGGAGGTGTCACACTGCCAGTTGAGGCAAGGTCAGCAGAGAATATATACTAAAGTAACCATGGACAGCTACCAATGGCGTTAGGACTCAGACGTCTCAAACTGTCATACTGTCGCACAAGAATGCGACAGACATCAAGATCTGTGACAGGCAAATCCCATAAGCACTGCTGAATCCAATATATTTTCAGGGAGCATGACCATCGGAGTATAAAAGTCGTTTCACTTATGATTCTTTACAGGTTTCATTTTAAAAACGAGTGCTCCATATATTGTTATTATCTATTCATCGATTCATGTCGTACTATTGATAATATGGCTAATGTTGTATTATCAACTGGTGATAATCTTTTCAGCTGATTGTCGCATAGCAGCCACTTTAAACTTATTCGCTCTAAAGGAACCAATCACCTATGCTCAAAGACGTGTATACTTTGACATCATGTATACTTTGACGATTGTAGATCTTATAACTTTTATTTCCAACAACGTGGAATCCATTACACAAATGACAGCAGGCTACATAGTGGGAACGAAGTAGCTCAGTTGGTTAGATATCGAACTAGTATAGTGATCAGTAGGTCGCTGGTTCAATTCCCGGCCGGGGCACTTTGGTCTGTCCTTGGGCAAGACAGATAATTCCATATTGCCTCAGTCCACACAGCTGATAAATGAGCACCTAGCATTAATTAGGCAGTGCTTAGAGCTTGTGCACTATATGCTGCCAGCTGCTCTGGAATATCCCTCGGGGGATTGAAATGGTTTTCAAGTGTACAATGCCTGCTAGGGAAGGAAGGTCGTGTGAACATTTCGGGGGAAACAAGACTAAGCTGAATACCTTTATGGTGATCACACAATGTTAAGTAGCGAAATCCTGAGCTACAATTTGATCGTATGGCACCATTTGCCATGAAGAATTCGTCATTTTGCTAAATTTGTAGAATAACAGCCTCAATGCCAATAGCATGAGGATCAAAATAAAGAGGGCGCTTCTAGTCTAAGTAATCTTTTACGAAACTGCATGTTAGCGGCATTTGCATTCCCATTTATCATTTTAGGACACAGCACCAGGAACTATTTATTTCAAATATAAAGTTCCTGATAGCACGTGTCAAACCCCTTCAATATCAGAACACCAACCCGCCTATGATACCTTTGGAACCAATTCAGAATTAGGCACGAGTTTACTTGGTATGTAATTTAAGAAAAGTTGTTTTTTGAGTTGTGAATAACATTTCTCCCTCAGTTTTTTCCGAAGGGTTCTTTGGGCTACAGTAATGAGGGAATACATAAGGACTATTTATGTTTTTGGTTACAATAACAAACATATCATTTATTACCTTCCATTCTGAACAAACACTGGTATACATGCGTCTCAATTATCAACTAAAATATTATGTGTATCAAAACATAATCATCGTGAATATATTCAACATAGGATACAATGCATATTGTATAAAGCAGTTTTAATTGACAGACAATGTGATATACCTTGGTATACCTAGTGTCATAGGTGAAACACTTTCCTAGCTACGACAAAAGAAATTGTTAGAGACAATAAGTGCACATTAACTGAGATGCATAAGTTCAACTTCATCATAAACAGAACGTCATCTTTGGTAAACTGAAATAAACAAATGTGTATGTCGCCCTTTAATCAACTTCGGTTGATAAGACGAATTGTGAAATAGCTGCATATAAGAATTGCTGACTCTGTAGATCGGGACGTTAGTTCGTTCACCATTGATGACCAATATTAGTTCATAGTAACTATAAGACGTAATAATAGTATTAGGTATCATTGATTAGTCATTTTTTTACAATTTATAGTTCGAATAACACTATAGCGAGAGGCACGAGAATACCCAAGGGTATTACGTTTGTTAACCGTTGATTTATCATCAGCAGTGTCTTCGTTATCTGGCAAAAATGCAAATTGGAAAGTGTCTGGGATGACTTTGCCCGTTGACATGCGGAGAAAAACAGTACGTCATCATTTCATGGGTGGTCTTCAATCTACTTCAATCTATACATACCTTGAGGTATTACTCAAATTACAACTATACATATCAAGCACAGTTTGCATCTTCCCCCGCATGGTTTTGATATTTTCAGGGGTGAATTCTTTAAGTTTTTACAACTATACATACATGTAAGCATAGTTTGAAAAAACAGTTTGCAAATTTCCCGCGCATTGTTTCTATATTTTCAGCAGTGAATTGGTCAGTTTTTACACCTATCCATAAGCATAGTGTTAAAAACGTAGTTTGCATGATTTTGATATTTTCTGCAGTTGATTGTTTAAGCGAGTTTCTTGAGTTCGTCTTGTCCTGGGAAGTACCAGTATGTCCCCTTGACGCACTGTGACAGCCTCATGATATCATCGCTGTGGCCGTCGCCGCCCGCGCCCACCATGCGCTCAAGCATGTACTCGAAGTTGTCCGGAGAGGCAGCGTAGCCGATGAAGAAGAGTCCGGCCTTGTCACTGACCGTTCCGAAAGGCATGGACTGGCGGACGATCTCTACTGGTTTCTTCTGCTGGAAGCCGTTACCTGGGCATTGTCAAGAAAAGCAATATTATCATCATAACCTGGACTGGTGAACAGCAATGGTTTGACAAGAGTTCTTGTCTCAACAGGAAAAGGTTATTCCGTATTGAATGGCATTAAACAGGGGTGGTTGGGGGTGAGAACTGTGTATTATAAAATAGCACCAGTAACATCGTATTTGGAATATTGGCTGACCAAATCTTTCTATATAAGGTATACCACCAGTCTGAGCTGGAGCCACAACAGATTCAGGCTAACCTCGTCATAAAGTACATGGAAAGACTATGTCCATAAATATAATTTCTTTATTTAGTTAATTGTCATATTCAATCATATTTCAGATAAATTAATAAATTATGATAAAGCTATTATGAATGTGTTAAACATAAAAACATACTTTTACAAGAAAAAAGATTGCAATCGAACGTTTCATATCGTTTTTGCGCGCTTTACCCATGGTCGAAATTCCACCTCGTGGCCACATCTAAAACTAAACTACAGGCGCCACCATCAGTATGTATCGCCATGGATTCGAGCCCGTCTTCTATATCGGGAACTGAACTTACCTCCGGTCATCCTAGCCACGTGAGATGTGATGGCTTTTCGCGAGAGTTCAGTGCTGTTGTTACGAGCTCTGCCAACCCAGCCCTCCATTGTACGATCTAAAGCGCAAAATAAAAATGAAATTCGTGAAACTCTAAAAATACAATCTTCATTCAAAGATTTGCCACCGAAAGCTGTTGTGTAGGCAACTTCGGTAAGAATTCTAGAATACAGTTTTGACTGTCCGAGTCATATCTATGCAAGGTATAATGAACATGACAGGTTGCCCAGTAAAAATGTAATAATAGTAATAATGATAATATGATAATGGTAATAAAACTACTTGTAATACTAATAATACTAATAATAATAATAAAAATAATAATAATAATAATAATAATGATAATAATAATAACAATAATAATGATATGATTTTATAATGATAAATCAAGATAATTCATTGATGAAAGTCTCCCTCAAAACAGTCACAAACGGTTACAAAATGAATTAAAAATAGACACCCTAAACCCTATTTTAGCACTCTTGTTCCCTTTCTAAAAAGAATTTATACAATCCCTGTGGTTCCGAAGTTTCAACTTAAAGGGCAAATGCACCATTGGGATAACTTGGGCTAAAAGTGTAGTGCTATATGGTATATGTCAATTGCCCCAATCGCAAATCCATTCCCAATACCTGTTGAAGCGGACATTGTAGTTTTCTGTGAAGCCCAGGGCTTCCTGGCCAACCCCTAGACCAGGAAACTTGCCCCCTTAGGCTGTCCGTTCCGTTTGCCGTGGGGGCAAGGGTCCTCACGTTGAAATTTTTGGAAGCTGTTACGTGATTTTGCACTGACACATTTGAATGAAATAAAAACTACTTGTATTTGTAGACCAGTGTTTATTTATCATTCAAGACAATAATTTATCTTACTCATCTCCTCCTATTTAGAGAAATCTTAACTTTTTTATGGAGGCACATTGAAGGCCTCCCAAATTCGCAAAATGGCCGCTAATTCTCGCGATATTACACGAGTTGTTGCGTTATCTCCAGGCACCAACACACGTCCGCGTGCCGTCCGACAATTGAACTTCGATAAACTTTTACGACGTGCGCGGCCAACTTACGTTAGTACTATGCGTAGCGGGATCTCTGGGTAGGAGAATGTACGGCGACCGATAGAACAAGTCAGAAAAAAACACTTTTATGGCAGATTGAGAACTTTATTCTAAAATCTGGCCCTTATGAGCCTTTATTAACTTATTTCCTACAAACGTATCCATTAAACTAGTGACGGAGTGTTTTCATCACAATACACCGACTCAGCTTCCAGTTTTTTGCATGTGAGGACTAGTGCCGTATAGGTGAGGTCCGTCAGAGCAACAATAGCATAGGGCCGTAACGATACGGCACGGAGGGTCTAGCCAACCCCATAGGGGTATCCATTTTGTAGTCACATGGCCCATATCCTGTCATCACCTTAGCACCAGAGCACTGCTGCTGACTGGCTCTACTATAGAGAAAGATCCTATACTAGACGACTCTGTTGGGAAATACAGCGCTGAGGGGGTTGAATGGGTCAGCTAAAGACCGAAGCCCCGGGCTGAGGTGTTAAGATGTCCCATTGATCACCCGAAGACGAGGACCAGGGGGAATAGAGAACACCTTTGAAAAAGGGTCGAGAGTGCTTAACTAGGATATGGGTTATTTGGAGTGTGTCAGCAGTATCAAAGCCTTAATTCCCTTTTAAATCAAACTCTCTTGTAAAGATGATGAACACATATATCATACCTTTTTCGGTACCAATAACTTGTAGGTCGTGTATCCATTTCTGTGTAATCTATAAAATAAGGCAAATCATTCCCATCAATTACACAGACGACAGCAATATAACCAGACAATGAACAATTAATACCGAGGAAGGGTACTAGTTCCCGTAAAAGAGTATGCTTGACAACGATTTAAGTCTTTTTACCGATACATACATACATACATATACATACATACATATACATGCATACATATATATGTATATATATTTATACATATAAAGTATAAAAGTATATTTTCATACTTATGTACGTATGTGTTTGTAAGATGGAGTAAAGATGCCCATTCAGGTTTCGGCCATGAATCTCCATGTCATATTTCCAAGTAAGGAATGAGATCAATTAAAGGCGTAAGTAGTTTCTTATTAATTGTTTACTTGTTTACAACCTACCACGTAGCTGCCTCCTGTCTCTTTCTCGACGGCGATCTTCTGTCTGTCGTCCTCATCTGCGGCATTCTCTGTACCTGCGGACAAAAACAATCATCTAAGATCCTTACAAGACTAGCGCCATCATACGGTGGTGTGAATGAGTTGACCATAAGTATGAAAATAGCAGGGGAAAGATTGGCAACCAGAGACAAACATGTCAAAACGCTATCACGATTATAAGACATTTAGCAGGAAATATATAATTAACGGAGAAAATATACGAAAACAGGAGATAAATGCTAAACGTAACATCAGTTTGAAGTAAGACATCGGTAAGTTACTCCAAGGGCAAGGATATAGAGCAAGGCTCGTCGACTCCGCCCTCCTTCTTGGAGTACGACCACAGAGACAGCAACAACTGCTCGTCGGTACTTTTCCTTATGGCTATTGAGCCGAGCTTGCCGTCTCTGTAGCCCACATCCAAATAAAAAAAAGCTAGCACTGCACACCTCGCCTCATATACCTGTTCCCGGATCGCAGTGTTTACCCAGTCTTAGCTTATTTAGAATTAGTCTGCCCACAGAAACCACCTATGACTCGGCAATAGTGAAATATTCAATTATAATTACATTAGTGATCATGAATACCAGCCATTGCTCACTGTTACAAGTATATAGCCATGGCACAATTTAAACACAATACCCTGTAAAAAGAATCATCACCTCTATAGACATCTAACTCTCACAACAATGGCCTATCACGGTATGGGACCTTTCCGTCGCGACACAAGCTATATAAAATTATGTTAAAAATGAGTAAGCAATTATCCCTTAAATGCAAGTTGGAAGTAGGTGGTTAAACGGAATAAATATCCAGTTGTATGGATTTTTTGCAAAATAGAACTTTTAATTTCTTGTCTGAAGAAGACATCCATTGAATACATTAGTTTCGCATAAGACCGATACATGTCACCACCTATACTCCTGTTAAAGACGACCATGCCTGTAATGTCACATGATAATTTAGTTTCATGCGTGATCGATAGATGGCGCCACCTACCATCAATGAAGCCTGAGAGATCTCTGCCATTTTGGTAGACGAAACTGTAGATGTCTTCGAAGTTCTCCACACTTCCCGCGGGCAGCTGAGCGACAACTTTCTGGCAGAGCTCAAACAGCTTACTGTTACTGTTACTCTTGGCGTGGACAAAGATATCACCTCCTGAAAAATAAGAAGAACGCGTATCAAATACTGAACCTTGAATAAAAACAAGTGGATATGAAACCAGCCGGTCAACATAAAAAAACAAGCTGCGGCGAATAGCCCAAAAGTTACGTTCTGCACATGTTTGATGCGCAGCTTTCTCTGTAATGTAAACAATACGAGAGTCCTCATTTGTCTTTCTCTCCTAGTGACGTCACACTTATGCCAGATTCGAGACCCAGCCCGGGATAGCCAGGTCTTCCCTATAGCGCATATAGTAATTGATCTCTCGCTACATATCCATTATTTTATTCATCTAAGACTGAACTTGCCAGTTAAAATGTTATTCATCCTCGACACCCACTTGGAATCCCAACATTTCTTTGAGATATCCCTCCTAAGCCTGTGTGTATGTCTAAAAGTGGCTCTCGCCACGGGTTAGGATTTGGCTTCTATATGAATGATTTGGGGGTAAGGCGGTGGTTTTCTCTGGGTACACAATTTTCCAGCAGCACCATTTTCAACAGAGTCTAACCTGGATTTAGCCTCTACACGGATTTGTAGACATACGTGACGCTAACATGAGATTCCAGAGAGATTCCTTATCCATAAGTAACTTATCGAAAGTTACCCATTCAATGGTGCAGCAGATGTTCTCATCCATTCCTTTTACCCGCGCATCTTATAACAGAAATGTTTCCCATTGACTCCTGCGAAATTATCTAAAGCAGGTTGGTCTGGTCGCTATATGAATGTGCGGTATTGTAAAGGGTTTTTCATGGTGCCTTTGCAATAGGTACACGTCCGGACGTTTACGTGGTTGGATTGCAGGGAAAGTTTCAGTACATATTGGCTACATATTGGCTATATGCAGACATCTCAAAATCACCCACTATCCTCAAATCGTCCCATGAAGGACATTTAAGTAAGGTAAAGATGTACCTGAGCTTGGCATCTCTCCCAGGGCTCCCTTCCTGTGTGGGTAGTTGTACGTCTTCCTCGTCTTACCAGCAACCTGGAAAAGGAAAAATATGTTACAGTGGAATTCCCTACACAGGTTTAGTACAGCTGTCTCTCACCAGGAGTCGCCTACCCGTCTCGTAAAGCTCAATCCAAAAATATTCATTCATAATGCTATGTACAAGAGCTCTTTTTTCTTGAAATATATTTCACAAACTAACTATTTTTTCATTGGTATACTAGATTTGGGTGTATGGACTAATGGAGAGAAAATAACTTAAGTTTATACGGAAATTAATTATTAGTGATAAATACTACAATTGTTATGAAATTTAAATAAAATAAACAAACACTTAGAGCTGAAACGAGAATAGACTATAGCAATTTTTTACCTAAATTGAAATGACGTTTTATCTTTACCTAGGTTTTTTAAATCCCATATCATGCATTCTTTTTACCTGCGAGTAGAAGTTAGGACCAAATCCCACTCCGGCCCAGATTTCATCGTCCTCATCGGCCTCCTTTGGAGGAATGACGACATCTACCTGTTTCTGCAGATTCGCCACGGCCTTGGCGCATGCGCGTACGTCGGCATTGGGTTTCAGGTTGATCCATAGGTATAGAGCATGGTTTTTACCCTGAGAGAAAACCTGGGGGGAACAGAAACGGCGAGTTCACGTAAAGCACGAATAAAATAAGAACAAAAATTCCTCTCGACCGAATGTCGTGTACGTATTAATGATACGACGTAATTATTTCAATTCAAAGTAGATAACACTTACAAGGAAAAAAAACGTATTTAACGGGACAGGCAACTCTGCTTTATCCGGACATGTGTAATCGGGATTTTCGTCTAAACCGGGTCCCAGTCCCTTCCTATGCATATAATTCAGATATGCCTAATTCGGATTTTGCCTAATCCGGAGAGAAATTTAGGGTCCACATTAGTCCGGATTAAGAAGAGTTGCCTGTAATACGCCTACTCTCTATACTTGCAATATACTTTCAAGTTACTGGTGATGTGTTTCCGCGGCTTATTAACTTTTATTATATTCATTGGTACTGTGACGGAGAGTGAAGGATGCATTACCGAAAGCATTTCATAACCACCACAGAACCGACAGCATAATCACCTTTTTTCTAAACATTATTTACACCAGTTGTAGTAGTAGTAGTAGTAGTAGTAGTAGTAGTAGTAGTAGTAGTAGTAGTAGTAGTAGTAGTAGTAGTAGTAGTAGTAGTAGTAGTAGCAGCAGCAGCAGTAGTAGTAGTAGTAGCCGCAGCAGCAGCAGCAGCAGCAGCAGCAGCAGCAGCAGCAGCAGCAGCAGCAGCAGTAGTAGTAGTAGTAGTAGTAGTAGTAGTAGTAGTAGTAGTAGTAGTAGTAGTAGTGGTGCAGTAGCTGCAGCAAAAGTAGCAGTAGAAATAATAATAATAATAATAATAATAATAATAATAATTATAATTATAAAAGTAGTAGTAGTAGTAGTAGTAGTAGAAGTGCAGTAGCTGCAGCAAAAGTGGCAGTAGATATAATAATAATAATAATAATAATAATAATAATAATAATAATAATAATAATAATTATAATAAAAATAAAAGTAGTAGTAGTAGTAGTAGTAGCTGCCGTTATGTGTAAGACTTACTGATGGCTGTGCCTTAGGAGCGCTGGCGGCACTGACGACTGCGGCTAGAGGGACACTGTCCTGTTCCCGCGTGTACAGCTTGTAGGAGGTGTACGCCCCCACCCCAGCTACCAGAGACCCCAGCAGGAGGGGGCGGGCGGCGGCATAACCTGTACCTGCCTGCTTGGTGCTCAGCCCACGGGAAACTGCAGAGAAAATAAAAGCCCTAGTTAACCATTGTCCTGCTGGTCCCTTATTTGGCCAGAACAAGTTCTGTTATTCATCAAAGGTTCTACATAGTTACTGAGAACGTTCAGAACTTTTGTAACGCTCCTGGCGGTAAACATCTGAACTACCCTGAACAGCCACATTTAATGTTAGATTTGACTCTGGATGTGCATGTGCATTGAAAGACGTGCTACTAGTCTGTGTTATCTGGCACTTTCATCTCTGATCAAACCTGAGTTGATTTCACTCCCAGGTTTACTTCTGATTAAATCCTCGACTAGAGTATATTAGGTTATTAGTCCCAACAAATTGACATCCCCTTCTGTGTTGACCAAGCAGTGTGGTGTAGTACCAGCTATAGTTGATAGATGGCACAACCTGATCCTCCTATCTCTAGGGATTCATACTGAATCCTGGTCAGATAAGTGTAAACTAATTTGACCACTATGGCCACTTAGAAGATTTGATGGTTAGTAACAGAAAAAAAACAAGAGAAAAATACATATGGCAGCCTAGAAATCTAGGCCAACATTAGAGCTGTAAACTGTAACACATCTGTAACTTCTGAAAACTGTGCTGCCATCTATAGGTTGAGAGAGATATCACATCTATCCAGAAGGGGTGAAGGCTTGGCAATAAACCCTGCTCAGCACGAGAACCAGGCTAGTGATCTTAACCGTTAGACTCATTATTGTGATATACAGTATATAAGTGTGCCGTATATTACAGCGTATGCGCTATAAAGATCTCTAGACTAGCTACAACTGTCTTTACGCAGTAAAATTACAATTCTCACGACCCACTTCTTAGCGATAAGTCCTTAGATCCTGGTGTTTAAGGTCACGTCACTAATGCGGGTTCGAAATAAACTGCACATGTAGAAAATAAAAGTTTTCGCAATACCTTTACACTTGCTCCAAGTCTGTGTTCATATAAACCATTTCTTGTCTCACTGATCCAACCTGTGTTAATTTCACTCCAGGTTTAGTTCTGAATTGATCCTCAAGGGGGACACACTGGAGCTGCCTCATTGAGTTTCAAACTGTAACGCATGAAATCTGTGCTGGCATCTAAAAGTTCAGAGAGACATCGAACCTACTTATCACCCAGAAGGACTCAATTCTAGAGGGAAAGTGTGCATTGAGCATGAAATATTTTGATGGAAAACGCGAAGTTGTGCGGAGAAAGGCGCCCGCGACCGCATGCCAATGGCTGTTATAGTTGTATCTCACTACACTCTATTGATAACTTGAACAAACGAGCTTTTGTTGTAGTTAGATATGATCCCATGATATGATGTGTGCTTCATGCACGAGTCCACCCAGCTGAACGGCACCAGCCTACCCCGCCCCCCCCCCCCCCCTAATTGTTGGCGCGCAACAGTTCAAAGGAACTGACACCAGTCTATCCAATGCAACGCACGCGACTGGAAGGACTGGCTCTATAGTCTATATACACGCGGTCGCGAGAGT
Source organism: Maea johnstoni (assembly GCA_963942565.1). Classification (NCBI taxonomy): domain Eukaryota; kingdom Metazoa; phylum Annelida; class Polychaeta; order Spionida; family Magelonidae; genus Maea; species Maea johnstoni. Next base: position 27,909,144 of record OZ012694.1, on the reverse strand, counting down.
CGCCGAACAACAGCGAACAGGTAATCTCCATTTTTTTATGATTAAGACACAAGCGACGCCAAACATTCAACATTATATCTACAGCATTTTATTGACAGACAATCATGATAAAATCTTTTTTAGCGTGATAAAACACATTGTACATTTAAAAAAAAAAGTACCAGACGATGCCGTCACTATATCACTTCGCATCGCTACTCGCCGCAATCACCGAACAACATAGGTGTATCCCAACACTTCGTCAAGAAAAATTCCGTAAAATTCCGTAAAAGATCACGCCTATAACCAACATATAGGGCGCCTAAACACTAACGACGCCACGGATTCAACATTCCACTGACAGACGATAATAACAGAATGCTTAGAAGTGTGTAATAAACGCACTGTCGGGTTATTTGTGTGGTCACGTGATCACTCGTTGTCCACTTAATCCGCTAAGAGATATTACTGGAGATGTGTGAGCGCTGCTAAAATTATTGGTATAGCTGTCAAGACAGCCACAATCAGAGAATTGGCGCACGAACGTCCAGTATATATAGTGGTGGGGGGCATTATACCTAACTCAGTCTAGGAACCAGGCTAGAGAGCCTTCAGTACTTCCTTTACACACAGATTGGGATCCTAGTCTCTTACCTGTTACCATTTCCGATGTTGTAGTACCAGCAATAGCCCACAGGTTGCACCATATGATTCTATGTTTAGTGCAATAGATCTTCGAAGAGAGCCCTCTATTCACCTGGCGAGATAAATGTAAACTAAAATGGTCAATGAGACCATCGTGACCACTTGGTGCCTGGTATCAGAATATATTGAAGACAGACACAATACACAAGACAGCCTAGTAGGCTTCTCTAAACCCAGTCTCTGAAGAAATCTTCCCCAAGTTTAGAGCATCTGATACTGTACAGAACTTGTATTACTAGGAGATTTTTAACAACTCCATTTATTCCGATTATTCTCCTAAGTCTATGCTTTCTGCAAAGCGCATTTGCACGAGCAATAGTTAAAGCGATAATATCAAAACTCCAATATTATCCGGATATCACGTTATCTCTGATATTCTGATATAGCATTAGTCCTAAAAAAGAAACGATACGGACACTTTGATGGGATAGCTTTCTAGTATGTCTCTCATAAGTAAAGGACAGTGGGCAGTTTGGAGAATATGATGCATTATACCTTGGCCAAGAATGTGTTATAAGGATGTTCTTATTGTGGAACAAGCACCTAGAACACATTTTCTATCTGCGCTGGTTTTGTCATTAGCCTTTTCTTGGACCAATGGTTGCTCATCTAAGGCCTTGTCAAGATAGTAGGTCCGCGTAATTCTCTGACCTATACATGCTGTAAGTTGCTATAACGACTCTTTATTTAGGTTCCAGCTTTATTATAAAAGCATTATTAATTTCCGGAAAGATTGAAGAGTTCTTATCACAACGAAACCACATCTCTACTTCAAAGAAACTCATAATAATCGATACATAAGATAATTGAAGTAGCAAAGATCAAAACGATACGTTCTAAAAGGAGCTCTAGGTATAAATGGGTAAACACCATTGGCACATGAAACCTTTCGCAACTAGTCCTGTAGCTAGCGTAAAGCTATTTATAAGATTCTCATTATGGAGTACTCGGGACAGTCAAGCATACACGAAGCGTGGTCAAACAGGTTTGTCAATGTGATGCCCTAAATGAGACCACAATGGCTGTCTCCTATGTGGTCCCCTACTACCCTTCCCTGGACTTTCAAACTGCGAAATTAACCCCGGGTGCTGTCGGGTGCTGTCGGGTGCTAGAGCTGCGTGGTCGGGTTACATTTCCATTGATGAACCTTGCGGTTGTCAAACTCTCTAATCATCCTTCTCCTCTTCTTCTTCTTCATCTTCTTCTTCTTCCTTTCTTCTTCTTCTTCTTCCTTTCTTCTTCTTCTTCGTCTTCTTCTTCTTCTTCTTCTGCTGCTGCTGCTGCTACTTTTACTACTTCTACTATTACTACTGCTGCTGCTACTTCTTCCACTACTACTACTACTACTACTACTACTACTACTACTACTACTACTACTACTACTACTACTACTACTACTACTACTACTACTTATCCTTCTACTAATACAACTACTCAGTCCATAGTAAACATCCTAAATCACAGCCTAGTCCTAGGCCAATAATTCCTCTATTTGTATATATTCGACATGAAAAGTATACCGACTCTATGAGGCGTCTATCCTGATTTAGTTCATAAATTACTCACTAGGTGGCACACAGTAAGATCCTTCCAGTTGTGTGACCACCCTTGGTGCCATCTTTCCCAAACCACAGGATCTAACAGTTACAGCTAGACATTAAGATGAATACCAGAACAGCCAAAGCATAATTTAATGAAACCATATACTGGAGTATTAGGTGCTAGTCTACCTAAATCATTACTTGCTGAAACATTAGGTGACCTAGATAGCTGCACTCACAAAAAGCTGAGCAGGAAAGTAAGGCACATCCCAAGTAGGTTATCTTGGTTTGCCCAGATCCCCCAGTCTACCGACTCAGTTAACCTGATATCATCACGTGCTGGCAAGACTCGATATATTGGAACGGCTGCATCCAGCCCTACAACCCACATCATCAGGCTGAGGGACTGCCTCCCTGACGGAGCGATCTAGTGTATTTTGTACCGACCTCTCGCCGCCTTGTCTCATCACTGCACATGGCGCGAGCTTCCTGCTCTATTCGATCTTTATACGGCTTTAATCTGGAGTGCTTAAAATTTATCTTTACATCCCTGCTGGAGGGTATTTGTGTAACTTTAAATTCGCGCATTCAAGCTCTCAAACTATTAACTCATTACTATATAGATATTCATTTGAAGGATGTTATTTTCGTGCTATCATAGGAGCGCGAAAATAAATGGCCTCCAGTCAAACACTCTAATATGCCAGGAAAAGCAGATGAATTGGCGAACACAAAAATCCAATCCCACACATATATTGGCATGGACCTGATCAGTCACTCTTGGCGATACTGCCCCATATCCGACCCTCGCCAGTGTCGAATCCCGGCCGGGGCATGTGGGGATCTGGGCTTATGCGGTGCTTTTCACCGCGAACTTCGGAATTATCCATTACTTACAAATGGCTAGGTACGTTTAAGCTTTACTATGGCAGAAACAGTGACGATAATTGAAACTCCTACTGCCCCGCACAGTTACTCCACTGATTTAGCAAACACCACTCACACTAAGCAGATACCCTTGACCACCACTGATTTTACAAACCCCTCTATACATGTACACACACATGCACGCACGCACGCACGCACACACACACTGACAGACAAACACACACACACTGAAACACTCCCACTGATTTATAAAAAGAACCACTAAGCAGACACCCATTGGTGTTTCAAAGCCATTTAACAATCTTGCCCTCCAGCTATCCACTTGTTGAGATAAACGTTAATTCAGATATTGACCACTCGGTGCCTGGTAAAAGAGAAAAAGTGGAAGACAGAAGACTGACAGAATACATTCATGTGGAAGCCTAGAACGTAGGCTAACAGCGGGGAAACCAATACATGTATATAATCATGTCATCTATTCGCATGTGCGTGGGTGCATATAGGTATGAAACTCACAGTACCGTACTTTCTACTTGTAAGTAACAGCATTGTAGTATTTCAGTTAGCTGTGTGATTGACCACAGAGAGATGGATGACTACTCTTAGGCCGGCTACAGCTCTAGAATAGAGGAAACACTTAAAGACCAAACATGATTGACATCCTAAACGTATCCATGTGTACTTCGTGTAACTATGTGTGCTTATTGTATCTACATGTATTTCTTGTACTTTTATTAACAGTTTTTACAGTTCTAGCATTTGTGTTTGTTTTATCGAAAGCATTTGAAATGTGTATGGTTTTATACTCTTGCAGTTACAGCAAATAAACATACAATACAATCCTCGACGCATTCGTCAACATATATCTCACTATGCTTACATGCTCTAGCAAATTTCATCTGTAAAGACTCACTCCCATGAAGGAAATTTATAAACTTCGGAAGAGTGGGTGAGAATGAGACAGACAGTACGATATCACAACATATATAAGAAAACACTACAACCAGTCTGATATCATAGCAGGTCCAGGAAAACCTGCAACTAGCACCAAATCATGTAGGAGTTGATTTGCTAAGAACCATCCACTTGCATTCAAAAATGTAGAGGAAAAATCATTCCTTCAAAATTTGACTATGAGAAGAATTTTGGGGAAGCACTTTTACTACTAGTATGTATTATGAATTGGTTGAGCATTTCAATGTCAAAACGTCAATGTCAAAGGTAATAACTAATACGGTCTAAACACGCATTGATGTAGACGTATTTTGAAAGTATCTAGATTATACGATGCAAGTACATACGTCGCTAGGTAAAACCACAATAGAAATCAACAGGGTTTTATAAGCCCCCTGAGCTGTGTCTTAGTGCGATTTCGGGTCATTAGGTGCGGAAGGTCAAGGACGATGGTTTATGTAAGCGACTGGTCATTTGTATTGATAATCCATCGATTTACAAAATCATTCTATAAATCATCTGAAGGGCTTTGTCACAATGTAACGAAACGTAATGGGTTGTAATCTCTTCCTTGTGGATGGCCTTCGTAACAAATCCTCCCCATACCTGATGTTATACCTGCCTCAATAACTGAATAAGCCCCTTCGTGGTATTAGCGCCTGTGTTGGTGATATATAATCTGATCAGGAAATCATTTAACACTATTTAAAAAGAGTACTGACGACCAAAAACCCAACCAAACACCTTTCATATATTTTGTGAATTTAAGCTTTAATTCCTTATTATTTCATATAGGTATAGATATGTTTGGTACCAGTACGAATTTTGGAGTGGCGAGGAGGTATAAATGCCAAGATGCTAAGATGCTTACTTCGCACGTTGAAATACCTTAAGGGATTAGATATAATCTTGCTAAGTATTGTATTGTATTTTATGTTTACTGACTGCACAAAAAGTACAAAATCATATGTTATACAAATCATATATGTAAAGCTTCGCAACAGTGCGGCGTATTTGTAGTAGAGTTGCAATTTGGGTATTGGTCCGTATTTCTTCTGTGGTTTTTGAAAAACGGATACTCATGGGATTTTCGAGAACCGAAATCCTGGATCCGCCTCTGTACACAATTTTCAAAACTCCTATTTTGCATTTCGAAGCTAGATGTTTGTGAAAATGCTGACTGACGAGGTATATGTATAAATGTATATTATAGACTGGACCTGATGTTGGGTTAGCAGTTACTGGTCCTTCAATAGGATAGGGGCATCAGTATCCCCATCATGCTGTTACCAGTCCCCTTGTATATCGCTTTTCGTTTGGTGGAATTGTGATTGTTTATGTATGTCGATTATTTTTGTATTTGTAGTTTTCATGTTGCAATGGCAGGGTCAATAAATGATACAATACAGAACAATAACCTGTTGGCAACGTTTTCCTATACAAACATAGCCTAGGGTGTGATGATATAAAACCTATATTTAGGCTAGTGGGTTCAGAGGACCCTTTGGTAGGTCAAGGACTAGACTGACAAAGTTGACCGGGATGTACATTGGAAGAAAACCAGTTATGTCAAGGGCACTAAAACAGCCATTGGTTGTAAACAAGAACTCGATTTTTTAGAATTCAAGTTCCCCGGAGTAATTAACGGTCTAAAACTATGATGGAGTCGAAAAAGACGCTAACATTTCCTTTTTGTTAAAACGATGGCGTTGGTTTACAAATTACTAGGTAAAAATGATTCTATTGGTTCACAGGTTACTACGTCAACATGATAATATTGGTTAATGGCATTAACGTAGTATGCAAACAACCAAAATATTTTAATCTCGCATAGGTTAACAACTTATCAGAGAACATAAAGCCATTAGTTAGTGTAATAGTTGATAACGTGTAAAGGATTGGTTAGTAAGGGGCTGAACAATTGATATTCTGCGGGGGGTGGGGGGGGGGGCAGGGCTTTGTTTTCTTCTCTGGCTTAGCCAGCACTTCTCAGGTCCAGAATATATTCTTTACCATTCAGGGCCACCAGACCTTTTTTGGTTAAAAATAATACCCCCCCCCCCCCCCCCCCACACACACACATAGAATATTTAAATAGCCAGTCCCATATTACACGTAGTACCAGAGGAGTGCTTAACCTATATGTGACCGGGTATCTCCTAGGCAAGCCGTCTCTGGATCCCGGGGGGGGCACTTGGGTATTTAGGGGGGTGCATACGTTCGTTATCAAAATCAAAAAATACCCCTAAAGCACTGATTTCTGTCCAAAAAAGCACCCTTATTTTAATAAAACGCTGATTTTTTCCTCTAAATAAACACCCCTTCTTTTACCAAAACACTGACATTGGATGAACGTGAACACGTATTTTAACTTAAGATTTTATAATCCTCTGCTTGTTTAGCGGCAGCAAGTGGCGGCAGCAAACTCGTAAGCCCTGAGTCATTTCGGGAGTCACTCGGCGTCAGAGCCGCGTATATTTCGTGGATTGTAAGGGGATTTTGACCCCCATACTTCGTACCTGGGTACAAAAAAGTACCCTTCTTTTACAAAATCGCGGACATGCGGAGGTCTTAAAAAAAGACCCCTTCTTCCGCGAAATACGTAACGAAGGTGCGGCCCCCTTCTGTACCTGAGTGCCCCCCCTGGGCTCTGGATCCATGATACCTATTATCATAATTTCATAAGAAATAAGAGTATATCCACGAAGTACATTCAAGAAAGTTATTGGTTGGATTCTCATAGAAAATTCCCCCAAATACTTTTCAAAATTGCTCCAGTGGACAGGATATGAGTAAATAAAGTTATAAAGCAATAGAGCTATGAATAGTCGACTAGTTGTATGACTCGTTCAAGTCCACTGACCAGTTATACCAGTGTTCGGGTAAAGCAGAGTATTAGTACCTAGGAGCTGACTCTTCAAGTGTTAACCCATCCATGTCTCTAGGGGTAAAATGTCCCCGTAGTGATTACGTAGGTTATATCTCGGACTAAAATACATTTTGGAAATTATTTTTAAGGGAGTAATATCTAATACATGTATAACTATATTAAAGAGTCCTCTCCAAATAGCTGGTGCATTCAAGGAGTGTGCATTGTGTTTATATGTGTACCTAGTGCATTCGTGCGTTTTTCCTAAGTTATTTTTTAAAAGTATCATTTTTCCAATCAGCAACTTCGGGAAGGACTTTTAAACATGAATGAATTCATCAGTTTTCAAATCCTAACGATACGTTGACCTATAAGTAGCTGCGGCATTTGCCTGAATGCACCAGTGTTGAACTTAGTTTCATAACAACAAGGGGTCCGGTTTACACATGATTTAATCTGAAATCTAGGACTGGCTGGCGTTAGCATTTCGTTCTAAGTAAACAACCAAAGTGTTCAGCGCCACAGGGAGATGTCGCGAAGACACCACTCAATACATGATTTTGTATTGGGTCCTTGGAACACGTCCTAGAGATTTCTAAAAACAAGCTTTAGTGAGTGCCTCTAGCATACTACAGCTGGTCTTGGATATGGAACTTTGTACTGCAGGACCTATTAGGTCTCTTCAGCAGACTAAAGGATCTAAACTATAGTAGTATGTAAAGCTGGGGCTGTCAAGTCCAAGGAACATGGTTTAGCAAGTCCTCTAAACACTTCGCGCGGTCCAATGGCCACAGGACCTTGGTCACTAAGGTTATTCTGGACAACAGGACCTAGCGGGTCCCAGAAACACATTCAAGCAAGTCTTCAATTTAGTACCCATGGGTCACTGAAGCGCACTCAGCTGAGTCTTGAACAAGGTCCGTCAGGGTCCTTGGACCATGAGGACCGCGAAAACCATGACCACGCCCCCTTTTACACCGACTCTGTGGAACCATCTCGTAAACACCTGGAAGGTGTCTGCAATTTTATTTTGTCACATGGGCAAACAGCTAAGAACATAATTACTCACCAAAGAGTATTGTTTGAAATTGTACTGACGAAGAATTCTTAAACCAAGCAGGTAAAACAACATTTTATAAGTTTAAATTGTCTGCAAATAATTTAATTGCTATCACGACATTATTATGTCCATGTATGTGAGACATGTTTGCGTTCCTAATATGGATGGGATAAGCCTTAGATAAATAAAAACAAGGCTGAGTCAATCGCAGCCACAGAAACACAAGGTGGTATTCGAGCCCCACTTACTCTTAGTGATAGTTAGCTGTGTGCGGAGTTCCAACCGTGTACCCCGGCCGTGTACGCATTAAGTGTGGCTCACAATTTAACTGTGTCAGTATACGTTGCTTACCTTGTCTCCTGGCCTGTGCGTGCGCGGGGCGCAGAACGCGAGAGACGTGTCTCAAAGATGCCATGCTACCGTAGAAGAAGAACGGGGACTAACTGGAGTTTGGCCTGCCTGCGTGTGTTGTTACTCTGAGCTGTACGTACGTCCGTCCACCTTGACGTCGAGTTGCCTTCTGGAACCTGCCTGCCTGGCCGTGCGACCTATTTCGTTAGATATAAATAGCGTTATGTAAGTAAGCTTTGTCCGATAGATGGCAGTGGTGCACGCGCATTATTTTTCACCTCAATTCTCATCCACTCACTGCCCTCGACGGCGATCTATTGGCGGGGCCCTCAGGCCACGCCTATATGGGAAGCTGTTTTGAAATGTTCATAGTCCGGACGGCCATGTTGGAAATGCTGAGGCCGGACTGAATATAATTCTTTATTCTGATTGGTTATAATATAAATGTTGGCCCGGTACATTACCTTTGCCGCTGAAAATCGTGCCTTCCTTATTTTAATTTAGCATGACGTTTTCAAATATATGAAATATTTTAAGCGGACATAAAGTATATTTTTCAGTATAGGAAGGAAAATTACTAAAGAAAAAAATACTATGTGTATAGAATGGAATCAGGAGACTTCGTAACCAAACTGGTTCGTAACCAAACTGATGCGTACCCAAGTAGCTTCGCACCCAAGAGATTTCGAAGTCTCCAGCTTGCGCCTAGAATTCCGATATTTGTTTCATTTCTACTAAAAAGATACAAATCTAGTCATTATAAATTATTTTCCTCTATGTTAATGTTCTTTATACATCCGGTTCCCTCACAAGTTCATAAATAACTTGGTCCCGCCTTTATATGGATGCGTGCCGCTACTTTAGTTTTTCAATTCCGGTATCCAATCACTGAAATAGACTATATAAATCAATATTGTTACATCCATCTTAAAGATATGCAGCCAATAGTATAGGTGCACTAGAAATAGGGACCAGTCGTAAATATCCCTTGTGCCGCACTGATTTCAATGCAGGCCTGTTAGTCGCGCTGGTCAACACAAGTATGTGTCTATCGTGCACTGGGTCTAATATAATTATATTTTAATTGGCCCATAGCTGCATTTTCCTAGTGCTAAACCTGGAGAACATTGAATGCACAGTTAATTTTAGGTGACGGGAGGGGAAATGCGTAGTGTACTATGTATGGAATAGTTATGTATTATTCACCTCTTTATGTATTCAATCTGTATGTTGATTTAAATAATTTGAATATGAAATTAAAACGAACTCCGCCATGTACAAATTAAAAAAAAAGGTTTGCTTATGGCATTTAGAGGAAACTAGCCCATCGACAAGCTTAGATGTGTATCCTTGTGAACTCACATAGACTAGCATTCTATTTTAACCCCGTCAAAAGAAAAAAGCAAAAAGGTGCATTTCAGTGTTATTTTCCAGATCAGATTGTTGAGACCAGGAATCCTGAATATGACAGCAGATTGGAGCCTTCTCGCCAATATTTGGCAGTTTACACCTAGAGGGAAAACCCATCGTGAGCAGGGCTGATTCAAAAGTTTGTGAAAACTAAAGCCTTTCTAGATCTTCATAAACACAAACGTTAGGAATACTAGTATCTGTTGAATGTTTAATGTAAATGTAACGAGAAGTTCTGAGGCTAATGCACATATATCTTTCAGTCTCTAGTAAAAGTAAATATCATCAAGTATCAACAGAAAATGGTCAATTATTTGTAAGTGTGTATTGATACAGCAACAGGAATATACCATGTATTAGTCTGTTGTTTTATGCCCAAGAAATGTGATTCTTAAATCAAGATAAAAGAAGTACATATTGAGGAATGTATCTCAGGTTTGTCTTCTTTGCAATTCGATTCGTGATTATAGTCGATAAATGTGGGCTGTGGCCTCTCTTTGGGGCAAGTAATTTGTTTCTGACTTGCCTGACATGGCAGGTTCAATATTGCGATTGATTATCAAAGAAACCTTTCTATATTCCCTACATTTATAAAGTAACCCAAATCTTTGGATATTAATACAAAATACACAATCTTTTCAGGCCAAATGATTTTCGGAGAGATAAATCTTGGCTTCTCTTATAAAAATTAGCTCAGCCATGTAATAACCATATTGGAGACAATATGCAGAACCTCATAGCTTAAACGGCCGTAGAGTAACATTCTAAATATAGACATATGTACTGGAATGGCTTATGACCATAGCAAAGAACCATATCCATTTTGACAAAGAATCACTATTGCAGGCAAACCAAAAATATGTATATTCGCAAATTGTATACCATCACCAATGCAAATTGGAAAAGGGTATCCCTAATATAGTTGAAATGAAAATGTATAAAAACTGAGGAACACTGTAGTATCACCATTAACAGAAAGATAAACTTATTGGGAAATACTCTTCAATGTATAATTAATTGCGAGGATTTACATTTATTCCTGTTGTAATAAATGTGTACCTTCAGTAAACAAGAGTATACATAATTCTCAATTGTGATGCCAATTTTATTTCGTTTCTGAATATTATAGATTTGTACCTACGCAACCTGTTTTCTCATTGCATCAAATCGTTAATATTGCTTGGAACACGTGAACGCATAAGAAAACTAAACATTGAGGCCTTTTCTACGGTACACTAATTAAAGAGTAGATCACTGTTCTGCACCACTTCTCATCTGTCAGATTATCTTCCATTGGCCGAGAAATTGACTGAATGCCCGCCAATTGATGTAGGGTGCTGCCATCTATAAGCGATGCATTAAACCAACTGCCAACTGAATGTTGTGGGTGATAGTGGTATGGCCAACACGAAAATCTGACATCAAACTCTTGTAGTCAATGCCAGCTGCACGGTTATGAAGTGCAATGGTCAACTTGAGGCCTGGAGTTAAAGACTGCCTCTACCTGCTCTCTGGCATGTTGGGATGCGGTGAAACCTAAATCTCGGTCACTTCAGCTTACAATGTACATATCTGGATCCATCCTACGGAAGTATTGGACGTCTTCATCCCTCAGTTCGTGAACAAGCCTTTGAAATCTGTGAAGAATCCAGGTAATCACTCATCACCAAGGCACTCATTGACCAAAACTACCTGGGCTGAACTCAAGAAATATCGTAAAACAAACATATGTCATATATAAAAGAATACTATGTATGAAAGCTTTTCAGTGTGTAGAGTTGAATGATATTCTCATGTGGAAGCGCTTATAATATAATGTGTTATTTAAACTCTTTGGAATACCAATTTGAAAGTTGAGCAGACTGGATGAATAAAACAAAACAACAGCACACATATATGAAGGAGGTTTAATGGTATTTATTAGAATTTGCAGCAATATCGGTGGCACAACTTAGACAAAAATGGTTGAGGCATATGCTTCTCTCGTGAAGCTTTATTCCAATAACTAGGACATTCAACCAAAAGAGATATTATGACAGAAAGGCAATACCAATGTCAATTTCCTATATAGTAACACCATACCATGATATGCAAAAAATATATTTGTGGAGGTCTTGAAAACAATTATCAAATAAAAACGCAGAAGTATAACAAAATTCATTATAAGATATAAAGTATCTATGTTTTAGCAAAATAGAATATTATCTGCAAAATCAGTTCCCAACACATGAGAAACAAACGTATTAACAATGCTTTTCTACAAACATATCGGATTGATAGCATATAGCATGCAATGAATCAAAACACTGACGAACTACAAGTTAGGCCACTTTGTTTCTGTTTTATGAAAATCCCTCGTCAGCATAAGGGGGAAGGGCTGTGGTGAATGGAAAGGAGAAAGGGGGGGGGGGGCATCGCCTTTTCTCTTCCCTTTTGGGAGCCCTTAGCTCCTCTGCCAGCTTCTGCTGGTTTTCTGATAGAGCTGTCAAGCAATGGGTGATTGCTAATAGAGACTGCGACAATTTGGATGGCGTCTCCTATGGCTGAGGGGGCTGAGGTGGTGAGACAGCCTAGCAGAGGGCCGCACCATGGTTAAAATGTCAAATACCGAGGCCGTAGCAGAATGAGGAGTGTGAAACTCCCCCCCCCCCCCCCTTTCCATCAGGATAGGCCTTTGAAACAGAGCCTCCCCTTTAAAATGGTCCTGTAAGATGGACCCTTGCATTCAAAATCTTACTTTCTTGACCGGTAGGTTTCTAAATATTTTTACACATGGCAGACTTATATTTCTGGTGCAAACTATCAAATCATATGAAAGGATATCTAGTACCTGTACAACTGATTTTCATATTTAAAAAAAAACTTTTTTAGCTCCCTCTCGCATTGATTTTCGGAATAAAATCTTCCTATAACAGAGGTAAAGCGGCCTTACGCTCTCAACCATATGCAGAATATGTATAGGATATTATGGGCTTATATGCTTTCTTAACTGAGTACTTGAAGTGATTTGATGCGAGTAACATACACCAGAGCAATTATAATTAGTATGAAAAACACCAGGTTGTATAACGATATATGAACAATTATAAAAATGTGAACCATTAAGTTCAGATTACCTAAGAATTAACAATGCAATTAACAATTAACAATGCTACGAACCATTAAAATGTGTTTGCCTAAGAATAAACAAGTAGCAATGACGATCACCGTATATCATTTTCACCACTTTGTATGAAATAATTATCATCATATCTATACATGCAAGGTATGGAATGAGACAAGTTTGATACATTCCACGTGTTTATTTGTACACACACTCAAGACCTTTTTAGTCTTTTTTTCTGTTCAATTTCTTTCATCAACATCTTTTGTTATCACCAATGTACGGAAACCTTTGATTATTTATAAACAGCCAATAAATATTCATTCATTCATTAGGTTATACCAGCCCTTTAAAGGTGATTAGTTATCTAACACACTAATGCGTTGACAAAAACTACATAATATATATATATATATATATATATATATATATATATATATATATATATGATATATATATATATATATATATATATATATATATATATATATATATATATATATATGTATATATAAACTATGTATATATATATATATATATATATATATATGTATATATATATATATATATATACTATATATATATATATATATATACTAGTATATGAAAATTGTGCTGTGATATGTCCTGTGTGAAATGTGCTCATCATGTACAGCCGGAGAGGGTTAATTACCCCCGAGAGGTTGTGTCATTCTTCGCGGCATTTACGATACAGGATGTCATCATATCGAGTCATAATCGTCTGGCCTATAGTCCGATTTCAGCTGAAACATAGATAAAGCATTTGGTAAGTATAAAAGTATATATATATATATATATATATATAGTATATATATATATATATATATATATATATATATGTATATATATATATATATATATATATATATATATATATATATATATATATATATATATATATATATATATATATATATATATATATATCCATAATGTGTTCAATGTCTCAACAAATTAATGGTCTAAATTCTTAACTTGAAAGGTTTATACCACATGGCCTTTGGAGACCAGAATTTTGTTGAAAGCATGAAGTCCGGAACCTTTCAATTCTTAGTATTGTACACGTGTTTATACTAAGTACCAAGTTATATTGGAAACGGAAGCAAGCTTGTAGATATGTAGAGAAATATTTCTCTTTGACTTGTGCCATAGTTTGGTCATTGACATTATCCCAGAGGACGAATAATGCCAATACCATAATTCATTTTCTAATAAATTCGAATGGTTTGGGATATTGGATCATCTAGCTTGCCAAGCATAAGACGTTATGGATCCCAGACACATTTTTAACTACGTGGCCTTTTAGGTGGTTAGTATAGTGTGACACCACACAGAAGAACATTCCAATTATGTAAACAAACTGGAATTAAAATACATCATGTGCAACACAAAAACTTTCTTGCTCACACGTCGTTCAACAACCTCATATTTTCCATTGTATTGAATCAAACTAGAATTAAAATACCCATGTCCAACACAAAAAACTTTTTTGCTCATACTTAGTTCAACAACCTAAATTTTCTATTTTATTGAAATCTGCATAAGCATAGACCGAGTCGACGAGGTTATTAATGCTAACCAATTTTGTTATAGGCAGAATAGCCACTTGTTCCGCAGGCCACTCGCTGGACCCCATTTAAACAAACAATTAGCTTTTCTAATAGAAGTAATGATCAGAATTCATGATCACCATGAAAGTAAAATTGAAAACGAACATATATATATATATATATATATATATATATATATATATATATATATATATATATATATATATATATATATATATATATATATATATATATATATACATATATAAATATATATATATATATATATATATATATATATAAATATATATATATATATATATATATATATATATATATATATATATATATATATATATATATATACTATACTACTATATACTATCACTATATATATATATATATATATATATATATATATATATCGATGAATAATACTACACTTACCTCTGTCGCCGTTTTCATAGGCGTTGTTATCATACTGATTATGTTTTTTCTCCAGCGCCGCTGCCCCCATCTCTGCTGCGAGCGTCTGACGTTCGTCCAGTTTAGTGAGCGCAACGAATGGGAACCTGTATATGATCGCTGCTAAGAAACCACCAGCCATAGGACCAGCCCAGTAAGCCTAACAAACGAAAGCAAAAGTATATAACATCACCGTCAGGGCGAAGCTTTTAAACTGTGGTTTTGTGATAGGTCCACTTCGCATCACAGACAAAAAATAAAAGCATGATACTTAATAGAACTCACGCTCAACATAAAGAACCAACATAAAGAAGAGCCTCGTACATGCACATCTGGTAGACAATAAACTAAACGAGAAACCCTAGTTGATAAGGAGTGTCTCTAAGAACTCATTCTCCAATCGTGGCAGTGTGCTTAAGGTCTTACGACACTTTTAGAAATTTCAGTTTAAGTTTTCCTGAAACTTTGCATGAGTACAGAACAAGGCGCAGTGATCTTCATAACAACTTTAAATATATGGGCCCATTGACTTTTGCACATATTTTTGACAAAACAATGCAATTTATGTCACAAATATCTCATTCTCCAAAATTTGTTTCCTTCTTTGCTAAATGTATCCCTTATGAGATATTGTTATTGCCTGAAATACTGTTTCATTTTGAAATTATTTTTCTGCTATTATATAGGAATTATTCAAGAAACACTGTTTTAACCCAAAACTAGCATAAGTCAGACTTGCCGAGTTTAATTTTCACCAAACTTTGACGAAAATATCTAAACAATACTCTTAACATAAAGATATGAAGAAAATGTCAGGTCAACGGGTTAGTTTTCGATCAACAGATTTTGTGAAATGGGACTTGTTTGGCAGATTTTCATGAAACTGGTACAAAAGAGTTATCCATTTGGTACCGTATTTGCCATTTCTTATATAAGATATTATTAAGCAAAGAAATCCCATTTTATACATCAATGAACGATCATGCCTATTAGTAAAAAGCTCTCTTAGAATAGTAATTATAATACTTTAAGCAGTTATAGTCATAATCGTACATAGTTGATAAAAATATATTTTTAGAAGATTTCCTTTAACAAATAGTGGTGTGAAGAAAATTGCAAAATTTTATTTAGTTTGTCTAATACTCAATAGGTGTCACCGGTGTGGAGTATCGTAAGACATTAACCTAAAGAAACCATGTTCCAGCCACGTTTCTAGGCCGGCTACGCCACCTTGCGGATAAAAAGGAAACCAGAAAGACTCAAATCAAGAGGTGAAATTTAGGTTTGAGGGTGTAATGCTTTGGTAGGACACGCGAAATTGTGCGGAGACAAGGCGCCCGCGACCGCACGCCAGATGGAGAAGAAATCGTCAGGTGGAGATAGAAATAAATCAATCTCACTAGATTCTAGAGACAACGGGTGATCCCCTCCACCCCCCCCCCCCCCCTTATCATGGCCACTAACAACTGACAGCGCGCATCGACACTGACGAAGCCAAGGATTCAGCATTTCACTGACAGACGATCGTAATATAATGATTTTAAGTGTGAAAAAACGCAGTGTAGGGTTATTTGTGTTGTCACGTGATCACCAGCTATCCCAAGTTTTATCTAAGTATCCAAAACAGGAAGAAAAGAAGCGCAGAAGAGAAATCTGGAATAGCGGCCGAGCTGCAACAATCAAAGAATTGGCGCACGCACGTCTAGAGTATGTGGTCTATCATACTACACCTAGCCTAGCTACACGGCCCTACTCTGTTTTAGTTTATTATATATAAATGCCTGCACCTCTACTTCATAGGGACTTGTGGCCCACTGTTGGCCATTTAGTTCACACAATTGCCACACGAGGGCTGTGATGGAAGTAGCAACTGAACTCCTAGTATACCGCAGTGCCATCTATCCACGATGGAAGACATTCAAATATGGCCTGGGAGGCAGGCTATACTACACCATGTTTAAAGCATGATTACAAACAAATTGCAACGTCTGGCGGAAAACTCCAACACTAATCAAAAACGTACACGGCATCCTACGAAGCCATGTTCAAACCAAGTGTCCGTCCAGTCATGACATATGGCGAACAAAAAAATCTAACCCTTGTTTAGGGCTGTCATTGATATGACAAGAATCGATCGATCGAAAAAAAATCTAATTAATCGAAAAAAATATTACGTCAATTGTTTTGCCAATTCATCAATCGTAAAGTAAACACATTTTGTCGGCCTTTTACACCATGTGTTTTCCATTTTTAGCCAACACTACTAAGATTATGGAATAGAAACTCAAGTATTAAATCAAACGTTTTTCAGAACTCTCATTGTCCTTGCATTGTAATAATCTTAGGATCCTAGCAACGGAAATATAGTGCGGAACATGTAAATGTATTCTACTAGTGCAGTATTTCAAAGTCGAATCAAAATAATCGAAATCGAAAAGAAAAATGTCAGTGATCGAATCGAAAAGGATGAGTGTCAATCACAGCCCTACCCGTGTTGTGTATCTTACGAAACGAAACATTTTCCGGCGAAAACAGTACTGCGTCTAGTGGGCACGGGAAGAGCACCTACCCAATGGTTTGTCCAGACGTTGGTGACGACAGCTGGACCAATCAGAAGCGCGGGGTTCATAGCTCCACCGGTGTAGTTACCCTGAAACAGGCAAAAAACAAGGCGACCATAAGTCACGTGTTGAATACATTTTTATAACTATGATGATAACTGGCAAGAAAACAAGGCGATCATAAATCACGTTCTGAATACATTTTTATAATTATGATGATAACTGGCAAGAAAACAAGGCGACCATAAATCACGTGTTGAACACATTTTATGAGTATTATAATAACTGATGCATGCATTCAGTCACGGTGTCTGAACGGATGTTATGTCTAGATGTGTTGATTATCATAATTACCTCAAAGCATTACCTCAAGCTAATACGGCAACCTCTGAATACGAAGTGCATACTAACTAGAGCACGATTGTAAAAATAAGAAAACAGTACCCAAATGACACTTTGTTATTACAAATATAACCAAATCCAATGACCAATTACGAGTAATTTAGTTATTCTCTTAATATTGAAAATATCACATAGTATTAGCATTTATCAGTAATAAGAATATGTGATTTAGGTTGATAAACATACTATGCAATGCACCTACAGTACAGGCATTTAATTCTATTCTTGCATCAGTCGAATGGATGTATGCCAGTGCCTGATTGTACAACGCCTATGGACAACATTTCAAGAAATAAGCCGTGCACATCAATGACCTACGTATCTTGTGAAAGAAAGCATCGTTAAGTTAGGAGGCCATCCTTACATCCATGCTCAGGAAACTGTGTGGCAATCGGGCGTGTGGTTGTTAACTATGCCCGAGCTGCCGTGCATTTATTGCCGAAATTAAATGTTGGCACTGTAGAAATTTCTCTGTGAGGCATACCATGTCAGGTGTGGGTAGACGTTAGCTCAGACCTGCATGATAGTTGCTTACCTTCATATTAGTGACTAGTATCGCAAGTGCCCAAGGTGCAAATGAGTAACTGCAGTCACTGGCAACTTTCTCACATGCCCCGCCCGGGATTCGAACCCACGCAGTGTGAGAGACAAGTAGTCAGTGGCGATGAGAACACACCTTCATCATTGCAGTTCTTAGCACAAGTGGAGAGTGTAAAACCTATCGCCTGTCCTTCACAGACGAGTTGTCTTCAATTATTTTCCATTAGCAATAATGCACTATTTACCCTCTATATTAAAAACACATTTTCAGGAGAAGTCTGTGGTTCCTGCTGGCTCTTCTCCAGTCATTTTAGTTATGCTTGAAATGAGATGAAGAACCAGCTCTTAACATTTCCCAACAAAAGTATTACATTAGAACAGTTATCGACACATTAATAGATAGATAAAAATAGTATACCACTAACTAACTTCAAATGTGTTTTTATATCGTGGCATACGCAAAGTAAATAATTTTCGAAAATGTGACCCAATCACGGTCGACGAATGACTAATGCGGAACTATGTTCTATTATGAATATTTCTTTAGACACCTTGTCCTGCAGTGCCCATCCACTGAATTTAAGCGAAGGGATATGTTCTCTGACATAGACCATTGTTCCTTGAGCCTAAGGGCTAGGTTTTTTGATAACGCGGAAGATATTCTACCGGTATTACTAGGAAAGTGCCTAAAAGACTTTTCCTTCGAACAAATGGAGGAACTATGGATCATATCTGGAAAATACATCAACAGAATGTACAGAGAAAATCTGCTACTTAAACGAGGGATTGGTTAGCATGTTTAAGTTAATTACAATGCGTTCCACCGGGCGATAATGACCAGTTTAAGATACTAGGACGTGATCCAGAATATTACTTTTTCCTCTGTAATAAATTTGTATTTAATTTATTCTTTTCTGGGTGCTTGAACCCTACAGTATAGTACAGTACTTATATTCGTTTGATCCTGTATTTATGTTTGATTTTCTATATGTATATTTGTGTAGTGAAACTACAAGTCAATAAATTATACATATATATTAACCACCTGCATTAACCAATGACTAAAGATTATTGGTTTCGCATCGTTTTTCTAGGGTAACGTCCTGCCACTGATGAATCAGTGATATTAATATTTCATATTTTCCTTTGAATATAACTCCATTCTCTTAGTGCAATTTAACTGCCAGCAGACTCCCCACAGGGCTTGTGATAAATCTAAACAGGGCCATTAGATGTATTCATTTACTGTAAACCTCTCCCGCCGCGAGTGACTCCGTGGACCAGACCAAGCCACCTGTACACATAATATACTCATTATAATCCACAGTAATACTTTTTCCTGATTTCAACACACGCTTCCACTGAATATCCTTTTAGAAAACTAGTTAGTATTCAGCCCGCTTCTGCGCAGTTGACATGTTGGAATGGAGGGTCGCAGTCTTGACAATCGAGTGGTGGTTTATGTAATGCTTAAACACGCCCTAGAAAATTATGAGGATGAATGCGTGTGCGACTGAGCTTAGAGCAGATAAATTGTTTGCATTTTACTAGATCAGGTATCCGTAACAAACATTGCCTTTAAATCCATCAATAACCCTTAAGCTGCTGGTGGCTACTTTTGCCAATACGAATTGATGCAAAAAAGCTGAAATAATGACTGAAACTGACATATGGGTACTCATCTGAAAGTATTCAGGGAGTCTCAGCTATCTAATGAACACTACAACAATACTAAAAATCTTTGCATCTCTGTGCTTTGGACAAAAGTAGCCTTAGCATTGGAAGGGTTAAACGTATGGTGTGAATGCTACACAACATGCATCACAGCAATCTGGGAATATTACTTATTTCAATATGCAAGGAGAAGAATTGTTCCATAGATTCTCATGATTGTTTCATTGAAATAATATCAGAAGCTGCTTTTGTAATATAGGTATCACCACAACGTGTGGGCCTTTTTTGGATTTGATTGAAAGGATCAAAAAGTGGAAAAGTGATTGATAATGGAAAAAGACAGCAACTGCGCAATAGTATTTGTTATTGGCGTGTTTTGTTTTAAATATGGCGTTAAAGTACGCAAAGCACGTCCCTCTTTGGTCAAGCACTACGCACACATTCTTATGCCGGAATTTGATAGCCTGTGATTGCTATAAATTTCAAGGTGTCAACAACTTAAAGCTAAGGGTTTCCCTTGAGCACCAGAAAGTCCGTTAAGTCTATTCTTTCGCAAATGCATTTCGAAAATTACTTGTTATGATGTCACTGCAGCGACTCCAGGCCCCGGTATTATAAATGTGGTTTACTAGTGTCATGAGCTAATCCGCAGAACATGGTCCATTCAACCCACTGTCGAGGAACATAGGGGAGGTGCAAGCGAAACAGTGGGCAAACCATTAACTTTATCCAATACTGAGGCTACTTTCATCCAAAGCACAAAAACACAAAAATCTTTCTAAAACCATCCTGACATGTTAGTATCCACTAGATAGCTCTTGCTAAGTACTCTCAAACGAGTACCCATTTGCCAGGGTTTCAGTAATTTATCAGGGTTTTCGCATCAATTTGTATTGGCCAAATAAGCTACCAGCAGCATGAGGGTTAGCATTATCCAAGGTATAGAGGACGGACTTCAAGGTGATTCAGCCTGAATTCTGTGTAGTAAATGCCCTCAAATCAGTGTTTAGTCAAAGGTGTTTTGCACAGGTGCTGTTACTAAGGTTCTCTTGCTATTTTTTCAGAATAGCACAGGTATCTGTGAAGTTGTTTTACACATGGGAAATATACCCTGTACATGTTATTCACTCTTGGTTTACACCGCCTGGCTCACCATAAGGAACGCCTGGTAACCCTTCCAATGCTGAGGCTACTTTCTCCAAAGGCAAGAACGCAAAACATTCTAAAATCCTTTTAAACCCTGCCATATTGGTATTCGTTGGAAAGCTCTTGCTGAGTTCCATCAGATGAGTACCCATTTGTCAGGGGTTCTATCATTTTTCAGCTTTTTGCATCATTATGTATTGGCCAAATTAGCCAACAGCAGCATATAAGTAAGTTAGGGTTAAGAGATTGGGTCTCAAAATACTTTTACTATGACACATTGCATAGCAGTCTCATAGTTTTTAGGTTTACCCTATTGTATGTCGTGGCCTTCACTTTCTTTAGCTCTTTCAGGCCTGACGATCTTCTTGATAAGTTACATCTTCTCTTGTGATACTTCAGAAAATAACTATTGAATTAATCACAAGCTCACAATATATCTAAAGGAGGATTGTGGGTTGAGTTGATATGATCAGAATTTCTCATTCAAACGAAAATGCTCAGGCCATGAAAAAACTACCAAAATACTCGGGATGTGTTTGTGCGCTTACAGGCATAGACTTAGTTATGTGTCTGGCTGTGTATTTCCTGTCACTACTATCAAAGGTAGGTAGTTGTTTTGCAATGAGAATCATCAATGACTATAGCGTGGCAGAGTGCTATCGATAATGATAATAACCAAGGTTATGGCATTACACCTACACCTAGACTGTGTAGGTGTGCGTGTTTGTAATATTCTAGACAACCATCCCCCAGCCCTTGAAGTCAAGCCTTTTGCCGGCAAATTCCTCTCCCTAATTTGTCTAGAACACCCGTATTATGAGAGACACACCCAGCGCCCTGTTGTTACATATGGTTGGAAGGCCAAGAGCATTAACAAGAATTGACACACCCACATGTTTCCATTGACGATTATCTACCAAAGCTTTGTATAATCTGCAGGAGGCATATTTTCGCAGCATTTAAATTGAATGCCGTGATTCGTGACTCATAGAAGGTAGACAGTAGACTGTCTGTAGATATGCATAAATATTATCAGCTCCACTCAGATACTGGCAGCTGATTGGTCAATTTCATAGTTGTGCTGGACTGTATTGGGCTTCTAACATTGCTTTTAACAATTATCAATATCAGGAGCCCAATTATAATCCTTTATTGGAATCCTAACAATGCTGTTCACAACGTTCAATTGTTAGGACCACTGAAATACCATTCGTTGCCTTGGAGTCAGTAACTAGTATACTAAACTAAGACTGTTTTTAAATTGTCTTTTGGGTGAGGCCAAAATAATACCTATACGTAAGTATAGCGAATTTCAGAGCGTGATGTCTCACTTTGGAACCATGTCCTAAATACTAGTATGCCCAAATATCAGTGGATATGAGTGGGTCTTAGAGAACTAAGGGTATCCGGCACTGGATGACCCTTGCTGCACTACATCCTGGTGATGCAATCCATGTTTGTGTTACAATTAGGCCCAATAACAACTTCCCAGCTTCTAGACGCGAGGTTCCGGAACCCGCCGATAGGCGGCTTCAAACACGTCGAATGCCTTTGTGGAACGCCTTGGATTGTTTCATTACTGAAAACTTGGTTCTTCCAGTTATGTATAATAGCGTCCACTCTGTTTTGGTCAAACAGCATGGATACATTCAATGGACTAATTGTACTAAGAATACACTTTTAGGAAATTAAATAACCTTTTTTAAATCAGTGAAATTAGCGATTTTACAGTTTTGATGACGTCACAAGTAATTGGAAGCTAATTATAGAACGCGACGGTGGCGACGCGTAGCTATAGCGGCGTTCATTTACACTACAGACCTGTAGTGTAAATGAACGCCGAACACGAACACGTTACAGTCAACCTCCCCCCCCCCCCCCCCCCCACTACACCCATTCTACTGCCGACACATGGCATCCAACCCTAGTTCCGAAAAACTCTAGGTATACTGCTAAAGATAGCGAAGCTGATTAAGTAATATGGGATAAGTGGGAGGTCACGAACCCTGCTGTATGACTGCACAACAGTGCGCCCCCACAAGGGTCACACCTTATTGTGCAATGGGAGCTCAGGGATTTTGATACACAAATAGTATTAGCCTAAATAATTTCCTGTATAACTATACGAGATGAAACTCCATGTAGAATATGTCCTAAAATATTTAGTAGTTTGGAATGTACCACAACTAAGATGAAATGACAAAACAAAGATGAACGGATTTTTTTGACCATTTTGTTTGAAATTTTTGGTTAAGATGAGAACATAGTGTCATTCTCAAACTAAAGATTCCATAACGTTTGAATTACGATAAAATTGCAGTAGCTGTCCCTTTGAAATATCCTTATATATAACTCTGACACATTCGAAGGAACTCTGTAAGCATCCACACTTCATGTTTGAAGCAGCAAAGTTTTAGTGGAATTCAATATAGGGAAAAGGATTATAAACCTTCCTCAAGTTCCTGCTTGTGTGCAAGCCTATGTGAGCGTTTGTAATAATAGGTTTCTTCACTTTCTTGGTTTCTTACTCTTTTCAGTTTTGGCCTAGGTAGTCACAGTTGATCTGATTATGAGTAAGGGGATGTAAGGATTTGGACTTCAATGTATGATAATCCTTCGTATGTAGATGCGTTCACTTCCAGATCGCGATTAGGACGATCAACCTATCCAAAAACATGATGAAAGTTATCCTATGTGTAGCGAGAAACCAATTACTATATGCGGTATAGTGAAGGGCTGGACACGACAGTGGCTTCTGATCTGGCATCAGTGTGCGGTCACGAGGGAACAAGCACCAATCAGGGCTCTCGTATCATTTACATTACAGAGACGCTTTGCGCCAGCATCATGAGCATGCGCAGCGCACGACTTCTGGTCTATTAATTGAGACTAGCCTGTTCAGGTTTACCGGCTGGTTTCATATCCACTTATTTTTTATTTTTATTTTTTTTATCTATGTAAGCTAAGGAATGGGCTTGAACTCAATGACTAAAAAAATTGATGAGATGAAGAAAAAAGCTTACCGCCCAGCAGATGTTTGAGACTATGGTCATTCCTATGGGTATGGCGGGCATGACTCGTCGTCCTCGTCGCTTCTCGTCAGTGGAGCCGAGGATGACGAAGACGAGGAGGAAGGTGATGAGGCCCTCGATGACTGCCCCCTGCCACGTCTCCATGGAGTGGTGCAGGTCCAGGGGCTTGATGGTCGAGCTCAGGTTTGTGGGGAGTGTACTAAAATGGAAGATGTATGCATAAACAATGAAATGAAATCAACATTGTATGAACACACTCACCTTTGTAAGAAGTGTAAGAAAATTACAAATTGAAATTGTACTGAAATTAGCAATTGTATTGCATTTATATTGACTGTACTATGGTGTACAAAATTATATCAAGTACATTTTTTTTACAAAAATATAACACGTAGAACAATAAACTATAAAGGTAACATAAACAATAAATTTAGCAATGTATGCATTAACAACGTATTGAAATCAGCAGTGTAAGAATGAACTCAACTTTGTAAGAAGTGTACTGAAATTAGCAATGTTTTGAAATCATCAGTGTGTGAACTAAACGAGCCTAGCTTTGTAAGAAGTGTACTGAAATTAGCAATGTTCTGAAATCATCAGTGTATGAATGAGCTCAACTTTGTAAGAAGTGTACCAGAATTAACAATATGTCCATATTACATGTTATTCGGTGGTGTTTTAAAGTTGATCATTTAAGAATGGCCTGAAGTTTGTGAGAAAACTACTGATAAAAAGCTTTATCTCATGATTGGCAAAATTCTAGGCTTTTGATTTGTCAATTGGAGGTTAATATGAGGCTGTATTAACCTCTCAGAATCCTATATTAACCTCCCAGTATTCTTATACTAACCAGCTGCTTTTTAGGTTAGGGAGAGTTGAGCATTGCATCAAATGATTATGCCCATGATGCAATTCCCAATTCTCCCTACCCCCTAAGTGCATGATGCAATCACCGATTCTACCAAACATTGCAGGATGGCTGCCCCAGTAGCAGACAATGCTCTGCTGCTAGAACCAAATTGTATTTATGTATGTATGTTCATTTTTATTACCTATGCAGATGTCGAGGGACAATCATAAGATAAATTCGTTATCAAATGTTTTGGAGTATGATACAACTTATATCTCGCAATCAGAGGGCTGTATCACACTCGGCTGCGCCTCGGGTGATACAGCCCTCTGATTGCGAGATATAAGTTGTATCATACTCCAAAACAGTTGATAACTAATAGTATTCACTTTAAAACTGAAATTAGCAATCTACATGTATATACGAGCTCATAATTTGTGAGGATTGAGCCAAAATTAACAAACTCAGGACTGTGTATGGTTCTTCTGAAACTGAAAGACTCCTTGGAAATATTCGTAAAGAGGAAGGGGGATTTCTTCCCAGTTCCGGGTTTCTATCTCGTCGCGATATCAGCTACGGTGTTGAAAGCGACGTAAAACCCCAAACCTGTCTTCCTTCCTCAGTGAGTTGTACGATGGACCAAGAGTGAAAGAGAAAATATTTAAATATTTTTTTTCACCACCGTATTTTGGGGGTAGAAAATATTATACAAATATGGACTGATCCCGAGGGCAATATCATGTTATATGGACCGAGGGAGAGCAATATTGCCCAAGGCCGAAGGTCGCGGGCAATATTGCTCTCCCGAGGTTCATATAACCTGATTTGCTCGAGGGATCAGTCCATATTTGTTTTATTATATGACCACTGACAAATGGAAGAAGCATTAATTACACATCAAACAGAAGAAACATTTTGATTAAACTACCACTATCAAGTATCCTTATTAATACAATAATAAAACATCGTTTTGAAGCAAATAATCTTTAAGACTTCAAAACCCTCAAAATAAGCCTTAATTCACCTTATTGGCTTTCGAATGTTTAATTAGAAAAGTTCAGATCCTAACAAATCCCTCCCTCTTTTTTTTTGAATTTAAAAAAAATATATATATTTAAAAAAAAAAATTTTCATTTTATATTTTTTTTTAATATATATATATATATATATATATATATATATATATATATATATATATATATATATATATATATATATATTTTTTTTTTTTTTTTTAATTTTATAATTTATTTATTTTTTAAGATTTTTTTAAAAATTATTTTTAAATTATTTTTTGGCTTATTTTGGGGCAAAATGGTGGCCGGTCATATCACAGCCCATTTGATGGGCTGTTGGCATGCTTGGGAAATCTGGGGGTGTGTCACTATTCTGGCACTCTCATTGGATGGTGTGCCTGATCAGTCAATATTGCCAGTCCATCAACTGTTTTGATGGACTGGTTAGGAGATATTCCCTAGTATAGGAAGTGGTCATAGCCTGAATTAACCAATCAAAAGAGAGATTGGTCAGTGGTCATATAATAAATTTAAATATATTTTCACCACCGTATTTTGTTGGGAGAAAATATATTTAAATATATTTTCACCACCGTATTTTGTTGGGAGAAAATATATTTAAATATATTTCACCACCGTATTTTTGGGGGAGAAAATATATTTAAATATATTTTCACCACCGTATTTTGTTGGGAGAAAATATATTTAAATCTATTTTCTCCCCCCCCCCCCCCAAAAAAAATACGGTGGTGAAAAAAAATATTTAAATATTTTCTCTTTCACACTTGGTCCACCGTAGAGTTGAATTCAGTAGCGTAATTTAGACGTCATAGGATGGAGTACTAATTTCAATGTAGGTGTATTTGTAGGACTAGGTTTATGCAGGAAGTGCACTTAATGTTCGAAGAGCACCATGATTCAGCATGTTTCTAACGGCACTGGTGATGTTTGTGGGTAGTGTACTGATATTGACAATATAACATTACGCTGACAATTTGTCTTGCCAATATTGACCATGAACAGAAATAACCAGCTAGGTGGGGGAAAACTTTTATATACAATGTAAGAAGCTTAGCTCTGAAGCTTCACGCTGGCGTCCTTGTCGTAAGATGTAGAATACCTACTATACGTCTCCTGTATATTTTCCAGTTGTCTCCAACGTATGAACAAACGTAATCATAAGCATCTGCTCAGTATTTGGTTATTCAGAGCTTATTTTGACCAGAGACAATGTACTCCGGTTAATCCTTATGCTGCTGGTGGCTTATTTAGCCAATACAAAATCATGCAAAAAACATGAAATATGATTGAAACCCTGGCACATGGGTACACATCTGAGACTACTCAGCGAGAGCTATTTAATGAAAACCAACATGGCAGGGTTTAGATGGTTTTCAAAAATCTTTGCGTCCGTATGCATTGGATGAAAGTAGCCTCAGCATTGGAAGGGTTAAGACCCACATGTGTAGCTCTTTCTTTTTCGAGAAGAAAAATACCTATGTATGACTTAAGATATGGTTGTATAAGTAGAGGTAATTATTCTGTCTGGTACGCATTTCCAGGCGAAGAGACATTGTGAGTCCTGGCGTGCTCTGTTAATATGAAGTACCCTTTCAAGCCTGTAGCGCCTAAAAACTCCTGACAATTTTTGGCAATATCATTGTGACTAGAGCAATCTTGAGAACGTATTTGAATGCAAAAATATTGATCAGAACCAAACCCACAACTCCCCTTCAGATATTTTGCAAATTCATGAATTATTCTAATTTTATCTTCATATGTACCATAAGTTCAGACGACACTTGTCAAGGAGATATCCAGGCACGTACGGGTTAACCTGGTTCGAAATATACTACAGAAACAGCAGGGTGACAGAAAATGCATATGCTGTATCAGACGTCTCATGCCCTGACAACGAGAACAATGCTGTACTTACTAGAAAATGGTAGCTGCACCCGCTATTGAACCTAGACATTGTGCCACCCAATAGAGAATACCTGAAATAGAGAAAAACATTTGTTACCATGGCAAAGGCTTACCTTAAGGCTAGGCTATATTCTATCAGCCTTTGTCCTATCGTGTTTGTTTGCATTAGAATGCGTCTATGTTTCGAAAGCAAAAACTGGGTGGATGCAGATACAAAAGCATGTGATAACATTCACCAACCATGCATATCAATGTAAACTCGGAACAGGGGTGAAATGAACAGTTCCGCAAGGATATTTTTGGCGTTAACGAGTTATGACCTCAACCCCCACCCCTCTCTCTCTCTCTCTCTCCCCCCCCCCCCCCCCCCAATGAATATACGAATTGGGATGAAGTTCATCTTACATTATTTTAAGAAAGGTAGGAAAAGGATAATAAAGCAGAAAAACAAGAATTTTGTGTGATGGTGACGATTTATTAATACAAACATCTAGAACGAGAAAAAAAGCATTTGCATGTCTTGCCACTTCGGCAGTTTTTTTTATTTCGTCTTAAAACGAGTAGATTTGCTGGCATAGCGATAGAACCTACTAGACAATTTTTTCTATTTTCAGTTGATTACAATTCGATATGAAAAAAATCTGTGGATGGACCTATTGTAGATCATCCAAAAGTATTAAAATGGCCAGCACATATTCACCTTAGTTAATGCCCCTTTATCTGCTAGCGTAGGGAATGGTTAAGTGCTCTATCTCTCGCACCTTTTTTATCTTTTTTATTTTGTATACTGTGTCTTGGCAAGTTAAAAAACGCTTATGCACGTGCTGCGTAAATCGGGTCAGACACGATGGTAAATACCCTGCAGATAAAAAAGAGTGTTCACTTGGCTTTTCAATACTACAAAGTTGATGATGCAGTTGACCTGTTTTCTTCAGTCAGCGGCACAATGGCAGTTTATGATCTAGGTTTCCCTCTCCTGACCCTTTCATGGCCAAGCAGGAACCGAAGCAGCATAGTAAATACCATATAACATGTTTCGTGTGCTTTTACTTGAAATGATATTTTGTGTGTTTGACTAACTGTCGGATAGGAGATTTTGCTAACTTTCTTGAGAAGACTTTGAGGCATAAACCCTATCACCTGCTCTGCTGTAATTCTCTATGCTGATTGGTCAATAGGTGTTAGACCTGGAGCCGTTCACACCTTGTAGATTCAATGTCGAACGGCAGAATTCAATATTACCACTTGGGCTGCAGCCTCGTTCTGACATCCAAAGTTATTTAAAAAAAAATTGAGATGTATTTGTTATTTTTTTTGGCATGAAAGAGCATGTGATAAATTCGTTACGCCTTGTTGGAAAGTGCAATCCAGCCTGCTATCCGCCCTCAGTCATCCAGATCACACTCGGCTCAGCCTCGTGGGATCTGCACTTTCCAACAGGGCGTTATAAACTAATAATATCACTATCAGAAAGGATTGGACGAAATCGATGACTTATATTATTACCGTATCGGGATCGTGGTGACCTTTAGGCAAGAAATCTGAAGATATGTTTGTAGACATCACGAAATTCACACAGACTGACATGTGACCCATTCCCTGTATTTACACAGAGGGTGGCTCAGTATAGCATATCCGATAAGTGTCTTATACCTCATGTAGTTATACGCTGCAACTACTGAAATTATTGCCGATACTACTGTAGGATCAGTTAGAAACTTTTATCCCAACAAGTTATAATTTCAATCCATGATTAATTGAGCGTTATACACCATGAAACGTGAATACCACTTCGTTTATGGACCAAATACAATACAGGAACTCCAAATGTTCCATCCAGTTGCTCTAGCCTAGTACATTTAGCAGACGTGTATGGTATTTATAAATCAAATGTACCTTTATCGATCAAGAAAACCTCATTTGAGGTAAAACACTGTAAAATAGAAACTGTGTTTATATCCAGGTTAGCTCAAGCCGCTAAGATGAAGAAAACTTATATATTTGAAACACCAAGACCTCAGGGATTAGATAACTATTGTCAGCAAGGGAACAGGAGTTGTCTTAGTTTGAGTGTGTCACCAGCATTACAGCCTTAAGGTAAACAAAACCTTTCAGGAAATCTTTGGACTTATAACCTCTCCGTAAATATAAGCGAGTTTATCAACAAAAAAATGAATGTAGTCATCCTAATGCAGTCAGGTATGAAGTAAGTTTGGCACCATGAGAGAAATTTGAGAATGACGATTTTTAACATTGCAAGGTATAGGGAGGTTCCCCGACTAGACGCGAGGTTCCGGAACCCGCCGATAGGCGGCTTCAAACACGTCGAATGCCTTCGTGGAACGCCATGGATTGTTTCATTAGAGAAAACTTGGTTCTTCCAGTTATGTATGATAGCGTCCAATCTGTTTTGGTCAAACAGCACGGATACATTCAATGGACCAATTGTACTATGAATACACTTTTAGGAAATTAAATAACCTTTTTTAAATCAGTGAAATTAGCGATTTTACAGTTTTGATGACGTCACAAGTAATTGGAAGCTAATTATAATACGCGACGCGTAGCGGCGTGCATTTACACTACAGACCTGGGTAGCCACGCCCACTGAGTGATGAGATCAACTTACATTCTTTTCACTAGTTACTACCTATATAAAAGACACCTGAAAAAGCCCGAGCTACTCTGCCAGTTACGGGGAAGTGCAAGAAATAAGTCCAGCCCGTCAAAGTCTGCGTAATATTACTATCAACGAGGTCCAAGCTTCGAATTGGCAGCATATTCAACGGTTATTTTAATAATGCCGTTGAAGTTAGAAAAAAATTATAGTAAAGTACGCCATTTCTAGTGTAATGAACGGCCAGCTGCTTGCGGTGTCGGAGCTGCTCTCAACTTCCGGTTGAGCACAATCCATAATTGCAGCGTGTAAATGTGCAATTCACACAGAATAGGTGAGATATGCATCTCACCTATTTCTAAATGTGTTTCTTTGCGAGATTAGCAAAGAAATTCATAAATCATGAGCAAAAGAACGATGTGTTCCGTTGGCATGTGAACTTAGTGAGTTAATTTCGGATAGATATCGCGGTTTAGGCTCGTGGCTTAGTGGATAGACGTTCGCTCCACGACTTTTGGGGCGGACGAGGCGGGATCGATTCCCCTTAGGGGAAGGTGACAGAACATGACTCCTCTTTTCTTTTGAGAGAGAGAAAATAAGACATTTTCGTCTGTCCATATCTGACCCAAAAGAATTTACAATTTTTTATTGATGTAAATGAAGAAATCCATATATACACACACATCAAAGTGGGATACACTGTTTAATTGTCATTAGAGAGACCACATATTAGTATTCAGTATTCAGTATGTTTATTGACTATACCTTGACGGTACAAAATCATCTCAAATACAGTTACAAATCAAACGTGTGCAGAGAATGAAACATAAATAAGGAACGAAACTGGAGCGAACACAATTGTGCGAAAACTCAAAATCAAAGAATAACTCAGTAGTACTACAGAATATACATTGGTACATAAATAAACTAAGAGTGACAAAACAAAATAAACACCTGACACTTAAGGTGGTGCTGGAATCGTCCAGAGAATAACGTCTTAACTGGAGTTATCCGGAGACATAAGCAAATGACACTTAGGGTATCATATTTATAAAACAGAAACAAAGCGTGTTTCAGGGAGTGAAGTGGTCAAGCGTGAGTACACCGAAGCTACCTCTTAAGGTGGAGCGAGATGGTGCGGAAAAAGTTAATGGCGAGCATTTATAGCATGCCTATACATAAGTGTGATGTACTGGCTTGATACCATCCATATCTTAAACATAGACTCGAATGGGACATTAGCAGGATGTTTACCCATAATAACAGGGAAAAATTCATGGGGTTCTTCTAAAACTTCTTGTACATGCGGATCATTTATTGCTTTTAGCACGTCACACATTTCAGACCTAGTGCCTTCATATTGGGGACATTGCATGACGACATGTTTAATGTCCTCTCTGATACCCAGCTCACACGCAGTACATACCTTATGACTAAAACTGAGCTTCTTAAGCCTATAGTCACTAGACTTGAGAAGATTAGCATCGCATACAAGCTTGGCCATAACTTCACAGGTACTGACCATAGAGGGTATAATATCAGACATCAACCACCAAGTGAGAAACCGGGGCTCTTCCATAACATGATACATGATGGCATCATTCTTAGAATCTGAGTACTCTTTGTCTTCCATATTCCAGGCAATATTCCAAATAAAGTTACTCCATTCAGATTTGCTAAGGTGACATCCACCCTGGATCATGTTATAGCACATATCAAGAATCCCAAACTCAGTGCATACGTTAAGTAATTCGTAAGTAGGACTAATATTGGTATTTCTGACTCCTACTTCAGGATTATCCATATAGATGGTAGACTTAGCTCTAAGTATCCTTTTACAGATGGCGTCATCTTGCATGATTAAGATTGACCTCAGAAACAGGAGTTTTTTAACCTTAATGAATCTTATGATATCAATCCAACCTAGAGGTGTAAAGGTACTGTAATTGGGCGATCTTTTAGGAAAACGTTGACAACGTCGACCAATATATCTTTGAAACTTACGTAGCAAGTCGACTTCGTCTGGTTGTAAAACCCACAATTCGGAGCCGTAGGATACTATGGGCATGATAATAGCCCAAAAGACTGTGGTACAGACATTCATACATACTCCCCTTTTCTTTATTCCGATACTGGAGATAGCATTAAAAGCTCTCCTCCCACGACTTATACGATCCTCAGTCCTGGGGGTAGAGTTATTAAAAAGGCAATTCTTCACACCAACATGATCGTACTCAATCTTTTCCTTCACTTTTTCCTTCCCTAGTTGGAAATTCCTGTACTTGGCGTTTCGACTGGCTTTTCTTTTACTCTCCCCCCGTATAACCATGATAGCGCTTTTACTAGCATTATAGTGGAAGCGCCATCTACAGGAATAGTTATACACTATCTTTAAGACCTGGTCCATATTAAACTTGGAGAGACTACAGAGTGAAAGATCGTCCGCGTAGCCTACGGGACTTGACGGGATACGCAAAATACGGCAAACATACTCAGAGGATTGGATTTCTCTTAGCAGGGGGTCGATGAACGCGGAATACTTCAAAAGAGATAAAAATCCCCCTTGATGTATTCCGCACCCTCATATTGTACCAGTCAGAGTAGGTGCCAGCTAATCTGACCTTGCAGCGAAGTCGTCGTAACACTTGTAAAGTATACGCCACGTCTTCCCTTTGAGTCCAGCGTTATGAAGTTGATAGAATAGGCCATCGGTCCAGACACTATCAAAAGCTTTCGCCGCGTCAAACTACGCGACGAAAACTTTATCTTTAGTGTCCAGACCGGTGGCAATTGATTCTTGAAGAATATAAGCAGAATGAAGACAAGATGCCCCTTTGCGACAGGCTCCCTGGAGGGGTGAAATAATTTCTTCGTCGACCCACCAGGTTTTAAGGCGCTCCCATACAATTACTTCGAAAAGTTTATTCATGCAGGTGAGGAGTGTGATCCCTCGGTAGTTATTTACATCCAGGGGACAGAGGTTTTTCCCCTTGTAAAGAGGGATTTGCGTTCCACGGCGAAAGTTTTCAGGAACATATTCGGTACTGACTATGCTATTATAAAGAAGTTTAAGGAGGTACACAAGGTTCTCACCTGCATGAATAAAGTGCTCGGGGTGGTGAGACCATCGCACCCAGCAGACTTTCTAGTTTTAAGCACCTTAAGACCATTCCTAATCTCGTCACTAGTAAACTCTTCACTAAGAAAATCATCATCGTTGTTGTCACGAGCCCCACACCTTAACCTGATTGGTAACTGAGACGTAGTGCTCCTGATCGAAATTGGGGGATCTCTAGGGAGGGAAATGCGTTCGAAGTGGTCTCTCCACACATTAACAACGTCTTCAATATTATAAACTACTTTACCAGAAGTATGGCGTATGGCAAAGACATCGTTTTGGCTGGATTGTCTAGTTTTCTTAATCTTTTCTTAAACTTATCTTTGCTCGAATGAGCAGCAAAGATTATCTCATCAATTTCTTTTCTTTCATAATCTTTCTGGACTTTGCGGAGTTCGTACATGAAATTTTTCCTCGCCTGCTTATGGTTTATATAAAGCTGATTGTCACCTCTGGGTCTTCCAGCTTCTTTCCATATCCGGTGACACTTAACTTTAATAGCCTTAAGGTCATTTAGATGCTCGTTCCAGAAGGGACGGACATTCTTCTTAAATTTAGAACGAGGTAGTTCTTTGCAAGCTGAATTAAGGTAGTGCACCCAAAGTGTCGATACACCCGTCTATATTGTGCGGGTCTTTAGGGAGATCCTGAAGTTAACACCCAAATCATAAATGTGTGCATTAACTAATTCCTGATACCTATTTATGACATTGACTTAGTAACAGGTTAAAATTGTGTAACTTTGTAAAATAATAACACACACACGCACATATATATATATATATATATATATATATATATATATACACATATATATATACACATATATATATATATACATATATATATATATATATATACATATATATATATCATATTTATATATATATATGTATATATATATATATATACACACTCATATATACAAATATAAGCATATATATATATATATATATATATATATATATATATATATATATATATATATATATATATATTATATATACATTATACATATATTCTATATATATATATATATAACTATATATATATATATATATATATATATATATATACATATATATATATATATATATATATATATATATATATATATATATATATATACATTATACATATATTCTATATATATATATATATAACTATATATATATATTATACTATATAAAATATATATATATATATATATATAAATATATATTATATATATATATATATATATATATATGTGCGTGTGTGTGTATCATTATACATATATATATATATATATATATATATATATATATATATATATATATATATATATATATATATATATATATATATATATATATATATATATATATATTTATATATATATATATATATATATATATATATATATATATATATATATGTATATAAATAACTGTATATATAACTATATATATATATATATATATATATATATATATATATATATATATATATATATATATATATATATATATATATATATATATATATATATATATATAAATAATTATATATATATATATTCATATATATGCTCTGAATATGTTTGCCATTATCAGAAATTCCATGGTTTCCG
>OZ012694.1:27847808-27873554 GCA_963942565.1 Maea johnstoni | reverse complement strand
ACTCGCTGGACCCCATTTAAACAAACAATTAGCTTTCCCAATTGAAGTAATGATAAGAATATATGTTCATCATGAAAGTAAAATAGAAAACGAATATATATATATATATATAAACATAAATATATATATATATATATATATATATATATATATATATATATATATATATATATATATATATATATATAAATATATATATATATATATATATATATATATATATATATATATATATATATATATATATATATACATACATACATATATATATATAAATATACATATATATATATATATATATATATATATATATATATATATATATATATATATATATATATATATATATATATATATATATATATCGATGAATAATACTACACATACCTCTGTCGCCGTTTTCATAGGCGTTGTTATCATACTGATTATGTTTTTTCTCCAGCGCCGCTGCCCCCATCTCTGCTGCGAGCGTCTGACGTTCGTCCAGTTTAGTGAGCGCAACGAATGGGAACCTGTATATGATCGCTGCTAGGAAACCACCAGCCATAGGTCCAGCCCAGTAAGCCTAACAAACGAAAGCAAAAGTATATAACATCACCGTTAGGGCGAAACTTTTAAACT
The DNA here is from genome assembly GCA_963942565.1 of Maea johnstoni. Lineage (NCBI taxonomy): Eukaryota > Metazoa > Annelida > Polychaeta > Spionida > Magelonidae > Maea > Maea johnstoni. The sequence goes on along the minus strand of OZ012694.1, from coordinate 27,872,933 downwards.
GTGGTTTTGTGATAGGTCCACTACGCATCACAGACAAAAAATAAAAGCATGAAACTTAATAGAACTCACGCTCAACATAAAGAACCAACATAAAGAAGAGCCTCGTACATGCACATCTGGTAGACAATAAACTAAACGAGAAACCCTAGTTGATAAGGAGTGTCTCTAAGAACTCATTCTCCAATCGTGGCAGTGTGCTTAAGGTTTTACGACACTTTTAGAAATTTCAGTTTAATTTTCCTGAAACTTTGCATGAGTACAGAACAAGGCACAGTGATCTTCATAACAACTTTAAATATATGGGGTCATCGACTTTTTCACAGATTTTTGACAAAATGATGCAATTTATGTCACAAATATCTCATTCTCCAAAATTTGTTTCCTTCTGTGCTAAATGTATCCCTTATGAGATATTGTTATTGCCTGAAATACTGTTCTTTCATTTTGAAATTATATTTTTGCTATTATATAGGAATTATTCAAGAAACACTGTTTTAACCCAAAACTAGCATAAGTCACACTTGCAGAGTTTAATTTTCACCAAGCTTTGAGGAAAATATCTAAACAAGACTCTTAACATGAAGATATGAAGAAAATGATAGGTCAAGGGGTTAGTTTTCGATCAACAGATGGTTAAATGTTGTGAAATAGGACTTGTTTGGCAGATTTTCATAAAACTGCTAGAGGTATCCATCTGGTACCGTATTTGCCATTTCTTATATAAGATATTATTAAGCAAGGTAATCCCATTTTATACATCAATGAACAATCATACCTATTAGTATAAAGCTCTCTTAGAATAGTAATTATAATAGGCGGATATAGTCATAATTACGATGGTGCATACGTAACACCTAAATAAATCTTAAACGAACATTCATTTTCAGCACTAGATTGAGAAAAATGTTAGAAAAATAAATAAACGAACATTTATTTTTAGCAAAAACTGTCAAAAAATGTTGTAAATAAATCCAGACGAGCATTTAAATACAGTGTCACATGTGCACCATCATGGTGCATACGTGACATCTAATTGAACATAAACGAACGTTTAGTTTTAGCAAAACATAGATAAAGTTGCTGAAAATAAACCTTAAAGGACAATTCCACCATGAATAAAACATGGGCTCAAATGGTGTCTTAGGGTATACTCTACTCAAATCCAAGACCCCACAACTACCCACCTTCATATAAGAAGTTTATTGGTGTTTAAAGTCATGATTTTCAAACAGGAAGTGGGTCTCTGGGGGCGGCCATTTTGAAGCCAGAAGATAAGAGAATAGTTGCACAAGATAGGCAGCTGTCATCAGCAGCCAGTACTAGCTGCTGGGAGTGTGGCTTCTTCTCAGCTTATATGTGTGTGGATTCACCATCTACATAATGGTCCAATACAAGGCTCATACCTCATTAACTAGTAATTGCAAATCGTTGATAATCTGTATAAAAAATAAGAATATTTTATTTGCTATTTAGAGTAGAATCATGCTAAGTATGACAATTACACTCCAAGTGTGACATCCACCGGTTTATATTCACTTGTCTATTGCAGACAATTAACTTGCTCTTTTTATCGTTGAGGTGATGTTATTAATGTTAATGATAATAGCAATTCATCTACTACTACTTTTGATGATAAAACCAATAATAATGATAATTTAAAATGTGATTATAATATGCACAGTACAGCCATTCTGTGTCCCTAGCAATTTAGTGGTTTGATGCAGTTTGTTAACTGATATTCAAATGAGTGTGAAATTCCTATGTTAAACAGTTTAGTGAGATGGACCAAATACATTGTGTCCTGTTTCCTCTGGTAGATGAAACTTGACAGAGATCAAATGACATATTTATTGAGTTTACATAGACACACTAGATTCTGCAAGTTTAAGATGTCACCTCTGAGTAAAATCCTTATCCTTCCCACCGCTCTCGACCACATTTAGATTAGATTTAAATTATTGTGTGTTTGTATTGAAATACATGGTACATGTAGTTGTGAATTGGCAGGAAATGGTAAGCTGGGTAGATATCAACAATTTCAAGCACTTCCCTGAATTGAAAACACCCCATGGGACTTCAGGTACTCAGGAAACTTCAACACCATTATGTGGATTGCTATTACCATTGCAGGAAGTGAATCTGAGGAACTAATAATCAATCAGTCAGGTAATGCAATTGACCTGGCTAGTACTGTCAATCTAAGGAACACCTTAGGTTTGTAAGTCTAGTTTTGGAACTTTGGAATTATCAAGGGGAGTCATTTGATACTGACCTTTTCCAGCTGTCATACAAACAACCAAAATGAAGAGTAATATGACTCTGATGTGGGTGGTATAGAATAAATAATACACAAATTTGGGGAAGCAGAAGCAAACAAATCCAAAACAAATATAAAGTGTACTTTTATCTCTCTCCCTTTGTTAGACATTTTATTGTACCCTCTAAATAAAGAAATGTCCATGTCCAACAACTGGATGTAACAGATCTTACAGTTGTTTTTGTGCGCTTCTGGGCCCTTTCTTTTCTCTCTTGTTGAACATGGCTCTGTGTAGGTTTAAAACTAAATATTGTAGGCACTGCATCAGGTTTCAGGTGTTTACGGATCCTAAATCCAAGATTTTCTTGTAGTTCAGTCTCAAAACAAGATTCCTCAAAATGTTCATGACATACTTTTTTGGCATTATCAAGAGTAGTTCTTCACTGTCCATCCTGTCCCAATGTTGAATAGCCATCTTGCTGCTAAATCCTTCTTTTCTGGTTAAATCTTTGGGTTAGGAAAGGAGAAGAAGAAAATTCCCTTTCCTCTCCCCTTGTCAGATCTGTTTTAGCATCCATATAAGCAGCACAAGTCACCATTTTCACAACATTGTTTGTTGTCTCATGTGTAAACTAGACAGGCTCTGGCAGCTCTGCATACAGGAAGTAGAGCGACTGTGACATCATGAACTAGCTGTCAGATGGATTCTGGCAGGGCATTGTGGGATACAATGGCACCCATGGTGTTCAGCTGGGATGGCTGGTTGGGGGTGGTAATTAAGTGCAATTTCACAGGTAGGGAAGCCAAACAGTATTAAGGTGAACAGGGACAGTAAAGTACACATATCAAAGTATGTTCTCAGCATATAATAGCCTGAAGGTGTAATTGTCCTTTAACGAACGTTAATTTGTAGCAAAATTTCAGAAAATTGCTAGAAATAAACCTTCACGAACATTTATGTTTAGCAAAACATTGATAAAACTGCTGAAAATAAACCTTGACGAACGTTTATTTGTAGCAAAATTTCAGAAAAGTGCTAGAAATAAACCTTCACGAACATTTATTTTTGGCAAAACATTGATAAAATTGCTGAAAATAAACCTTCACGAACGTTTATTTATAGCAATATTTCAGAAAAGTGCTCAAAATAAACCTTCATGAACCTTTATTTTTTAGCATTGTATAGGTGGAAATGCTGAAAATATAAACTGTCAAAATGTCAATCATTAAAGAGGTGTGTCCATCAACACCTTGTGTTGTTGCGGTCCATTCACCTGCCAGAATGACAATGGTGTTGTGTCTCAATTCTCTCAATTCCCCAATACGTGAACATGTGAAATTAGGCCCGCCCTTCTTGGACACGCCCCCCCATAAATGATTGATGCTATGACACATAAACGTTCGTAAATGTTTATTTTCCGCACTTTTTCTGAAATTTTGCTACAATAAACGTCCGTGAAGGTTTATTTTCAGCAATTTTATGAATGGTTTGCTAAAAATAAACGTTCCTCAATTTATTTTTTTAGCACCTTCATATCTTTTTGCTCAAAATAAACCTTTGTTTACTTTTTTTACTAGCATTTTTTCCTGAAAATAGTGCTAAAAATAAACGTTCGTTTAAGTTTATTTAGGTGTCAGGTATGCACCGTCGTACATAATGGTACATATTTGATAAAAATATATTTTTAGAACATTTCCTTTAACAAAATTAGCAGTGGTGTGAAGAAAATTGTAAATTTTTATTTAGTTTGTCCAATCCACAATAGGTGTCACCGGTGTGGAGTATCGTAAGACATTAACCTAAAGAAACTATGTTCCAGCCACGTATCTAGGCCGGCTACGCCACCTTGCGGATAAAAAGGAAACCAGAAAGACTCAATTCAAGAAGTGAAATTTAGGATTGAGGGTGTGATGTTTTGGCAGGACACGCGAAATTGTGGGGAGACAGGGCGCCCGCGACCGCACGTCAGATGGAGAAGAAATCGTCAGGTGGAGAAGAAATAAATCATTCTTACTAAATTCTTGAGACAAAGGGTGATCCCTCCCAACGCACCCACCCCAAGTTGTTATCGAAAGAAGATAACAAATTGTGGAACAGTTCAGTGTTCAGTATGCTCTTGAACGTGCCCACCTGTCAGCTACATCTATTGGCTTCTTCATGAACTAATTTTCCCAGCTGGAGATCTTGACGAGGTCATGTGACTTTGTATGAGCACCTTCCCACGTGACCCTTGTGAACCAATCAAAATTATTATCCCTGCGCATAACCAAGCAAAGAGGTAGCCTAAGAACACGAGGGGTAACTTTCCTTTTTTATGACAATATTACCTTCCTTATCACGGCCACTAACAACATAGCGCGCATCGACACTGACGAAGCCAAAGATTCAACATTTCACTGACAGATGATCGTAATAGAATGATTTTAAGTGTGAAAAAACGCAGTGTAGGGTTATTTGTGTTGTCACGTGATCACCAGCTGTCCCCAGTTTAATCTAAGTATCCAAAACAGGAAGAAAAGAAGCACAGAAGAGAAAGCTGAGATGAATTGTCCTTGCATTGTAATAATCTTAGGATCCTAGCAACGGAAATATAGTGTGGAACATGTGAAAGTATTCTACTAGTGCAGTTCTTCAAAGTCGAATCGAAATAATCGAAATGGAAAAGGAAAATGTCAGTGATCGAATCGAAAAAAAATGTGTGTCAATGACAGCCCTACCCTTGTTGTGTATCTTACGAAACGAAACCTTTTCCAGCCAAAACAGTACTGCGTCTAGTGGGCACAGGAAGAGCACTTACCCAGTGGTTTGTCCAGACGTTGGTGACGACAGCTGGACCAATCAGAAGCGCGGGGTTCATAGCTCCACCGGTGTAGTTACCCTGAAACAGGCAAAAAAACAAGGCGACCATAAGTCACGTGTTGAACACATTTCTTTATAACTATGATGATAACTGGCAAGAAAACAAGGCGATCATAAATCACGTTCTGAATACATTTTTATAACTATGATGATAACTGGCAAGAAAACAAGGCGACCATAAATCACGTGTTGAACACATTTTATGAGTATTATAATAACTGATGCATGCATTCAGTCACGGTGTCTGAACGGATGTTATGTCTAGATGTGTTGATTATCATAATTACCTCAAAGCATTACCTCAAGCTAATACGGCAACCTCTGAATACGAAGTACATACTAACTAGAGCACGATTGTAAAAATAAGAAAACAGTACCCAAACGACACTTTGTTATTACAAATATAACCAAATCCAATGACCAATTACGAGTAATTTAGTTATTCTCTTAATATTGAAAATATCACATAGTATTAGCATTTAGCAGTAATAAGAATATGTGATTTAGGTTGATAAACATACTATGCAATGCACCTACAGTACAGGCATTTAATTCTATTCTTGCATCAGTCGAATGGATGTATGCCAGTGCCTGATTGTACAACGCCTATGGACAACAATTCAAGAAATAAGCCGTGCACATCAATGACCTACGTATCTTGTAAAAGAAAGCATCGTTGAGTTGGGAGGCCATCCATACATCCATGCCCAGGAAACTGTGTGGCAATCGGGCGTGTGGTTGTTTATTATGCCCGAGCTGCCGGGCATTTATTGCCGAAATTAAATGTTGGCACTGTAGAAATTGCTCTGTGAGGCATACCATGTCAGGTGTGGGTAGACGTTATAGCTCAGACCTGCATGATAGTTCCTTACTTTCATATTAGTGACTAGTATCGCAAGTGCCCAAGATGCAAATGAGTTACTGCAGTCACTGGCAACGTTCTCACATGCCCCGCCCGGGATTGGAACCCACGCAGTGTGAGAGACAAGTAGTCAGTGGCGATGAGAACACACCTTCATCATTGCAGTTCTTAGCACAAGTGGAGAGTGTAAAACCTATCGCCTGTCCTTCACAGACGAGTTGTCTTCAATTATTTTCCTTTAGCAATAATGCACTATTTACCCTCTATATTAAAAACACATTTTCAGGAGAAGTCTGTGGTTCCTGCTGGCTCTTCTCCAGTCATTTTAGTTATGCTTGAAATGAGATGAAGAACCAGCTCTTAACATTTCCCAACAAAAGTATTACATTAGAACAGTTATCGACACATTAATAGATAGATAAAAATAGTATACCACTAACTAACTTCAAATGTGTTTTTATATCGTGGCATACGCAAAGTAAATAATTTTCGAAAATGTGACCCAATCACGGTCGACGAATGACTAATGCGGAACTGTGTTCTATTAATAGCCATGAGCGGCGATAAAACAAGAGCAAATACACCCACAGAGGTGTAAAAGGTACCTAATTCGGCAATGTGACAAAGTTATGAATATTTCTTTAGACACCTTGTCCTGCAGTGCCCATCCACTGAATTTAAGCGAAGGGATATGTTCTCTGACATAGACCATTGTTCCTTGAGCCTAAGGGCTAGGTTTTTTGATAACGCGGAAGATATTCTACCGGTATTACTAGGAAAGTGCCTAAAAGACTTTTCCTTCGAACAAATGGAGGAACTATGGATCATATCTGGAAAATACATCAACAGAATGTACAGAGAAAATCTGCTACTTAAACGAGGGATTGGTTAGCATGTTTAAGTTAATTACAATGCGTTCCACCGGGCGATAATGACCAGTTTAAGATACTAGGACGTGATCCAGAATATTACTTTTTCCTCTGTAATAAATTTGTATTTAATTTATTCTTTTCTGGGTGCTTGAACCCTACAGTATAGTACAGTACTTATATTCGTTTGATCCTGTATTTATGTTTGATTTGCTATATGTATATTTGTGTAGTGAAACTACAAGTCAATAAATTATATATATATATTAACCACCTGCATTAACCAATGACTAAAGATCATTGGTTTCGCATCGTTTTTCTAGGGTAACGTCCTGCCACTGATGAATCAGTGATATTAATATTTCATATTTTCCTTTGAATATAACTCCATTCCCTTAGTGCAATTTAACTGCCAGCAGACTCCCCACAGGGCTTGTGATAAATCTAAACAGGGCCATTAGATGTATTCATTTGCTGTAAACCTCTCCCGCCGCGAGTGACTCCGTGGACCAGACAAAGCCACCTGTACACATAATATACTCATTATAATCCACAGTAATACTTTTTCCTGATTTCAACACACGCTTCCACTGAATATCCTTTTAGAAAACTATCTAGTATTCAGCCCGCTTCTGCGCAGTTGACATGTTGGAATGGAGGGTCGCAGTCTTGACAATCGAGTGGTGGTTTATGTAATGCTTAAACACGCCCTAGAAAATTATGAGGATGAATGCGTGTGCGACTGAGCTTAGAGCAGATAAATTGTTTGCATTTTACTAGAGCAGGTATGCTTAACAAACATTGCCTTTAAATCCATCAGTAACCCTTAAGCTGCTGGTGGCTACTTTTGCCAATACGAATTGATGCAAAAAAGCTGAAATAATGACTGAAACTCTGACATATGGGTACTCATCTGAAAGTATTCAGGGAGTCTCAGCTATCTAATGAACACTACAACAATACTAAAAATCTTTGCATCCTTGTGCTTTGGACAAAAGTAGCCTTAGCATTGGAAGGGTTAAACGTATGGTGTGAATGCTACACAACATGCATCACAGCAATCTGGGAATATTACTTATTTCAATATGCAAGGAGAAGAATTTTTCCATAGATTCTCATGATTGTTTCATTGAAATAATATCAGAAGCTGCTTTTGTAATATAGGTATCACCACAACGTGTGGGTCTTTTTTGGATTTGATTGAAAGGATCAAAAAGTGGAAAAGTGATTGATAATGGAAAAAGACAGCAACTGCGCAATAGTATTTGTTATTGGCGTGTTTTGTTTTAAATATGGCGTTAAAGTACGCAAAGCACGTCCCTCTTTGGTCAAGCACTACGCACACATTCTTATGCCGGAATTTGATAGCCTGTGATTGCTATAAATTTCAAGGTGTCAACAACTTAAAGCTAAGGGTTTCCCTTGAGCACCAGAAAGTCCGTTAAGTCTATTCTTTCGCAAATGCTTTTCGAAAATTACTTGTTATGATGTCACTGCAGCGACTCCAGGCCCCGGTATTATAAATGTGGTTTACTAGTGGCATGAGCTAATCCGCAGAACATGGTCCATTCAACCCACTATTGAGGAACATAGGGGAGGTGCAAGCGAAACAGTGGGCAAACATTTACCTTATCCAATGCTGAGGCTACTTCCATCCAAAGCACAAAAACACAAAAATCTTTGAAAACCATCTAGACCCTGTCAATCGGTGTTGGTATCCACTGGATAGCTCTTGTAAACTCAAACGAGTACCCATTTGCAAGGGTTTCAGTAATTTATCAGGGTTTTCGCATCATTTTGTATTGGCCAAATAAGCCACCAGCAGCGTGAGGGTTAGCATTATCCAAGGTATAGAGGACGGATTTCAAGCTGGCTCAGCCTGAATTCTGTGTAGTAAATGCCCTCAAATCAGTGTATAGTCAAAGGTGTTTTGCACAGGTGCTGTTACTAAGGTTCTCTTGCTACTCTTTCAGAATAGCACAGGTATCTGTGAAGTTGTTTTTCACATGATAAGTATACCCTGTAAGTGTTGTTCACTCTTGGTTTACATCGCCAGGCTCACTATAAGGAACGCCTGTTACCCCATCCAATGCTGGGGCTACTTTCATCAAAGGCACAAGAACGCAAAACATTCTGAAATTATTTTGAACCCTACCATGTTGGTATTCGTTGGAAGGCTCTTGCTGAGTTCCATCAGATGAGTACCCATCTGTCAGGGGTTCCATCATTTTCCATCATTATGTATTGGCCAAATTAGCCAACAGCAGCATAAGTAAGTAAGGGTTAAGAGATTGGGTCTTAAAATATTTTTACTATGACACACTACATAGCAGTCTCATAGTTTTTAGGTCTACCCTATTGTATGTCGTGGCCTTCACGTTCTTTAGCTCTTTCAGGCCTGGAGATCTTCTTGATAAGTTTCATCTCAACTTGCTATACTTCAGAAAATAACTATTGAATTAATCATAGGCTCACAATATATCTAAAGGAGGATTGTGGGTTGAGTTGATATGATCAGAATTTCTCATTCAAACGAAAATGCTCAGGCCATGAAAAAACTACCAAAATACTCGGGATGTGTTTGTGCGCTTACAGGCATAGACTTAGTTATGTGTCTGGCTGTGTATTTCCTGTCACTACTATCAAAGGTAGGTAGTTGTTTTGCAATGAGAATCATCAATGACTATAGCGTGGCAGAGTGCTATCGATAATGATAATAACCAAGGTTATGGCATTACACCTACACCTAGACTGTGTAGGTGTGCGTGTTTGTAATATTCTAGACAACCATCCCCCAGCCCTTGAAGTCAAGCCTTTTGCCGGCAAATTCCTCTCCCTAATTTCACTAGAACACGCGTATTATGAGAGACCCACCCAGCGCCCTGCCGTTACGTATGGTTGGAAGGCCAAGAGCATTAACAAGAATTGACACACCCACATGTTTCCATTGACGATTATCTACCAAAGCTTTGTATAATCTGCAGGAGGCATATTTTTGCAGCATTAATTGAATGCCGTGATTCGTGACTCATAGGAGGGAGACAGTAGACTGTCTGTAGATATTCATAAATATTATCAGCTCCACTCTGATACTGGCAGCTGATTGGTCAATTTCATAGTTGTGCTGGACTATATTGGGCTTCTAACATTGCTTTTAACAATTATCAATATCAGGAGCCCAATTATAATCCTTTATTGGAATGCTATCAATGCTGTTCACAACGTTCAATTGTTAGGACCACTAAAATACCATTCGTTGCCTTGGAGTCAGTAACTAGTATACTAAACTAAGACTGTTTTTAAATTGTCTTTTGGGTGAGGCCAAAATAATACCTATACGTAAGTATAGCGAATTTCAGAGCGTGATGTCTCACTTTGGAACCATGTCCTAAATACTAGTATGCCCAAATATCAGTGGATATGAGTGGGTCTTAGAGAACTAAGGGTATCCGGCACTGGATGACCCTTGCTGCACTATATCCTGGTGATGCAATCCATTTTTGTGTTACAATTAAGCCCAATAATAACTTCCCAGCTTCTAGGTATGCTGCTAAAGATAGCGAAGCTGATTAAGTAATATGGGATAAGTGGGAGGTCACGAACCCTGCTGTATGACTGCAAAATAGTGCGCCCCCGCAAGGGCCACACCTTATGGTGTGCAATAGAAGCTCATGCACCTCCTAGGGAACCCTAAAGAAGACAACTTCAAGGGCTTGTTGGGCCATCCCACAAAGAGGCTTACCCTCTTGGCATGCTCAATGGTGTTGCACCTCCCGGGAACCCTAAGCTGGTGTGGCACCCTGCTCGCCTTATAAAAGAGGGGAAATGTGTGGATCTGTCTATGGATACCATGCATCTAAAATATCCATTGGTCCTCTTTGAATCTGAAGGCTCTGCTCTTACTCTCCCTCTTTTCCTTCTTTCACATAGAATAATTATGCTTTGTCATTGTTCTTCACCAATGACAAAGGACCACCTTTGCTAATATAGTGTGGTACTAAATGACATGTGTGTCGATATGACTTAAGACACGTACTCAGTATTCATTCATTCGTTCACAACAGTACGAATCATTCGTAACATTGTTGGTTCGAAAATGCGTTGGGTTGCTAGCTAGTGTAAAGCCTGATGTGTCAGTCAATAAAAGGTATTTTGATACTCAACTGTTATTAGTCTAAATAATTTCCTGTATAGCTATAAAAGAAAAACTCCATGTAGAATATAAGTCCTAAACTAGTTAGTAGTTTGGAATGTGCCGTAACTAAGATGAAATGACAAAACAAAGATGAACGGAATTTTTTGACCATTTTGTTTGGAATTTTTGGTTAAGATGAGAAAATAGTGTTATTCTCAACATAACGATTCCATAACGTTTGAACAACGATAAAATTGGAGTAGCTTTCCCTTTGAAATATCCTTAACTTTTAATACGACACATTCAAAGGGTTTCTGTTTCGTGTTTGAAGCGGCCAAGTTTTAGTGAAATTCAATATAGAGAAAAGGAGTATACACCTTCCTGCTTGTGTGCAAGCCTTTCCCGTACAAAATATTTCATGCATGAAAATGACGATTTTGCCCAAAGGTTTTCACGGGTGAAAATTTCATGCATGAAGTTGTGTTACAGCTCAACTACCCAGGGAAATTCCTGGGGAGAAAAAATCATGCCCAGGGCGAAGTTTTAATTTTCATGCATGAAAATCTCATTTCTATTATACATGAAAATAAGACATTTTCATGCCACGATTTTTTCATGCATGAAACTTTTTTTACGGGGTGTGAGCTTCTTAATGATTAGTTTCTTACTCTTCTCGGTTATAGCCAAGACAGTCACAGTTAATCTGATGAGCAAAAAAGCTTACCGCCCAGCAGATGTTTGAGACTATGGTCATTCCTATGGGTATGGCGGGCATGACTCGTCGTCCGCGTCGCTTCTCGTCAGTGGAGCCGAGGATGACGAAGACGAGGAGGAAGGTGATGAGGCCCTCTATTACTGCGCCCTGCCACGTCTCCATGGAGTGGTGCAGGTCCAGGGGCTTGATGGTCGAGCTCAGGTTTGTGGGGAGTGTACTGAAATGGAAGATGTATGCATTAACAATGAAATGAAATCAACATTGTATGAATACACTCAGCTTTGTAAGAGGTGTATGAAAATCATAAGTTAGTAATGTCATATCGAGCTTAAGTATGCATTAACAATGAAATGAAATCAACATTGCATGAATACACTCAACTTTGTAAGAAGTGTATGAAAATCATAAGTTAGTAATGTCATATCGAGCTTAAGTATGCATTAGCAATGTACTGAAATCAACAGTGTATGAATGAGCTCAACTTTGTAAGAAGTGTATGAAAATCATAAGTTAGTAATGTCATATCGAGCTTAAGTATGCATTAGCAATGTACTGAAATCAACAGTGTATGAATGAGCTCAACTTTGTAAGAAGTGTATGAAAATCATAAGTTAGTAATGTCATATCGAGCTTAAGTATGCATTAGCAATGTACTGAAATCAACAGTGTATGAATGAGCTCAACTTTGTAAGAAGTGTATGAAAATCATAAGTTAGTAATGTCATATCGAGCTTAAGTATGCATTAGCAATGTACTGAAATCAACAGTGTATGAATGAGCTCAACTTTGTAAGAAGTGTATGAAAATCATAAGTTAGTAATGTCATATCGAGCTTAAGTATGCATTAGCAATGTACTGAAATCAACAGTGTATGAATGAGCTCAACTTTGTAAGAAGTGTATGAAAATCATAAGTTAGTAATGTCATATCGAGCTTAAGTATGCATTAGCAATGTACTGAAATCAACAGTGTATGAATGAGCTCAACTTTGTAAGAAGTGTATGAAAATCATAAGTTAGTAATGTCATATCGAGCTTAAGTATGCATTAGCAATGTACTGAAATCAACAGTGTATGAATGAGCTCAACTTTGTAAGAAGTGTATGAAAATCATAAGTTAGTAATGTCATATCGAGCTTAAGTATGCATTAGCAATGTACTCAAATCAACAGCGTATGAATACACTCAACTTTGTAAGAAGTGTATGAAAATCATAAGTTAGTAATGTCATATCGAGCTTAAGTATGCATTAGCAATGTACTGAAATCTACAGTGTATGAATGAGCTCAACTTTGTAAGAAGTGTATTGAAATTATAAATCAACGATGTCATATTGAGCTTTACTTTGTAAAAAGTGTACTGAAATTAACAATGCATGAATACACTCAACTTAGTAATGAAAGTTAGTAATGTCATATCGAGCTATAGTATGCATTACCAATGTACTCAAATCAACAGTGTACGAATGAGCTCAACTTTGCAAGAAGTGTATTGAAATTATAAATCAATGATGTCATATTGAGCTTTACTTTGTGGAAAGTGTACTGAAATTTAAAATGTATGCATTAATAGTGTACTGAAATCAGCAGTGTATGAATAAGCTCTACTTTGTAAGAAATGCATTGAAATCAACAATGTATGCATTATATAATGTACTGAAATCAGCTTTGTAAGAAGTATATTGAAATAAATAGAAATTAATAATGTGATATTGAGCTATACTTTGTGGGAAATGTACTGAAATTTAACAATATATTAATTAACAGTGTACTGAAATCAGCAGTGTATGAATGAGCTCAACTTTGTAAGAAGTGTACTGAAATTAACAATGTATGCATTTGCAACGTACTGAAATCAGCTCGTGTATGAATGAGCTCAACTTTATGAAGTGTATTTATTATTTATTGGTGTATAGATTAATGTCATATTGAGCTATACTTTGTGGGAAATGTGCTGAAATTAAAAGTATACACAATCACATGAGCACAGTCTTGTAACAAATGTAGCAAAACGCACAATGTATGCAAGAGCTCAGGTAAGTGGTAAAGGTACCACAATTAACAATATGTCTATTAAACATGTTATTCGGTGTTTTTTTTTAATTTATAATGTAAAAATGACCTTAGGTTTGTGAGAAAAATACTGAAAATAAAAACGCTGTATTCACTTTAAACTGAAATTATCAATCTAAATGCAAATGTGAGCTCATAATTTGTGAGGATTGTGCCAAAATTAACATACTCATGACTGTCTATGGTCTGCAATTGAAAGACCCCTTGAACAATTTTCGTATAGAGAAGTGGAATTTTTTCCCAGTTCCGGGTTTCTTATATATCTCGTCGCGATATGACCTAAGCTGTTGAAAGCGACGTAAAACTCCAAAACACCATTCCTTCCTCAGTGAGTGGAATTTAGTAGAGTAATTTAGATGCAATAGGATTGAGTACTAATTTCAACAATGTATTTGTAGGACTAGGTTTACACGAAGTGCACTAAATGCTTGAAGAGCACCATGATTCAATTAGTCTAACGGCTCTGGTGATGTTTGAGGGGAGTGTACTGATATTGACAATAGAACATTACGCTGAATTAATGTTTTGCCAATATTGACCATGAACAGAAATAACCAGCTAGGCGGGAGGAAAACTTTTATATACAATGTAAGAAGCTTAGCTCTGAAGCTTAACGCTGGCGTCCTTGTCGTAGATGTAGAATACCTACTATACGTCTCCTGTATATTTTCCAGTTATCTCCAACGTATGGACAAACGTAATCATAAGCATCTGCTCAGTATTTGGTTATTCAGAGCTTATTTTGACCAGAGACAATATAATCCGGTCATTCCTTATACTGCTGGTGGCTTATTTAGCCAATACAAAACCATGCAAAAAACAGGCGAAGAGACATTGTGAGTCCTGGCGTGCTCTGTTGATATGAAGTACCCTTTCAAGCCTGTAACGCTTAAAGACTCCTGACGATTTTTGGCAATATCATCGTGACTCGAGCAATTTTGAGAACGTATTTGAATGCAAACATATTGATCAGAACCAAACCCACAACTCCCCTTCAGATATTTTGCAAATTCATGAATTATTCTAATTTTATCTTCATATGTACCATAAGTTCAGACGACACTTGTCAAGGAGATATCCATGCATGAACAGAATAAACTGGGACAAAGTACAATACAAAAAACGCATGTGGCAGAGAACGCATATGCTGGCCCATGAGACGTCTCATGCCCTGACAGCGAGAACAATGACGTACTTACTAGAAAATGGTAGCTGCACCCGCTATTGAACCTAGACATTGTGCCACCCAATAGAGAATACCTGAAATAGAGAGAAAACATTTGTTACCATGGCAAAGGCTTACCTTTAGGCTAGGTTATATTCTATCAGCCTTTGTCCTATCGTGTTTGTTTGCATTAAAATGCGTCTTTGTTTCGAAAGCAAAAACTGGGTGGATGCAGATACAAGAGCATGTGATAACATTCACCAACCATGCATATCAATGTAAACTCGGAACAGGGTTTTAAATGAACAGTTCCGCAAGGATATTTTTGGCGTTAACGAGTTATGACCTCCACCCCACCTCTCTCTCTCTCTCTCTCTCTCTCTCTCTCTCTCTCTCTCTCTCTCTCTCTCTCTCTCTTCAAGAATATACAAATTGGGGTGAAGTACAACTCATATTATTTTAGTAAAGATAGGTAAGGGCAATTATGCAGAAAACAAGAATGTGAAATGGTGATTATTGCCTAATAAAAACATCTGATACCAGAAAACAGCATTTGCATGTCTTGCCACTTTGGCAGGTTTTTATTTCGTCTTAATTGCGCATGTAATATGGTAAAACGAGTAGTTATGCATGGGTAATGATAGAAATAGTAGACTATTTCTACATTTTAGTTGATTACAATTCGATATAAAAAATCTGTAGATGGACTTATTGTAGATCATCTGTTACAACTAATAATGTAACAACTACCGATAATGTAATACTCAACTGATAATGTAATAACATTTACTGATAATGTAATGCTTAACTGATAACGTAATAAACTTTACCAATAATGTAATAAACTTGGCCAACTGATAACGTAATAAGGCAAGAACGTATAATGTAATAACATGACTTAACTGATAATGTAATACACTCTTACTGATAATGTAATAACTTTTCCAAACCTTTTCAAAGTTTCACGCAAATTCATTTTAGAGTAGTTTGAAACATTCATGCATCTAACATATCAAGTTCTGCAATTAGAAAAATAAATAGGGGTGGGGTTCTGATGTCGGGAGAGGGGCGGGGTGGGTTGGTGTTGACTAGGCAGGGGTGCCAGATATTCTGATCAAGTATCATCTTTTGCATGTGTTTCAATGTGTATTATCTTGTGTTATGCCTGCATATCAACACATTTCAAGTGTACAAAAAGCTTTTTGAATGAGATTTTTGGCCAATATATTACTTGTTGCAATGTATGGCAGTTTCATTTAAGGGGAGAGGCAATTCAAATTTAAAAAATTGAAAGTTTCATTTCCTAGCATATTCACTTTTGCGAATTGTAAAATTTTTTGGAATACATAACAGTACAATAAACCCTTTGCTGATAATGTAATAATTCAACTGATAATGTAATAATCCCTTACTGATAATGTAATATTTCAACTGATAGTGTAATAATACTCTGAATGATTATGTAATGAATCAACTAATAATGTAATACCTCCACTTATGATGTAATAAACTGACTGATAATGTAACATCTCAACTGATAATGTAATAAACCTGACTGATAATGTTATATCTCAACCAATAACGTAATAAATCTGAGAACTCTGACTGATAATGTCATATCTCAACCGATAACGTAATAAACCTGCCTGATAATATTATATCTCAACCGATAATGTAATAAACCTGACTGATAATGTAATATCTCAACCAATAATGTAATAAACCTCTGACTGATAATGTAATAAACCTGACTGATAATGTTATATCTCAACCGATAATGTAATAAACCTGACTGATAATGTAATCTCAACCAATAATGTAATAAACCTCTGACTGATAATGTAATCAACCTGACTGATAATGTGATCTAAACCAATAACGTAATAAACTGATGATGGAATACCTCAACCAATAACGTAATAAACTCTGACTAATAATGTCATAGCTTAACCGATAACGTAATAAACCTGGAATACCTCAACCAATAATGTAATAAACTCTGACTGACAACCAATAACGTAGAAACCGATAACATAATAAATCTGAGAACTCTGACTGATAATGTTATATCTCAACCCATAACGTAATAAACCTGAGAACTCTGACTTATAATGTAATATACTTTATTACATTATCGGTTGAGCTATTAAATTATCAATCAGAGTTTATTACATTATAAGTTGATTCATTACATCATCAGTCAAGGTTCAATACATCATCAGTCTAGTTGAGGTTTTACGTTATCAGTCAGAGTTTATTACATTATAAGTTGAGGTATTACATTATAAGTTGAATACTCACATTATCAGCCAAGGTTCATTATATTATCAGTCAGGTTTTCTTAAAGCTTGAATTGAGTTATAACATTATCAGTTGGAGCGTATTAAATTATCGGTTGAGTTATTACATTATGAGTTGGAGTTTATTATATTATCATTCAGGTCTATTACATTATAGGTTGAGATATTACATTATCAGTCAGAGTTTATTACATTTTCAGTCAGGTTTATTACATTATCGGTTGAGATGTAACATTATCGGTCAGGTTTATTACTTTATCGGTTGAGATATAACATTATTCAGGTTTATTACGTTATCGGTTGAGATATAACATTATCAGTTAGAGTCCTCAGATTTATTACGTTATTGGTCGAGACAGAGTTCTCAGGTTTCTAACATTATTGGTTGAGTCAGAATTCTCAGGTTTATAACGTTATCGGTTGAGTCAGAGTTCTCAGGTTTATTACGTTATAAGTTTAGTTAAGAGTTCTCAGGTTTATTATGTTATCGGTTGAGTCAGAGTTCTCAGGTTTATTACGTTATCGGTTGAGTCATAGTTCTCAGGTTTATTACATTATCAGTTGAGTCAGAGTTCTCAGATTTATTACGTTATCGGTTGAGATGTAACATTATAAGTCAGAGTTCTCAGGTTAATAGGTTATCAGTTGAGATATAACATTATAAGTCAGAGTTCTCAGGTTTATTACATTATCGATTGAATCATTACATTACCAGCAAAGGGTTTATTGTACTGTTAAGTATTACAAAATTTTCCAATTCGCAAAAGTGAATATGCTCAAATGAAACTTTCAATTTCTTTAATTTGAATTGCCTATCTCCCCTTAAATTAAACTGCCATACATTGCAACAAGTAATATATTGCCCAAAAATTTCATTCAAAAAGCTTTTTTTGTACACTTGAAATGTGTTGAAATGCATGCATAAAACAAAAGGATAATATGGATTACCAATACTTTATGGTAAACATCGCCACCAACCCCGCCCCCTAAAGAATTTCAACCCTGTTTTCTCAGCTTACAACGCATTGAAACACATAAAAAGATGAGACTCAATCAAACTATCTGGCACCCCTGCCTAGTCAACACCAACCCTACCTAGCCCTCTCCCCACATCAGAACCCCACCACTATTTTTTTACTCTAATCAGAGAACTTGATCTGTTAGATGCATGAACGTTTCAAACCACTCTAATATGAATTAGTAGGAAACTTTGCAAAGGTTTGGAAAAGTTATTACATTATCAGTAAGAGTTTATTACATTATCAGTTAAGTCATGTTATTACATTATACGTTCATGCCTTATTACGTTATCAGTTGGCCAAGTTTATTACATTATCGGTTAAGTGTATTACGTTATCAGTTAAGTATTACATTATAAGTACATTTTATTACATTATCAGTTGAGTATTACAATATCGGTAGTTTATTACATTATTAGTTGTAACAATCATCCAAAAGTATTAAAATGGCCACCACATATTCACCTTCGTTTGCCTTTTTATCTACTAGCGTAGGGATTTGTTAAGTGCTCCTAAGCTTTATCTCTCTCAACTTTTGTATCTTTTTTTAGTTTGTTTACTGTGTCTTGGCAAGTTAAAATAACGCTTATGCACGTGTAAATCGGGTCAGACACTATGGCAAATACCCTACACTCAGATAAAAAAGAGTGTTCGCTTGGCTTTTCAATACTACAAAGGTGATGATGCAGTTGACCTGCTTATTCAGTCAGCGGCACAATGGAAGTTTATGATCTAGGTTTCCCTCTCCTGACCTTATCAGGGTCAAGCAGGTACCGATTCAGCGTAGTAAATAAGATATGAAACCTCATCGTAAGGTAAACAAAACCTTTCAAGAAATATTTGGACTCAGAACCTCTCCTTAAATATAAGCGAGTTTGTAAAAAAATGAATGTAATCATCCTTTTGCAGTCAGGTATGAAGTAGATTTGGCACCACGGGAGGAATTATAGAAGGACGATTTTTTACGTTGGAAAGTATAGGGAGGTTCTCCGACTGTACTGATACCAAATAGCATCATTATATACATGGAAGATGGGTAACAGAGTCGGCCCCGCCCTGGATTGCCGCTGGAGTATTGGAGCGCTAGGCTAGGCTAGGCTAGGCTAAGGCACGCCCACGGAGGGATGGGACCAACCCTCCCACCTGTCACTATAGTATTAACTTAAATGATCTCCATTGAAGGATCTATTTGAGTGAACGAATTCACCCCGTCACCAGTTTAAAGTGCGTTCAATGACCTCCCGTGACTGATCGCAGTCAGTTTGGGATAGGTATCATCCGCCCAGTCATCGACCGCCCACTGTCAGTGCCGGCGGCTCCTCATTTCACCGACCGCTACCGCACCGGCTCAAAAATTACATATTTTATGTACATTTCACTGCACATTTATTACTTAATTCATCCGTAAACTAACAAAGAAACATGGGTCACAGTCCTCACCTCACCATAGACAATCGCTCTCATGGAAGCGATTTTCTCGGCAAGTTTTTCATGTTGATCTACGCTTTGTTTTATGCACCAAAACAGATATAAAGTAAATATGTGGGAAGTTCGAGATATTTTATAGGTTCCGTGTCTGAGGGCTGGTGATGTTTGCCGGGCCGAACCGGTTTGTATAATCGGGTCAACAACTTAGCAACAGCAATGTTAAAACCCTCAAATCTCGTATTGTTGTATTGTTATGTATCGTACTTTAAATAATGACTGCCACAAACGGGACAAAAGTTGCACAGATACACATCGTATTTGGACATAACAGTACCACAAAAGCAAACAACCAACACAAAATATTAAAAACAAAGAGGGGGGTGCAGCACGATGCATCAGAAAGAAATCTAAATTAAAGTTCTTAACTAGCCACAGAAAACGGGAATAAATACCTCGACCCGAGGTTAAATTAATGTTAACAGTTATAACACAAAACGGAAAGAAGATCATATTTGTTTAATACTATATCAGGAAATCTCGCACCCAAGAGATACCGTAACGAAAACATTGCGTAACAAAGATACTTCGCAACCAAGTGATTTCGTTTCCATGGCATAATAAACAGTTATAACAAAAACAGGCACGAACATTATATTTGTTGAATATTATATATTGCGAAATCAGGAGATCTCGTACCCAAGAGATACCATAACCAGAGATAATCTCTCTGCAGTAACCAAGGCATTGCGGAACCAAGATAATTCGCAACCAAGTGATTACGTTGGTACCATTTCGTTACCATAGCACAATAACGGAATTTGTCAACTGAATTTAGCGAAACTTTGTGGCCACGGATGTCTGCTATAAGGAAATCTAAATGTTATTAAGATCGGACCTAGCATCGCTGCATGTACCGTCGATTTATAGACAAAAAAAGTTGTATCTATGATCTAGCTACATGCAGCTGCCGTGAGAAATGAATGGTGAAAATAAAAAGAGTGCAATCACAGACCTTTAAATAGGCTGATTTCGCACAGTGTCATCAGCGCAAACGTTACCGCAGGGTTGATGTTCGCATCCCCGAAATGTCCGAATCCTTCGACCAAAACAAGAACGCCAAAACCGATGGCGAGCGATGCTCGGAGCGCGCTGGCACCCTCGGGGAATTGCACCACCAGCGAAGTGATGGCGAGGTTTAGGAAAAATGTCGTAAGTAGCTCAGCGAAGATATCCCTGTATAAAGTGGGTCCCTTTAAATCCTTTATGATATTTTTCAAACCATTCACTTCTCCGAACTTGTTGCGGAAGCTTCTCGACTTCTCTGGATTACTCGCCATCATGGGGTGTTGTTGTTGTTGTGGATCGCTCGCGTGGAGGTGCTTGAATGAACCCTCGTCAGGTGGGTATGAGGCTTAAATGCCGCGACCCTGTCAGGTGACGCGACGCGCCGCTGCTGGGGTACGCCCGTGGGTTCACGCAGCCCTTCTGCATGGCTGGACACCCCGATTTCACCCGGTTGAGGACATATTCGACAAAACCCTTTACCTCGAATACCAAGCGACACTGAAGTATTTAACATGTAATGTTTTTTGAATTATGGAGAATGACCTGATAGAGAGGAGGATGGGGGTGTACCGAGTGAGTTCTCAGCCCTGATCTGCATGAGGCCGATTACACCAAACTCTTTATATTATGCACCTTAGAGAGTTGACAAAATGTTCCATATACATGTACTAGTGTTCAACTGCTAGAGGTTGGTCTGACGATTAAAATATCACCTATACTATACCGTGAGCGAGATGGCTAGGTATCAGTAATCACTCTGATACTTGCATGCTATGCGTTCATGAGAGAATGACAATATGCGAGATTTTAAAACAAAGAAATGAAGAGCCATATCCGATTTTAACCCAGTTAAATCTCGTAAAAAATACATAATATACAAATGAATTAATTCCCGCTTATTTGATTTCGGCGGACACCGGGATCTCCGTTTTCTTCCGCTTATAACTCTTACCTTAAAGGAGTCTCACACGCACGCACACATGCACGCTGTAAGAAATTTAAAAAATCCTACCTTTCCAAACACTCAGTCTTGAGAGGGTCATCATAGCCAGCGACACTGCAGGGTTAATGTGGGTTTCTCCGAAGCGCCCGAACCCCTCCACCATCACCAGTACCCCGAAGCCGATGGTGAAGGCTGCCTGCACGGTCTCCGTACCCGCGCTAAACGCGACAGTTAGCGATATGATGGCGAGGTTGAGAAAGAACGTGGACAGAAACTCCGTTAGCACATCCTGTCCCACCAATTCGCCGCAGTTTACGTCTATACATTTCTGTGGCCAGCTTCGGCCTCCCTTGCCGCCCCGCTCGGTGAATGTATGGGTCATTTTGACGGTGACATATGCTACAGCGCCGATGTGGTTATGCTTGCCGCGTGCCCCTACGACATCTGCCCGTCCCGGTTGTTGTTGTTTGTCTTTGTGAGTCACCTGCTTCTATCGGGTCGAAACCAGACATACCCGGCGCATTGCGGGTACGAGAGGGGGCACTAGACCGTGTCACACTGATTTAATATACCCCGGTTTACCTGAAACTCCTGTAATACCTCAGTACATGTACATTATTGAGTGGAACATATGCCAGTAACATTTCGACAATTCCTTGTCAATTTTGACGTATTCGTATTTTGGGTCGGGAGTACTGACCAACTAACTAGCGTTATTTTCACCTACAACTGGGCTAGTCACGACGTATCACAACACGGCACAAACTTATAATTTTCATTATTGCCTAATAGTAAGGCCTTTTTTGTTAGCTCATTTTCATTTAAATGTTCTTTCTTTGTGTTTGTTTTCGTTACCTTAGTCACTTGCGCTTGTCTTTGTATTATCATATTAGTTTTTGTATGCGTCATGATTTTGTACCTTATCAGTACAGTCAATGAACATGCAATACAATACTGCTGTGTTGTGATAGGTTGAACGCCCTCGACTGTGTGCCAAGTGATAGATAGACACCGAGGATAAGCTTTGGTGTATGCGATATACCCGAGATGCTACGTGGCGTTGCCGAGTACCGGTAACCCCAAGGGTGTCACATACACCACAGCTTTCGAGGGTTCTATGTAGCCTGTACTTCAGATGACTGCCTTCCACCAACCACAGGGCAAGAAAAGCTTGGCGAAGCTCCCTATTGCTTAATACCCTTGGGTAAGACATCAGCGGTTCATGCAGCTTAGAGAACCAATGTCCAAACAGTGTGTGTTATGCCATATAGGTATCAAACTCAAAAACTCAGGACAGGCGGTGAATGACGTTTGGGGCATATACATTGTAGACGCCACTTTAATTTTTGAAGTGGCGGATGTTCTCTTCGCCATTAACGAGGAAGAGGAACATTTTAGGATGGTGAAAAGCACGGGTACCGGTATTCGGGATTGACGGATAACTTGGATTTCATGGAAGATGGTGCCATACTGAAGATATATCACCTGAATAGAAGGTGGGTTTGCATAAATTTTAAATCTATACGTATGTTGTATTAACCAATATATTTATTAGTTTTAAAATATGGAAAAATGAATTAAAACAGGTGTTGAAGACAAGCTAGCAAAATCGATAGAACATAAGCTATTAATTATAAGTATTGGTATCAAGAGAATAATTGCTTGTAACCACTATAGCAATTATCATCAGCAGTGTTGTGGCTACAGAAAGGCGACAACCAAGATAGTATAAATATGTAAGGATGATTTAAATATGTAAGGATGGTTTAGAAATGTATTAGTAAGTTCACAAATGTACCTCACTCTGTTTGCATTGCCCTTTGGGGTATATAAGAGCTATACGATACAGTTATTTGTCTAATGTGGAATTAAGTTTTAGCATAAACAGGTTACGTGCAGTGATGCTATTCTGTTTATTCTCAACAGGGTAACCATTGTATGTGAGAAAAACGTGTTTAGTGTAAGAATCATACACTTGCATACCCATCAATAATTTAAACAGATCGTATAAAATGTTTGCGAACAAATTCTTAATATAGAACACAGTGTTAACACCTTAACCAACATATATCAAGGACAATGAGTCATATTCACTACTATCGTCACTTTTATTTCAAACGTGGCATTAACTTGTTCCTATAATTGTGACCTTTCTAAAATAAATTTAGAGCATCATGGAGTCCCATACAAGATGTTCAGTAGAATAGCGCTATCTGCAATGTTGTTTTTAGTGAAGTGTTGTTAAGACGTACTGTTTCATCTGGTCACTGACATGTTTCATTTATAACTACTAAGAAGGCATTATTATAAATGTATATGTTTACCTGGGCCATCCATATCAAATGAGTCAAAAGAGTATTTCATTAATGCCAATAATAGATAATGATGAACTTCATCATTACTTAACATTCTTCATAACTAAATGTATGCCTAAATGTATCATATTGGATGACAAAACAACTCCAATGTATAGACTATTTATCTGGCTTGTTCTTCAGTGTGTTGCTGATAGAAAGTTCATGAAAAATCCAATTAGCTCTTTCTGTAAGGATTTAAAATCCTAAATAGTACCCTATTTAAAAAGAGGATTACGTTGTAATTGGCTTTACTGGGGTTTAACCTGCGGATGCAAGTTAAAAAAAATACCTGTTATTCATGACAAACATAACATCGCAAACATGCCCAGGGTTAATTAGCACACGACTTCCAGGATTATTTTGGGGCTATTCAACACTGGATTATACTTTGCTTTGGAATTATTCTACGGTGGAGATTATTTTCAGGTAATTTACAAGAAGATATTCTGTTGCGACAGCCTCTAACCCATGCACGGACAAGTTATTGGGTTATTGTGAGCCATATCACAAACCCGCCATCAACACTTAGGTAAAACAGTAAAACTGATACCTTCTTGAGAGAACTTTAGATGAGGAGTAAAGGGTTATGACAAGGCAGTCCGTTTCTGGACTCTGCAGACACAAAGAAGAGTATATTGATTAGCACAGAATAGGCTATCAAACATTCTAGGAATGATCCCTGTTTCCAAAGCTTAACCGTTTGTATTAATATAACTGATTACTGCCACTACTAGTAGTACTAGAGATCTGGTACTAGTACTACCATCATTATTATAATCATCAACATCATCATCGCCTATCCGAAGTTTATGACCCCCCCCCCCCTCCTTTGGCTAGATTCTTAGCTTTGGCTACAGATATCATTGGCGTGGACAGCCCTGTATATATCTAAATGAACCCGTGCGAAATAGAGTTACAAAATTCCGCTGCACAATTTTTCACTTTTGAAATAAAGGCACTGTGTTACTCAATGTGCTATCAAATAGTCTTGGTTGAACACCTGTTTGACTGACGACCTGCCAACAAAACAAGTAAATGATTACCTCGATTAAAACTAGATCTCATATTGATTGATCACT
>OZ012694.1:27802808-27845308 GCA_963942565.1 Maea johnstoni | reverse complement strand
GCCTCGTGCGATATGGCTGGCTTCACGCAGGCACCAGGCCATATCCCTTTTTTGCAGAGAGTATAACTATATACATATATATATATATATATATATATATATATATATATATATATATATATATATATATATATATATATATATATATATATATATATATATATATAAATATATATATATATATATATATATATATATATATATATATATATATATATATATATATATATATATATATATATATATATATATATATATACATATACAGGCAATCAGTTATTGCTTGAAATATATTTACCTTCCTTCTGTAGAGGGATGGACCAAGTGTGAAAGAGCAAATAAAAAACTTATCATTTTCACAACCGTTTTTATGGGGTAGTTTTTATTTTCTCTCCCCTAAAACCGGTCGTGAAAATTTGTCTTGTTTTGTTTTCTCTCCCCAAAAAACGGGCGAGAAAATAAAAACTTTTTTTTCTCTCCCCAATAAACGGGTGTGAAAACATTAAAGCCTTAATGACTGTTCACACGGGCAGTATGTGTTTTTAATGTGCGCCTGAAGGCATCCTGGCCAGACCGAGGGCCGAAGGCCCGAGGTCTGGTCAGGATGCCTGAAGGCGCACATTTAATACACATACTGCCCGTGTGAACAGTTATTAAGGTTTTTATTATTGCTTCCCTGAATGAGACATTTCTTGTGATCTGATTTATAGTATATTGTGATATATGGTATGCACACCCACAATAACAACTAAAAAGGGCAATGTTTTCTTCTACTTTCTTTCTTTTAATTTCTGCTATTTATTTTTTATGAGAACTTGTTTAGATAATGCTAAATGGCATTACCTCATTTAACAATTTTGAATCTGAAATATCTTTGAATTCTATGAAGCTTTTTGCTTCTCCCATGGTACACTGGTCCCTTGCTCTATGAGTAATATTGGTACTCTGTCTCACACTTACCACACTGCAACATATACAGTAGGATGTGGAGTGAGAGAAAGGGAACCAGCTGAAAAAGAGCCATCTGGTGGGCACACCAAGAACTATTTATTGCAAGTTTGACCACGAAAGTTCGCATATTTTTTATTTCAAAACTTTTTCTTCTAAAATAAGCCTTTGAAAATGTTTCAAAATATGTGTTACATATTTTAGATTCCACTGCTGTGAGCATTTGAGTTTAATGTGCTTATTGTAAGCATTTTTGTTTCACAATTTTACTGACTAAGCATGAGAGTGAGATGCAAGTAAAAGGTACCTATATAACTTGTCCGCTTTCTTTAAACAACAAATGAGCAATGGTCAAATCGTGTCAGTGACTGACCTAGATAGCCATGTAGGGCATTATGGGGTGAGATTTAATGCCCTGCGGTGGAGGGCATTATGGGGATTTAATGACCGGTCACATGGTACAAATCCTGAATGCTGATTGGGTGAGCCAGAGGAAGCAATAATAAAGTCTTTTATTTTCTCTTTCACATATGGGCCATCGTAATCAGGTACCACACGCATACTTATTTTGGCGGAGAATATAAGTTTGCAATGTCAAGTCTCAATACAAAAAAGACAGACGACAACACCTTTGTGGTCTTTACTAGGAACTATTTATTTCAAATAAATAGTTCCTGTCTTTACTAAATAGCCTTTCGTGAGACGTGACACCATGGTCAATCCAGATCTTTGACACGCAATCTCTAAAGGACTTCCGATATTATATGACACGACCTCCAATTGTTTGTTTTTCATCAGGCGATACTGGATATATTGACGACTGGCCGGGGTTGCTTATAATGTCCGCACTCAAGTAAGATGTGAGCATTTAACACAGATCAGGGGCATACTATTTATATCGTAGATAGAGTATTTAAAAAAAAAAGAGAATTCTGCATTTATACTTTATCCAATGATGTGAGACTGTAGTGAAATTGGAATGCCATGCAAAACGACTTTGGGCAGTCGATGTCAGACTGAAATATTTATCTAGGGTGGAAACATCTTGCCCGTTATACCTGTTCTATTCAAACAAAACAATGAGTCGTGTCCTAAGTATGCTATGCCCTGCCTTTCAACATGAGCATAACTCTATGTGTAATGGGGTTAGAAATATAGATGATGGAACTAGGATTCTTTTCTAGAAGCAACAAATGATAGACTGCTTTGTTAGGAGATAAGTATGAATAATGAGTCTTTTGGGTGTGCTAATATAGTTTAATTTGTAAACGTTTCGGCCATGTAGCCTTCCTCAGTACGAATGAAGAGATTTGCAACGTCACACAAGGTCTCCTCGTGTCATTCACCTTGGAGTTAGTTTTGTATAACTGAGTGAACTTGAATAGTATGAGCATTTGCCAAGGACACATCATACGCTCTATCAGCCCTGAGAATTTGAGTGAAGTTTGCAATAGCCTTTAAATGTACATCTGATTGTGTAAAGTTGTTCATGCATGATGAAATACGTACTAGTATAGCTGGTTGTGCAGTCATAAGGGTGTATATTATGACATGCCCTTTGCATGTGTATTCCAATGTATGCAAGGGAGAACCAAGACGAATTGATGGATTCCTCGAGTTATATAAACGGGTCAAATATGCTTATTATTTCCCAATGTGTGAATGCATTTCTAAGGATTAAATAATGTATCTCTAGGAACTAAACAGTCTGCATAAAACTTAATAATTTGACAGTTTGACTTTGATGTTCCAGACTGATGCTTACAGTACGAACAGTCTGAACAAAGTATACTTGCTCCATGTGATCAAAAGTGATGGAACAATCATGTACACACTCCATATTTGAATGAATGAATAAGTGTTTAAAGGCATATCGACACACAAAGGTCATTTAGTGCCATAATATATTAGCAAAAAGTGGTCCTGTTGAAGAACAATGACAAAACATAGTTATTCTAGGTGAAAAAAGAAACAGAGGGAGAGTAAGAGCAGAGCCTTCAGATCCACAGAGGGCAAAGCAAAGCAAAGACCCCTTTGAAAGGGGTCTTTTAGATGCAGGGTATCCATGTGAATGAAATGACACCATTGTTGTTGAATATTATAAAGAAAAAACAAAAGCAAGAGGAATTACAAAAATGTATGTGATATACAGAATCTCCAAGTTGGAAAGTGACCAAAACAGCCTGACAATTCTGATGAGAACTTTTTGCCTGTGTACACGTAGTGCAAACTTTGTGCACATAAAGAAGGGTGCATAGATATAGATAGAGGTTGCATGACTTACTTAAATAATCATTCTATCATCAATATGGATAGGTTATAGTGCGGAGGCTAAGAGCCAAAATTTGAATGAATCGTTCACTTTTTTGACAAAAGTGTGAAAATAGGTACAGTTGTACTTTGGACCATTTATAATCATTTAAAGCCGGGTACCTACCCAGGTTGCCATGGTAACCAGCGCCATATTGTATTTCAAAATGGCCACCACTAGAATATGTTTTTCTTCATATCTCAGCCTTAAAGTATAATAGAAACAAGATCTAGGTGTCTAAAACCATGTTTTATGGGGTGTAGAATCTATTTATGACATATCTAGGGTGAATCATTAGATGTCAGCCATCTTGAATTCCAAGATGGCCGACAGCAAAAATCTTTATTTTGTCCTTATATTTCTGATTTGATTAATGTCAAATATGATTATATTTCTCTGTTTGTTCTTGGAAATGCTATTTTTATTTCAGAATTCATTATTTGGGAAAATCAGTGTCTTCTGAGGATGTCAATCCTGACTTTGCTCATCAAAGTAATGAGATTGTTGTGTTGTGTTTTGCAAAATGCTCTGATGCAAAAAATGGCACAAAAATGTCCTCACCACTGCTGAAAGCTTGACCAGCAACATTTGAAGATTTACCGGCATTGCTATCTTTTACTAAAAAGAAAAGTTATAAAAGTTGGCACAGTTGTACTTTGGACCATGTAGAGTCATTTGAAGTCAGGTACCCACCCAGGTTGGCATGGTAACCAGCGCCATATTGGATTTCAAAATGGCCACCACTAAAATGTTTTTCTTCATATCTCAGCCTTAAAGTATTGCAGAAACAAGATCTAAGTGTCTAAAACCATGTTTTATGGGTTATAAAATCCGTTTATGACACATTCAGGACCTTAAGTGTTTGTTCTTAGAAATGCTATTTTAATTACCAAAGTTATTATTTGGGAAAGTCAGTCTCTTCTAAGGATGTCAATCCTGACTTAGCTCAACAAAGTAATGAGATTAATGAGGTTATTATGTGTTGTGCTTTGGAAAATGCTCAGATGCATAAAATGGCTTAAAAATCACCACTTAGCTTGACCAGCAACATTCAAAGATTGACCAGCATTGGTATTTTTTACGAGAAAAAAGTTGTGAAAGTTGGCACTGTTGTACTTTGGACAAAGTAGAATAATTTAAAGCAAGATACCTATCAAGGTTGCCCTGGTAACAAGCGCCATATTGGATTTAAAAATGGCCACCACTTGAAGCTATTTTTCTTCATATCTCAGCTTCAAAGTATAGTAGAAACAAGATCTAAATGTTTAATACCATGTTTTACGGGTTGGAGAATCAATTTCTGGCACAATCAGGCACCCCATATGTCAGCCATCTTAATATGAACAAAACAAATTTAGCTGTATTAGACATTGATAATAACATGTAAGCACACAAACACACCCTTATGATTCCTTTCACAGGGTTGGATACAGCCTATAAAACTGACCTATGCACCAGAGAAATTACAATATATATATTTATATATATAAATATATATATATATATATATATATATATATATATATATATATATATATATATATATATATATATATATATATATATATATACAACTGTTATTTTGCCATAGGTCATATGTATAATGTATGCATGCGATCCAGTTTACTGGAAGCAGATATAGTCCCCGTATTATAATTCAACAATCCCTGCGAATAACGCATTTCTCACACTCATGTTGGATAACGGGGAACAGACTTCAAAACCTAACCACTTTTCTGATGAAAAAGTGAAAAGGAGACGTGCATGCAGGACTGATCTGTGCACTAAAAGTAACATTCCCAGAAAAAGTCGAGTCAAGGGTAATGAAGCAAACCACTTCTGTTGAACATGGCCTTCAGAAATTTGTCTCCTCCTAGGTATATTCTAATCAAAGTTGATGGACCATGTGTTTGCTTTATATGTCAACATATCCGTACTGGATAACTTGCTATTGGGTACTGCTGTTGCCCTACTTTCTTAATTAAGTACAATTCCTACCAAGATCGTGTGCTATAATCTAGTCTGTATGTTATGCTCATCATCCTTCGGGTCTAAACATGAGGTTTCGGAATAAATACATACTGGGTAAATTTTCAAAAAGGATACGATGATCCAATCCTTTTTAACTATTCACAGTTAGCATAACCAGATTGATTTAATGTCATTTAGTAATTGATCAAGATTGCAGTAATTTAGCCTATGACAGTCTCTGGTGGACCAATGATCACAAGACCCATCACTCAGTCGGAAATGCAATTGATGATGTGAGAGGAAGCCTGCCGTTCACCCTCTTTGCTGTAAATCTCCTCCCTTAAGCCAATCCATTATTGTATCATACCAAGTTATATCAACTCCCTGCCTCCCCATGTGCACTACTCCCACTGAGGACCTCTCTCCACCTAATACCATTTCTACCCTCTCCCATTCTGCTGTTATATCTTCTTTTCCTTATTTATCCCTGTCCCCACTATCCCTTCCCTAATATATATATAGCTATCCCTCCACACTTTCCACCTATTCCCCTTTTCTTTCCTAACCTCTCAAATCCTGGAATTCCCTTTGCCCAAACTCCCTCAATTTCATGTGTTTCCATGACTAGCCCCACACCTACTTCAGCTGGCCGCCATCTTGATTTTCGTCTGATGCTATCAATAGCTCCACAGCTTCCTCCAAATTGGACAGGTAACTATGCGAATTATAATGTAATATCTTGGTAACTTATTCCTAATTTACCAATGTATCATACTAGAATGGTTTTAGGAAGTTATTGCATCGATTTCTCTTTGTTTCAGTCGCGACCGCCAAAGGGTGAAATTCATGCAATGCTGCCAACCGCAGCTCAACCAGCAGCCCTGAAAGGAACTAAAACTGTATTTTTATGCAATCTTTAATTTGGCGTTGATGGGCATTCACCAAAAAATTCCAAATTAAAAACCACGCCAAATTAACCAGTTATACAGTACCAGGTACAAATTTATAGGAAATTGTTAATTGCATCTATCCACTTTTTTCTTTCAAGGTCATTTGAAGGTTACCTGAAGATCATATGATGATCATTTGAATATTTTCCTGTTTAGTATCCACTGTAGGTAGCTCAGTGCTACTGCTTCTAACCACCTCTTTCATTATAGTCATCTGGAGCCAAATGCAGTTGTTTGAAGCTGAACAGCTTCGTTGCCTGTAAAAACATGTAACTCCACATGTAAAAAAAAGCCATTGTGTGGTCAAATATGGTAAGATAAAACCTCTAGTGATACTGAAGATGGCATAGATGAAGTCCTGGTCCCTGAAAATCTTGGTAGAGACACCAACATTGTTTTGCTAGGTTATTTAGAACTAAAGTTATGAGGAAAATCATAATTTCACCTGACTGCCATCTTGGATTTCAAGATGGCCGCCCTCTTGATGCTATTTTCTATATCAGAAATAGAATCCTTACCCCATAAAACATGGTTTTAGACACTGAGACTGTATTTCTGTTACATTTTATGGCAGAAATATGGAGAGAAAGAGTTCAATGGCTGCCATTTTGAATTTCAATATGGCCGCCGGTTGCCATGGCAACCAAGATGGGTACCTGGCTTAAAAAATTTCCCCATCCTTCAAACTACACCTGTGCCAATTTTCACGCTTTTGTCAAAAAAGTGAACGATTTTCGTCCTTAGCCTCCCCCATATTACATAGAAAATAGGGTATGTGTTTCAGTAGTGTTATTCAGCAAACTGTTACTAAATAAGAAATGGCAAAATAACTTCTGTCATTGGTTTTAAACTCTTTTGAAGTACTAGTATATAATTCAACACGTGAAGGCTCGTGATGAGTGTGAACAAAGAACTACAAAGTTTAATTCTGTGCTACTGATATCATTTGCGTTTGATTTTCTGGTAAAGTAAGTTGTATATTTCTTCATTATTGTATGCTTAATTCTCTCATAAGAACATTTTGGCCAATTTTTTCATATATTTTTTGGCTGAAAGTGAAAAACGATACAGTCTTTGAAGTCAGTCTTTTAGAAGATCACAGATATGAACCCCCTCTAGGTCCAAGGTCATGTGACAGGTACATGTACATCACATCTTGACATGACCTGAACATCAGGATTTAGTACTTACAAGAACATTTAAATGTGTTTTTAAGATACTCATTATGCAGATCCCTTGTGGAGGTTGGAGGTTTTTCCTTAATACCAAAAATGAACGATCGGATTGTACTACACACATACGCGAGCCTTGACATTTTGCAAAAAAACACATGCAGATATGGTATCAAAGTGGTGCCACATTACATCAAAATACCCACTTATTATTGATAAGTATCATAATCTGTTAACTATTAGATGTAGAACCTTTACAACGGTATGGGTTCTGTCATCTTCAGTACTCAAATATTCAACCTTCAAAAATAGCCCTGGTATTGAGTAGCTTTCCCCTTAAATGCAAGCCTAAGAGTGTAGCTTCTTCAATTATGAGAACATGTGTAAATACAAAAATGTGGTAAACTCTTTATGTGTGTCTCTGTCAATCTAGTAGTTTGATATGTTATATTCACTGATAATCAAATTTGTGTGAAAGCCCTATGACAAGCAGTTAAGTGACATGGGCCAAATATGTTGTGTCCTTTTTCTTCTAGTGGATGGAACTCGACAGAGATCAAATGCCACATCTATTAAACTCACATGGACACACAGTGGAGTCTGCAGGTTTAAGGATGCCCGCACCAGTTTTATCTTTGTCCTCAGAATTTTCTAATTTTTGGATATGTTATTCCTTGTGAGATAAAACTACAGGAAATGTAAAAAGAAATTGGCTGTTTGGCCGATATTTTTTGTTAGAGACAAATTTGTGATTTTTGAAAAGTGGCCATTTTAGAGAGAGGAGGCCGCCACGTCGCATATTTTTTTTTCTAGCTCATTCTGGGTTGTTCACCCACAGAAAAAAGAAATTGTGGATCTTCATGAGTGAAAGTTTGCATGCAGCTAATGGGAGAAGGTCCTCTTTCTGCTTGCGCAAACTGCATTTCAATACCAGCTTTATCCTTTGCATAGTCTAAGATTAAATTGGAGGGGTTGAGTCAAAAATTATCACTTTTTAAAAATGAATGGACCCAAATATAGGGCTATTTATCGCACATAATGAATTGT
Source organism: Maea johnstoni (assembly GCA_963942565.1). NCBI lineage: Eukaryota > Metazoa > Annelida > Polychaeta > Spionida > Magelonidae > Maea > Maea johnstoni. The sequence goes on along the minus strand of OZ012694.1, from coordinate 27,836,909 downwards.
AAAAAGAAATTCCAAAGATTTGTTTTATTTTTCGATATTTGCATTCTTTATGTGAAAAGAAATTAGGGGTGTTTCGAGTTCCTTTTTTGCTAAAGAGCTATGAGTGAAAGGGTACCTTTTGCTTTTCTATGGAAATGAAAAGACAATGACGCAGCCTTTGTTTCCCTATTGCTGTGGCAACAATAGAGGGGAAATCCTCTATTGGAGTCGTGTTGCGCTCGCCAAGACGCAAGTATAGGGCAATTTATCGCACATAATGAATCGTAAAAAAAAATTTAGTCCAAAGGATTTTTTTATTTTTTGATATGTTTCTTCTTTAAATTTGCATTTAATATATCAAAATATATCAAAAGAAAATGGGGGTGTTCCCAGTTACTTTTCTTGCTACAGAGCTACGAGAGATGGGGTACGTTTTGTTTTTTGGCAAATAAAATTGGTAATGCCCGTGCCAACAATAGGGAAATTCCTTTTGTTGGAGTCGTTAGAGGTGTTAATTATGACAAGTCTCTACCAAATTCAGCTAATTGTCTGCAATTATGTGTCAACTAAAATTGTTTATATTATTAGGGGTGTCCAACCGTCTTTGCAAAAACATCACAATAGAGCCTGTTATATATTTCATTCAAATTGTTTTTGAAACAAATTGCATTTAAAAATCCAGTGAACTGAATTTAGTAATTATATCAATTGATTGATCCCGGTATTAACTATGGCAATAAGGGCCAATATAGAGCAACTAAGTTACAATATTCATAGCTATCATCGAACCACGTCCACCAGAAATTTCTTTGCTGCAGAACTTATTGACTCTTTTCCGGGACTAAGCGGAATCAGGATTGTCCAATCAGGGGAATCAATCAACATAAAAAACTAACCCAATGGCTTGTCATATTATTTGTGTCTTCTTGTTAAGAGCACTGTATAGACAGTTTAGACTAATTTAAGTGAAAATAAAATCGGCAATTCTGACTTATACAAGTTTTGGGGTTACATTTTTTTGTTTCATGGATTCCTTGATTTTGTTCCATGATTCCTATATAACACCCAAAATATTCAACATGGAAGAACAGTGCTTTTTGGCAGTTACAGTATCTGTGAAAGGATGAATTTAGCAAAGCATTAGGGAGAATGAGACGTTCATGACATAAACTACATTAATTTTTCAGTAATCTGTGGAAAAAAAGAAGCCGATGATCCCATGAATAAAAGATGTTTTTGAAGATCACTGTGCAAAGTTTCAGCAAAATTAAAACTGAACTTTCTATAAGTGTCGTAAGACCATAATTTGAATGGCGAACAACTCTGCATAAAAATGTACTTTATCTAACCCTTTCCCGCACACATGGTGGTAGGTCCATGTTTTTTTAGGGGAAATTTCCTTGTCTCTGTATGCAGGGTAGAAGTGTAGTTGCTATATCCCTTAACAGTACGTTACGGCGGGATAAATGCCCCATCCACCCTTAACGTTCACGTCCCCAATAATATGCGCAACAATGGGACGTCTCCCAACAATTGAAAATAAAACTGGTGCGGGCATCCCTAAGATGTAACATTTGAGAAGAATCATTACCCTTCATATTACACTAGACCGCATGCATATGGTGTGCTGATTACAAATTAGTGTTGGCTTGTATTGATGAAGTTATGGATAGGCAGGAAATGGTAAATAGGGTAGATACGAACAATTGCAAGCACTTCCCTGGGTTGCCATTGCAAGTAGTGAATCTGAGGAACTAATGATCAATCTAATACTGCCAATCTAAGCAAAACCTTCCCTGATAGGTCTGAAAGTCCAGTGTAAGGACTTTTGGATTTTTAAGGGAATTCATTGGATACCAACCTTTTCCAGTTGCCACAAAAACAATGCAATTGAAATGAAGAGTTATATGACTCTGATATTGAGGGTATAGAATCAGAAAACCCCAAATCTGGGGCTCTGGAACTGTAAGAATATCTTGAAGCTAGCTTCCTTTTATTCTTCAATAAGTATAAGTATTTATTGACTATACCAATAGTATAAAAAATACATCATATATCAATACAAATAAACACAGAAAAGAACAAGAAATAAATCTAAATTAAACATAGTAGTAACACGGATTGGTACACATTCCATTGTGACCGTTGGTGTATTGAAATTATTGCGACACGGCTCTGAGATAAGCTATGTACAGATGGCTTAATTATTACATATTATACAATGCATTGATGTGCGAAAAACGTGGCATGCTAGCAAGATGATACAGGAAAGAAACCTTATATCTTCTATAGTTATATAATATGCCCTTTACATAGACCTTATCAGTACGATGCATACGATATTCTGGTGTGAGCTTACCAGGACATTATAGACTGGGTGATATGGGGAAAAAAAAACCTTATGTCTGATACGACCCTATACTATGCCCTATAAAAGGAGCTTATCATACAGTCTATACAATACTTCGATGTGAATACACCAGGACATTAAGTAATGGATGATATAGGAGAAAACCCTTATATCTGATGTATTCATATAACATGCCCTACACAAGGAGCTTACCAGCATAAATTATATAGTACTTTGCTGTGAAACCACGGAGCATTATGGGATGGGTGATATAGGTGAAAACCCTTATATCCGATTAAGCCTTATAATAAGCCATTTACAGGTAGTTTAACACTAAAATTATACAGTACTCTGATGTTAGCGCATCAAAACATTAAGAAAAGGCTGATACAGGAGAACACCCTTTGATACAGCCCTAAACAAAGCCCTATGCAGAGAGTTTATGTGAAGTGCTTCACTCATGGTTGAGTCTTGTCGCACTGGGTGCACAGCGTAAAAATGTGACAGGTACCTTATGTTTGGGTATAACATATGCTTGGTGCTTGTTAAAATTTTAAAAACATTGCTTCTCTATGCCTTGCTAAGACCCATGGCAGCCTTGAAGCTGTCTGTGATGCTGGTCAGGGCAACATTGGTGGCGATACTGTTCCAGACTCTCACGGCTGATGGGAAGGAGTATTTGTAACAATCAATTCAGGTGGCTGGTTGGATTCTTTTGTGAACAGAAGGGATAACTGATTGGAGTTACGTCTTGGCAGCAATGAGGTAGCAATGGGGTAGCAATAAGGTCGTTGACTATCCAGTACATCACAGTAGCTTTTTCCTCTGTTCTAGCAAGAAAAAAAATACAGCGTTTTTATACATAGCGAAGCGGAACCACACGCTATGTACGCTATATATGAACAGACGCGTACATTGTGTGTTCTCCAGAACGGGTCCCATAATGTGAAGGTGTACTCGATGATGGGTCTAACCAGGGTTTCGTATTCAAGTTCTTTGATGCCCCTGGGGCATTGTCTGAGGTTTCGTTGGAGGAATGCTCGAGAGCCGATTGCTTTCTTGACGGCTATATCTGTGAGTTTATTCCAAGTTTGATTTGGAGAAATAGTGACACCAAGATATTTTCCGGCTTTGGTAACTCCTTGCTCATTCATATCGAATGTAAAGTGCACTTTTATATTTCTCCCTTTCTTAGCCATTGTATTGTACACCCTGTAAACTGAAATTGTCTTTTTTCCAACAACCAGTTACCTGATGTAACAAATCTAACCTCTTTGTACGCTGCTGGACCCTTTCGTTTCTCTCTTGTTGAGCATGTTCCTGTGTGGGATTAAAATTTATTATTGTGGGCACTGTGTCAGCTTTCAGGCGACTTAGATTCCTAAATACCTGTCTTGTTTGTAGATCTGTCTCAAAACACGATCTTTTGGGAACCACCAAATGTGTAGTTCGTCACTGTCCTTCCTGCCCCAACGTTGAATAGCCATCTTGCTGCTAAATCCTGGTTTGATCCTTAGGTTGGTACTTGCGAAATAGGATAAGTATCCTCTTTTCTTTTCCCCAGTCACTTCTGTATGGGCATCAATGAGCACAAATAACCATTTTAAAACAGTATTGTCCTCTACTGTCATGGCCCATAAGTGCAGTCAATAGGGCGCAGGCAAGTTATGTGATAAGTCACCTTAGTTACATAATCACCTGGCTGTCAGATGTGGTGCCGCCTTGCATTGTGGGAGAAAGTGGCCCCCATGGGCTTGAGCTGGGTTGGCTTGTTGGGCGTGGCAGTTATGTGCAATTTTACAGGTTGGTAAGCCAAACAGCAATCAGGTGTACAGGGATCGTTAACTACACACATCAAAGTATGTCCCCAGTATATAAGGACCTAACAGACTAATTGACCTTTCATAAACTGATGAACCCACAAACCGTTACAGTGACATGAAGTCCTAGCAAAAACGATTGGTAATACCTTGGACGAAGAAAAGAATGGATATGCAGCGAGAGATAAATTACTATATGCGCTATAGTGAGGTGCTGGACTCATGCCAGGAGTCACTGACTGGCAGCAGGGCGAGGTCACGTGGGTACAAGGACCAATCAGGGCTCTCGTACCGATTAGATTACAGAGAAACCTGATCTCCACCGTCAGCTGGGCACCAATTTCGGGCTAATAGGGGGCTATTAGTTAACACTGGTTGAGGCTAGCATGTTCAGGTTGACCGGCTGGTTTCGAATCCACTTGTGTTTGGTCATCTAATCTAAGGCAATACTCGGCGATTGTCCGAGTTGAAATTGAACGCTCGGCAGTACTGTGTAAATTCCGAACATAGGCTGAGAGTCTAGGATCTATAATTTACCTTTTCGAATGCTACAGTATGTTGGATGCTCGCAAGAGGACTCTTCTCTCCCTAGAATTGAAAGTTCACTCAGTGGAGGGCCTTCGGGCATTGCTCTCTAAGAATTCGCCATCATTTCAACACCAACGAAAATATTTAACGTCACGTTCCTTAAACCACGTTCCTGCATTATCGAATCTCAATAAATTGTCACACTGCACGAAGAATCGTGATGGAACCAGCCGTTTGAATGGGATAGGATTGTGCTAAGTCATGCAGAGCTTCATGTCTCATGAATGGCCCCAGAAATACTCCAGCTTGCCAAAATCACGTTCCTGGCGAAAAAACGTGCTGGGTTCGGATCTTTCTAGGTCGTGCAAACCTCCATGCCAGGTGAATGACACCTGGAAACAGGTTTTTATCAGGAGTGTATTTACTAAAGATTTCTCTCAAACCCTCACACCCATTCATTCATTCCAATTACCTAACTAAAACATGATCGACTAACGTTTCTCCCTCTGGAAATATTGGTCAAAATGGGGGAGGGGGAATGTGATTCTTTTCTTGCAATGCAGTACTTTTGTTTGTTCATAATATGTGCAAACACGTATTTCCTTGATTTAGGCAGTATCGTGCAGTACTATATATATATATATATATATATATATATATATATATATATATATATATATATATATATATATATATATATATATATATATATATATATATACATATATATATATATATATATATATATATATATATATATATATATATATATATATATATATATATATATATATATGTATATACATATATATCTCTCTCTCTCTCTCTCTCTCTATATATATATATATATATATATATATATATATATGTATATATATATATATATATATATATATATATATATATATATATATATATATATATATATGTATATATATATATATATATATATATATATATATATATATATATTTTAATCCTTCACCACTTGGTTGATATTATCAGGGCTATTCTAATTACTTATAAGTCACTGATATTATGGCGGACGCTAGAAAAACGTTTTTTTGAAAATATAAAACATATGCAATTAGACAAAGAAGTTCATGTGTATCGTATACCAGAAATGCACTTCTGACTATCAACACACACTCATAAGTGAATGAACAGATATAGGGTGGGGTGGTTTTACCAGTAACGATCCTATTATGTTGAACCAGATTTTCTGTTGACTATTTGAGTACCTGCCATAGGTCCATAGACTTGTGCGGGGGCCTATACTCCAACGCCCCATGAGGTCGACTGCCTCCCGGGGACAAACTGTCTTGTACCCCGCACTTGCCTAGAACTTAGGCTGTCACATACAATATCTTGACACTACATGCATCTCAATATGTTCTCTTCCAAGACAACAAGTGTCAGTTAACTGTTTGGTCAGGTTGGAGTGTTTCTATCTCACTAGGTGGTGTCATAGGGCTCAGTCTGAGTATACCAGGACAGATTTTGGAAAGCATATGTAAATGACACGATTTTCCTTTTTAAATTTTTATCAGGGAAATCGCAAGGAAATTGTTAAGCGATGTGAACCTAGTAAAAGTACAAACATATGGTGACCATCCATCCGCATTAAGCTCCTTCATTTCATAATTTAGATGGTCATCGGTTCACAAGAGTGGGAAGAAAGTCTCCGTTTGAATCAATACGAATATCTAGCTCTTTGGGTCGTTTGCCAGTCATTTAATCCTTGACACCTCATACCCTTTTGGGAGGATACTTTTGTCAATCCCTTCCTCAACGAATACCTTTCAAGAAATGTATACTTCGTAAATGGTGAGTAATCAACCATGGATGACAATATAATCATGCATGGAAATGAAATACTCATGCATGAAAGTTTCGTGCCGCGATTTTTTTCATGCATAAAACTTTTTCCTACGGGTACTCTCTATGTGTTTTCTTGATTGTTATCACACAGATCACGACTTCTTTTCCATCTATGAATAGTGGATATTGGACACAGGAGGTTGGCTGGATATCATGGATAGTGGGCTTGATGGGGAAATTGACACATTCCTATCATTCCGAGAATAGTAGCCCACTCAGGTAAGATACCAACAAAACGATAATACTACCTGAGCCTACTTTATACGTTAATGTGCTTGCAAAAGGAGCAGGTTTTTATAGGGTCTCGCATTTCTAGGACGAGGTCATATCCTTATATGCATATCACCCAAAACAAGTAGTCCCCTGGAGGTTCTTCTGAACCCTATAGGCATGCAAGTGGCAGAGTGACTGGATTAGAGTCCTGTCCTGTATATGGGACATCTTCAACAAACACCTCTGACAGAATACTACCTGGAAACCATCTCAATGAGTACAAAAAGGGCAGCTAGTGTCTAGGTCATACATTTACAGCACCCGCTTCGCCTCAAAAGGCATGTAAGACCAGTAGGTGTGCACCCAATGGAAGAGTAGCATAGGTCATTAACCTGCCATAGGATGAATAATACCCTTTATGAAATCTCACTACGCAAAATCTTGCCTGAACGACTTTTTAACCCTTATGCTGCTGCTGGTTGGTCAATACAAAATTATTCAAAAAAGCTGAAAATGACTGAACTCCTGGCAAATTGGTACTCATCTGAGAGTACTCAGTGAGAGCTATCTAATGAATACCGACATGATAGGGTTTAGATGGTTTTCAAAACTGTTTGCATCCTCGTGCTTTGGACCGAAGAAGCCTTAGCATTGGATGGGTTAAACTCAGTATGGGTGCATGAAGGGCGAGGTCGTTGTCCTTGTATCCGTCCTACCCTCAAAGCAATTCGTGACAGACGAACACTTTGTCTGGACATTCAAAACCACTCCGCGTGTAGAGAGAGCAAGTATGCAATGCAGAGGGTCAAGGGAGGGAGACTGGCTAAACACAAACACCCTTTTCATATCTTCAGAAAATACACAACCTACACACAAAAAAGACTCAAATGGAAATATATCTTTAGACGTTCAGATGTGGGGACGTAGGCGACGCCTTTCATACATTTCAAGATTAGACAAGTAAACAACCATAAAATCTCAGATGTGATCAGACGAACTGATATGATATGTTCGTGTGTGTACACTATTTTGCCATGAGGAGTTACACAAGATTCTTAAAGTCACACACATGCCTGATAAGCCAAATGGCGTTTTTACATGAATGTTTACTGTCTGGAGTGGGTTTTAGTTCATCGAGTAATACAGAATACCTGGTATATGATAATGACGCTTTTCAACGAGCCTTACATAGGTTGAAACTTCCAGACAGTAGATAGCATTCGCTCTGGGATTAAATCTTGTGAATATCACTACTATCACTAGTATATAATCCATTGTAATACGTATATATAAAGGTATGCGGTTCATAGTCTTGCATCCACCGAAATGTTCACACGACCTTCCTTCCCTAGCAGGCCTGTACACACGGCCACCATTCACATTCCCCCAGGGAATATTCCAGAGCAGCTGGCAGCATATAGCGCACAAGCTCTAAGCACTGCTTTATTAATGCTGGGTTACGCTGTGTTGCCCAATATACACACACACATACACACACACACATATATATATATATATATATATATATATATATATATATATATATATATATATATATATATATATATATATATATATATATATATATATACTTATTGGCATTATCGCGAGCGATTTGCAAATCCCTTTTATTACTGCTTCCTCTGGGTTATCAAATCAGCAACAAGGGTTGGCACCATGTGACCGGTCATGAAATCCCCATAATGCCCTCCAGCGCAGAACATTAAATATCACAAAAATGCCCTCTATCAAAATGAAAGATCAGGCACTGACATGACTCGACCGTGACACACTGATGGTAAAAAAACGGTCAATAGTTCGATATTAGAAGAAAAACTCTTACATTCTGATAAAGTATAGGTTTTTTAGTTTCAGGTATATATGTTTTTTTTATGAAATGAAATTTGTAAATGTTTTACCTAGCTCTTGTTTTTATGAGTTAAGATTAATATCACACATACAACAGTAGCCACGTATGGAAAGTTTCCTGCATGTACAAATCGTGGCATGATGAAACCATGCATCAAAATGAAATTTCAATGTGTAGAAATGACACTTTCATGTATGAAAACGATATTTCTATGCATGAAAATAAAATCATTTTGCCCCCAGAATTTCCATGGATGAGAAGGACATGCATGAAATAGTGCACAGCCCCCACAATTATGTTTCCATGAATCATTTTAGGGTGAAAGAAATCATCACAGGAAATCTCTTGGTACCGACCTACTTCGCTATTGTTATTGGGAAGTACTGTAGGGCAGGGTACTGTACTACATACAGGGTACTGTACTACAAAACATCTATGCTCACCACCAGGGGAGAATTGATTTAGCAATTTCATCTTTAGAAATTAAATGCATACCCGTCAAGTCTCCTGTTTTTAACAGGAGTCTCCTGTTTTTTGGACTTCATTTTACCTGCCTCCTGTTTTTCTCCTGTTTTTTTCTTGTCTCCTGTTTTTCTCCTGTTTTTCTAGAAAACCAGTCTAAAGCGACTATAATCTCCTGTTTTTCCTCAAGTTCAGCCCAGATCTACTCCTACAGCTTAGCATGCAACTCAGCTCATCTAGCCTGCCTGAACAGTACTCAGTTGACCTAATTGAACCCAGCTTGCCCAAAAGTTGCAATTAGCCTAGATAACCATCATACCTGTCAACTCTACTGATTTGGGCAGTACTCTCCTGATTTCAGACCCCAAATTTGGTGTCTTCTGATTGAGCACCTGATTTGAAGAAATCTACTGATTAGCTACTGACTAGCTGATTTTTTAAAAATACTCCGTTTCCCAGCAAGTAGATCAGTGACTGACAATGATTAGAATCATGTCCATCAAAGTGGAATACTGGACCAAGTCAACTGCAGTGGTCAGTAGGTTTAATACGCGTCGCTGAAGCAGAGAGCTAAATATACGTCAGTGATTGAGGATGAACAAATAGACTTTAAGTCAAATAAAAGCCTCCTCTAAAGGCGATATTTCGATATGTCCATCAAAGTGGAATACTGGAACAAGTCAACTGCAGTGGTCAGTAGGTTTAATACGCGTCGCTGAAGCAGAGAGCTAAATATACGTCGGTGATTGAGGATGAACAAATAGACTTTAAGTCAAATAAAAGCCTCCTCTAAAGGCGATATTTCGATATGTCCATCAAAGTGGAATACTGGAACAAGTCAACTGCAGTGGTCAGTAGGTTTAATACGCGTCGCTGAAGCAGAGAGCTAAATATACGTCGGTGATTGAGGATGAACATAGGAATAAAAAATAGGAATGGTTACCATTCCTATTTTTAGATATGTTTTAATTGATATTAAGCTGAATTTTAAGAGGTAGAAAGAGGTGCATGCTGGTCTAGCATCATAACATTAAGAAAAAAATGGCTGATAAGCAAAATTCACCTCCACATAAGAGAGCAAAATACATGTGCAAATTTAGTGATAAAATATGTGGTTCCCTGTTGAATTATTTGGATGATTGTTGTATAATACCTTAATTATTATGATAACATTTACCGATCCAGGTAATGTAACCCGTTTAAAGTGAAAAAAGGAATAGGTTTCATGAAATTCATGGACTGACAGGAATAACAAATATGGTCATGTTAAAATTGATTTGTTGTTATTATGTCCATCTGTTTACTGCAGAGAGTTGAGAGTATTGGCACTACATTAGGTAGGAGACACCTGGTGGGAAGTTGGTAAATTATATATATAGGTGCGGCACCTGGTGGGAAGTTGGTAAACTAACGTATATGGTAGCGGCACTGCCGCGTGAGAAAATCTCCTGTTTTTTTATTGTCTGGGGTTGACAGGTATGTAAATGATTTATCCTGAACACTAGTAAAATATTAACCCGGCATATCAATCTGATGCATTGGTCTTGTGTCATATGGTATGGTATGAGGTGTTCCTGCACTGTGTGACCCTTCATAGACCATACATGGTGTTGTGCCAAAATCCAGACCCTAACAAAAATGTTTGCGTCCTTGTGCTTTGTACGAACGTAGCCTCAGCATTGAACTGGTTGAAGGTTGAAGGCATATAGGTATTCGACAGGGTGACAGTGTCATCTAAAACCTAAAATCCATTTAAAATATACCCCACATTTGGAAACCCTTTATACATTTCAAAAGTTATCATTTTCACTTCCCCTTTGAAAATCTAACATGGTGTTATGCCCAACTCTTGACCCTTTATAGACCATACACGGTGTAATGCCAAGTTCCTGTTGACCAGTGAACTGCACATGCATATAGCCTGGCAGAATAAATTATACAACAACACGTCCATTGAATTGTAGACCAAAAATAGGGTGGACAGGAACCTCTGACAAGTAAATCAAATCATCTACCTGACTGATGGCCTTGGGTGCCCTCCTAGGGTTGCCATTGATTGATCGATGTCATTCACTACTGCACCATCAGGGGGCATTGATTTAACAATTGTGCCTATAAAATCAAATCATGTTATCCTGAACACTCGTAAAAAATTAGCCGGCATACCAATCGAATGCATTCAATCAACCATCGATCTTGTATCATATGGTAAAGGGTCTGAAAGAAATGAGGTGTTCCTGCACTGTTTGACCCTTCATAGACCATACATGTTGCTGTGCCAAATTCCTGTTGACCAGTGAGTCAACAGGATGGTATATGGTCCAAATCGCCGATTCCGAAATCGCCGTTCACAAAATCGCCTTTCGCAGAAAGGCCGATGCTTAAAAGGGCCCTATTTATTGGAAATCAATTAGGCTTAGTGTCCGTGTATACGAGTGTGGAAAGGGATAAAAAAAAGTTTTGGATTGGTTTTAAATGATGTCATTTATCATTAGACGGATTTCGGACTTAAAAAAGAATATTTCAAGAAGAAAAGTCGGCGTAGCTAGCCACTCTAATTTTAGGATGTCTTGGCTTTGTGGCGTAATTACGTCTAGAATTAACACTCAGATTTAAACAAAACATATATCGAAACACAGAATACTTTATAAGAATGTTTATGACACTTGACACGTGGAGAATGTAAAGTTCAATTACTGAATTAGAGGAATAGGAAGGTTTATTTCAGGAGGGCCCAATGATTCATCGGCCGTTCTTGCGATCGGCCATTCAGGTAGTCGGCGATTTTCGGATCGGCGATTTTGACCTACAATCAACAGGATAACTCTAAACCATCTCCCCTCATGCATCCCATGCAAGGTCCAATACAAGAGTTCAGCTGCTGTGCACAACATTGCAGGGGCTTGGACTACTGCAGCGCCATCTATTAAAGGCGCGATAAAGTTGTGTAAGATGCACCAGCAGTTGGTGGGCCATATCAACATGTATGAAGTAGTATCATCTTAGTATGTACTTACAGGCCAAGTTCAAGTTGACTTAGTTGTGGTGATGGCTTTAGGAGAAAATAACAAATTTTTGGAGACATGGAGAAGCCAAAGCAGACAGCTGAGGATAGTGACGAGGATATATTTGAGTACAAAACTTTAAAAAGATTCAAGTCCGGAAACACTCAACCTACCCAAAAACTCCCTATTATCGCTCAAAACAAAAATAGGCCTTCCACAAAATCTCAACCAAAAACTTCCAAGAAACAAACACGGGCGAGAAAACCATCTACACGTCAAAAAAATATCTCTAGCACTAATAATGCTAGTACAAGTGCAAATATTTCTGGGGGAAATTCCCAGACCATCTCCAAAGCCATCACATTGTCAGGGTCTTCTTCAGGAAAGGGGAGAAAGCAAACCAACATTAGCAAAGGCTCAGGGATTGGTACCCCTAAAGGGGGTACTAATGCAAATGAGAAAGGAGGATCAGGGAAGAAATGTTGCACCCCTAAAGGTGCAAGGACTATACACGAAGGGAATTGTCCATTCTGCCAAATGCCTTTCAATGTACTTGTGGTGCAGTCTCCTTCATGGCATGTGACTGAATGTATGGACAAGCCTCTAAAGGTTGAGCAAGGTGTGCAGGATTATTTCTCTATCGCTCTCTCTACATCTCTCTCTCTCTCTCTCTCTCTCTCTCTCTCTCTCTCTCTCTCTCTCTCTCTCTCTCTCTCTCTCTCTCTCTCTCTCTCTCTCTCTCTCTCTCTCTCTCTCTCTCTCTCTCTCTCCAACAAGAAAGGATGAGATAGGGAATTCTGTATATGTTTGTGTATGAATGACATCTATCAGATCTTAATTCAACATGAACTTGCCCTAACTAACAGTATTTTCAAATATTTCTCAATATATATTTTACATGATATTAAAGTAAACACTAAATATAAGTTCCATGTGCAACAGTTCAAGAGACGTATGCTCTAGATAATGTGTGAAAGTACATCAAATGAAACCTGACTGATGATGACTTTTAAAGTTATGTTCTTCCTTGCAGAGTGTACTGCAGGTTTGTCGTGTGACTCAACAATTCCAAGTCATTACAGGAAGTTCCAGCACACAGCATTGGCGACGGCACGAGCAGGGATCTCGGACAGTCCCAGAGAAGGATCTATGAGCAATGGAGTTTCAGGTACACAGAGTTATATAGTTCTTGTGGCTTTTTCTTGGAATGGAATTTTGTTCTAGAAAAAATTGTAGACGCCAAATCTGATATCTCTTGTGTGCACCTAGATTCTTCTTCGCTAGGCGCCTAAGGGCAGCTTAAGTACAAAAAATATTAAGGTTGATCCCAAATATATACTGTAGAACACGAAATTTCCGCGTGTGTTTATATATAGCGTACTTAGCGTCTGGTGCCGCTTCGCTATATATAAAAACGCTGTAGTTTGTCTTTTTTTTAGCCACTGGTGGCGCTGACGTCAATTTTGTTGATAGATTTTTTTCCATTCTGGCGGGCATAGTCTGTTGCTCAGCTGAGTAGTCCTTGGTAGGCTTACATGTAGCTCCTTTCAGCCAGGCAAGCATTTTGATAAAAATGTTTAAAACCTAGCATTAAATGATGTTAAAAGTTACAGTACTAGTATTTAAAAGTCACAGTCCAGGTTGACAGAAGCCAGAATACTGAGTGAGTGTTGCACATAGCAACCAGAAGGATAGGTGCCCAGCTATTGTTCTGGCGGCCCTGTTTACTCACAAACAAATGCTAAATTTAGGTTGCTTCACTCTGGCAGCAAGAGCTCAGTAGTGTGGCTTCTGTCAACCTGGACTGTGACTTTTAAATACTGTAACTTCTAACATCATTTAAAGCTAGATTTTAAACACTTTTAACACAATGCTTGCTTGGCTGAAAGGAGCTAACTCTACCAAGGAGAGATATGAATTGTCCCCAGTTATTGCCAGTGCAGACCGCTCAGTTTCTGAAACCTTAAAACAGTCGGGGTCAGCGTCAAGAAAACGAAAGAGATCGGGCAACAATAGTTACTCAGCTGAGCAACGGGCTCAAATCGCCGACTATGCCCGACATTTCAGCATCATATGGACGGAAGTCACGTCCGCCAAATGATTTAATTACGGGCGCTTAAATTAGTTCGTCTTTTTTGCGACAGATGGCGCTGTCAGCAGCGGCTGTTACGGTACAGAGACGCTAATATAAAGATACGCTATGATGCAAAAATCCGAAATTCGCTATACATGGGACACGCGTGAATTTCGTGTTCTACAGTAATATGTACAATTTGTACATACATGTATACTTTGTATATTATATATCTGCTCTTATCTGTATAACTTTGTTCCTCATGCATTTTCCCTTGATTTAATGTTTGATCAGTGTGAAGATTCATATAATTTCAGGAATGCTTTGAAGAAACTTATTGTGCTCCTATGTTGTTTTTCTCCTCCACATTTTTCGTTTGATTTCTTTTCAGTCCCATCTGACCAAGGGAGGGAGTTGAGCTCCAAGAAACCAGCAGTGCGGCAACTGAACTTTAATGGGCTTGTTTCCCCCTCTGAGGATAATACCACAGTGCCCTCTATATGTGTACTTGATGACTCCTCAGATGAAGGAGATACTGGAGATGACTCCTCGAAAACAAAACCTGATACTACATTTCCAAAATCCATTAAGAGAAATCATGATAGAACTTCTGGAAGCAACAACCAGGCATCATTGAAAGCAGTTATCCCAGAAGAGGCTAGTGGAAGTGAAAAAGTAAGCGGAATGAAAACGGAATCTAAATATTTCGCCAGTGGGCACTCGGGGGTGGTTGAGATGATACCTGAAGCTCCCTCTTGTGGCGAAGTCAGTGATGAGGACATCTTTTCACAGGATGCTTCCGATGAGGTGACAAAAGATGCTGATGAAGCCGCAGCTCAGACTCTGCCACCAGGTGATGACTATCATACCTTTAAAAGTATTTCAGAGTTGCTGGATGATGCATGCACCGAAAGCGACACACATGGTGATCCGGAAAGACTCCTGACCTCTGAACCTACATCTAGGTCAAGGGTCAAAATCAATGCTGACGAAGAATTGAAAAAAGATTGCATGGAACTACAGGTCAAAATGGTGGGGAAAGATACTGGTTGCCAGGAAGATGAAGGTGATCTTGAGGATGATGAGATTTTATTATTGAATTGTGCAGCTGAGGTAGAAAGTGATTATTTATCTGTTGGTAATAGTGAAAAACAAGATGATGTCCAGCATGGGGATGCTACTGATATATTACCCTCTACAAGCCAGTCCCCTATACGATTATCACGAGGTACCATGGAGGACATCATGGAGGCAAGGAAGACTGCAACGAAACAGACTTCTTTACATTCCTTCTTTCAAATGAAAAATCCGCCAAAGAATGGCATGGGCCAAAAGAAATCCATGACTGTCACCGCAGTGGCGCCACCTACTGGTAGAGGAGGCGGTCAGCGAGGGATGCAGAAGGACATGAAAAGTCTAGAGGTGGCGTCAGTGTCTGGTGACAATGGCGGAGGGGCAGAATGGAATGATCATGCTGGGGGTCAAGGTCAGCGAAAATGTCCATTTTACAAGAAAATGCCAGGTAGGCTATAGGGTTATAGGAAACAAACAGCTTTTTTTAGGCCTTATATAAAGGTGAAGTGTTACGGAGGGCTGTCTATGGTGCTTCTATGTACAACTAGAAGACCCCTAGCAGCAATTTGTTAAGAGAAGGGAATTTCTTCCTGGTTCCAGGTTTCTCATGCAGGGAGGGTCTGCCCAGATGGCCGTGTGGTCTAAGGTGTTGCCACTGACTGCAAGCTGTCTCTCACCACTGAGGGCCTGCCCTGATGGCTGTGTGGTCTAAGGTGTTGCCACTGACTGCAAGCTGTCTCTCACCACTGAGGGCCTGCCCTGATGGCTGTGTGGTCTAAGGCGTTACCACTGACTGCAAACTGTCTCTCACCACTATCTGCGCTGATTCTCACCCGGGGCATGTGAGAAATTTGCCAGTGACTTGGGTTTAGGCGGTGGTTTTCGCTGATTCCTGTGGTTTACTCCGCCAGTTGCAACTGGCTAGTCACAACTTGTTCTGCTTGCCTGATTGCCCTTTTTTGCCAAATTCACTTGCAAGGGGGCAGGTGGTTATGTTGCAGGCTGACTTTGATTACTACTTTGTAATGGGAATAGTATGTATAAACGGGTTTCTTAATCCAGTGTGAGTATTCTGCAGTGATGTTCCAATTAATCATAGATCTCACCATTTGGGGTGTATGATTATGATGATCAGTTGTCATTTAGGATAATCAACTTTCAAAGTGATCATCTCTACTTTTTATGATCGATCATGACACTATAGGAAGATGCTTCATGTGGCTACCTAGTATCTACAAATGAAGAAATTTCCACATTTCTAAGACAATAAGTTGAAATAGAAAAAATGTTAGGCTTATAGTCTTGTTTCACTACAGCATATATACTTCATATCTACCATCAATCTTTAAGTAAGTTAAAAAACATTGATCATCGATAGCTGGTGTCCCAGCAAATTCGCGCAAAAACATCTCTGATTAAAAACTGATGATCAGTCTTTGAAATTAGGAGGGATTCCCAACACTAGTATTCTGACTCTTGTTCCTTATGTCTATTATTCCTCCATTGCAGGAACACCGTTTACAGTGGATGCGTTCTGCTACGGCACTGTCCCGGGCTGCAAGGCCTACTTCCTCAGCCATTTCCACTATGATCACTACCGCGGTCTCAACAAGCGCTTCTCTCAGCCAATATACTGCAGTCAGGTGAGCCAACATGCAACGATTTTATTGAATTGGAATGACAATTGAGGAATTTTAGAAGTGTAGATTAAAATTTTGGTGTCAATTAAGTTTGTAAGTCATAACGTGGTGCCCTTTACCAATACAGGATGTAATATATATGATTTATGATAATATAAACATGTTAGACAATTTTAGACCCTGCTATCACTGATGATAAGATTATTACTATTATTATTATTATTATTATTATTATTATTATTATTATTATTATTATTATCATAATCATTAATATAATTTTTATTATTATTATTATTATTGTTATTATTATTATTAATTATTATTATCATTATTATTATTATTATTATTATTTTTGTTACCATTATTATTACTATTATTATTAGTATCCTTAGTATTTTTTTAAATATTATTGTTATATTATTATTTTAATTATTATGATGATGATTAGTATTATCATTATTAATATTATTTTTATTATCATAATTATTTTTATTATTATCAGCATTATCATTATTATAATTTAGTGGTGGGTCGATTAATCGGAAGCTCGACTACTCGGCTCGTACCATAGCGATTGCCGAGCGCTCGAGCTGGAAATGAAATAATCGATCCAGGTAAAATCTTTTAAAATTTGACAACTTGACAACACATCAAAAGATCGATGCGTGCGAGAAAATTTTGAAAATTTGCGCAATGAATGTCGCGATAAACAGCCTCTATTAGCCTGAATTTGCCCTGAAATAGAAGCGTAGTATATGCCTTACCTGTTCCAGCACGTTTAAAGTGCAGAGGGCCATGCAAGCATCCATGACATGTGCTTATTTGGATTTTTCGGAAGCGCGCGCATAGCGTGATTAGCGGCGGTCACTTCCTATGAGTAATACTGAGTAGCACATTAAGTAGTTACGTTGTTGTAACTTTGTTTCTTGTTTCAGGGCAGTATTTCACATCGTTCACATCGTTCGCTGTACTTTCACTTTGCCGTTCTAGCGAAGTGAAATGCCGATCTTCACCCAGACATTCGCCAGCCGATGGATCACCACTTCAAGATTGAAATCGCTAATCATGATTTCAATCTTCAAGTGGTGATCCATCGGCTGGCGAATGTCTGGGTGAAGATCGGCATTTCACTTCGCTAGAACGGCAAAGTGAAAGTACAGCGAACGATGTGAACGATGTGAAATACTGATTCATCAGCTGTAAATTTTGTCTACTTTGCGAAAGTTTGCGTCCATTTATTCATTGATCAACCCCTTAAAATGGCGCCTGTACTTGACCGGCGAATTCTCTTGTTTTTTGGTGTTTTGTTGTGGGAATTCGTTTTCTTTTTTGGTATGCTTTTCAACGTCGCAATCTGGCCAAAAAGCTTGTATAATCGATTATAATCGATTAATCGCTCGTCGAAAATGGCGATTAATCGAGCCCGAAAATTTTAACGATTCCCAACACTATTATAATTATCAGCATTTTTATTATTGTTATTATTATTGATATACTATTGTCATTATTTTTATCATCATTATTATTATTATTATTATTATCATTATAATCATTATGTAATTGCATATTTTTTCACAGGTAACCGCCAACCTGGTTAAACTTAAGATTCGCCTGAACCCGAAATGCCTGCACCCCCTCCCCCTGAATACCCCCTGTAGGGTGGAGGGTATAGAGGTGACCCTACTTGAGGCCAATCAGTGAGTAAAATCGCAATCTTGATGAATTGTCAGGAACACATTTTCTAACAGTTGTGGTAAATAAAGCGCATTTATATGTTCTATGTATAAGATGGGAACCTAGAATCTTGTTTTTATGATCAATTTGATGAATCTGTTATTATTTAAATTTAATAGTGCAGATACAGGTGAATTTAGACTCACTTTAATAAGTAAGTCAGTACTCATATCATATACATTTACTCCGGTGTAAGTTTTATAGAATTAATAGAAATGAAAACAATACCCCTGTTCAGGGACTTTAAGCCATCATTTAGAAAAACCACCACAAGAATTTACTTAACTGAAATAAGGCATAGTATCCTTATACAATGTCATGGGAATTATATTGAGAGGAAAAAGTTCAATTATATGCTTGAAAATGAGACATTAAGAAATTACTCGCAACAATTTTTTTAGTGTCCTGAGATGTGATTTCTGAGGCTTAGGGTGTCCAAATGATGCCCACATGCTCGCTTGCTAATAGCCTGCCCCTTATATCAAACTTTCATTTGCTTTCTAGTTGTCCTGGAGCTGTGCTATTCCTGTTCAAGTTGCCTGGTGGCGCCACCTACCTTCACACGGGGGACTTTAGGGCGGATCCGTCCATGGAGGACTACCCTTGTCTTTCTGGCATCAGAGTCAGCCAGCTCTACCTCGATACAACGTAAGCTATAAACTTACACTCTGTGGGAGTATGATGATGGTAAACATCAGTTATCATAGTGCTGGTGTTAGTTTGTAAGGCCTAAAAATTGTTTGTTACCTGTAACTGTCCGAAATATTTAGGTATGTAAAATTTATTTTTTGAAATTATTTTTTTCTTCAAAAAATGCATGTTTTATGTTAATTAGGATTTCAGAGGGTAGAAAAACATTGGGGTAGGGATTATTTTGAGTATTTTTTTTTTTTAGTGTGGGGTTATAGGAAACCTACACTTTTTAGGTCAATAATAGTAATAGTAATATTAGTAATAATGATAATAATACTAATAATGATAATTATAATAATAATGATAATAATGATAATTACAATAATGATGAAATAATAATGATGATACCAATAATAATGATGATAATAATAATTGATATAGCGCTCTTTCCACCTATAATGTTCTAAAGCACTTTAGAAAGAATAATCAGGGGACATACTAATTTATAATTCAATATATTTCTTATATCTATCTAGACTGTGACACATATCATATATTGACAATCTTGATACCTAGATAGTAGATACATGTGATATCAGTGTTTGTTTGTATTTTCAGTTACTGTGATCCTGCCTACGCTTTCCCGCCTCAGGGTGACGTCATCAGATTGATTGTGTCTCTATCTGTGGATGCTATGTATGAGAACCCAAACACCCTCATAGTATGTGGCTCCTATACCATCGGCAAGGAAAGGGTCTTTCTGGGTAAGATATCAAACTGTCTCTCTCTCTGTGGATGCTATGTATGAGAACCCAACGCCCTTATAGTATGTGGCTCATATACCATCGGCAAGGAAAGGGTCTTTCTGGGTAAGATATAAAACTATTATATCTCTCTGTCAGGGGTTGCTGTTAGTGTTTGGAATCGGTCACAATTTTCAAGATCGATCGCCGGTCCATCTGAACAACCGATGATCGATTAATAATCGAAGTTGTGCACACATGGTTTTGCATTCCGCCATTACTTTTTAGCTCGAGTCATTAGATATCAACTCAAAACACCTCTATATGTCATATAGTAAAGATGCGGTACCCTATGATGCGAGGTAAATAGTAATGGCGACATGTTTACATCGAACGTTCAGAGGTGGATCTGGCTTCATCCGCCTCTCTAGAGCAGTCCCGCAGTGTTTCCTGTTTGGTGGGGCCATGAACAGATAAATAAACTTTTGTTTCACAGTATTTTCTGGCCGGATGGATTACCGAAAGTCCATCTATTTTTTATATGGAATTTTGATACATGGTCGTTATTTTGTTCAAACATGGAAAATTTTGTTTGATTCATCATAATCGGAGGCACAAACAAATGCTGTTCGGCATGTTTGAACAATCCGAAGAACACTAGTTGCTATATATGAGAACTCCAACGCCTTCATAGTGTGTGGCTCCTTTACCATCGGTAAGGAAGGGTCTTTCTGGGTAAGCCAGGGGTTGTTATGTATGAGTACCTCAACACCCTTATAGTATGAGGCTCCTTTACCATCGGTAAGGAAGGGTCTTTCTGGGTAAGCCAGGGGTTGTTATGTATGAGTACCTCAACACCCTTATAGTATGAGGCTCCTTTACCATCGGTAAGGAAGGGTCTTTCTGGGTAAGCCAGGGGTTGTTATGTATGAGTACCTCAACACCCTTATAGTATGAGGCTCCTAGACCATTGGAAAGGAAGGGTCTTTCTGGGTAAGCCAGGGGTTGTTATGTATGAGTACCTCAACACCCTTATAGTATGAGGCTCCTTTACCATCGGTAAGGAAGGGTCTTTCTGGGTAAGCCAGGGGTTGTTATGTATGAGTACCTCAACACCCTTATAGTATGAGGCTCCTTTACCATCGGTAAGGAAGGGTCTTTCTGGGTAAGCCAGGGGTTGTTATGTATGAGTACCTCAACACCCTTATAGTATGAGGCTCCTAGACCATTGGAAAGGAAGGGTCTTTCTGGGTAAGCCAGGGGTTGTTATGTATGAGTACCTCAACACCCTTATAGTATGAGGCTCCTTTACCATCGGTAAGGAAGGGTCTTTCTGGGTAAGCCAGGGGTTGTTATGTATGAGTACCTCAACACCCTTATAGTATGAGGCTCCTTTACCATCGGTAAGGAAGGGTCTTTCTGGGTAAGCCAGGGGTTGTTATGTATGAGTACCTCAACACCCTTATAGTATGAGGCTCCTTTACCATCGGTAAGGAAGGGTCTTTCTGGGTAAGCCAGGGGTTGTTATGTATGAGTACCTCAACACCCTTATAGTATGAGGCTCCTTTACCATCGGTAAGGAAGGGTCTTTCTGGGTAAGCCAGGGGTTGTTATGTATGAGTACCTCAACACCCTTATAGTATGAGGCTCCTAGACCATTGGAAAGGAAGAGTCTTTCTGGGTAAGCCAGGGGTTGTTATGTATGAGTACCTCAACACCCTTATAGTATGAGGCTCCTTTACCATCGGTAAGGAAGGGTCTTTCTGGGTAAGCCAGGGGTTGTTATGTATGAGTACCTCAACACCCTTATAGTATGAGGCTCCTTTACCATCGGTAAGGAAGGGTCTTTCTGGGTAAGCCAGGGGTTGTTATGTATGAGTACCTCAACACCCTTATAGTATGAGGCTCCTAGACCATTGGAAAGGAAGGGTCTTTCTGGGTAAGCCAGGGGTTGTTATGTATGAGTACCTCAACACCCTTATAGTATGAGGCTCCTAGACCATTGGAAAGGAAGAGTCTTTCTGGGTAAGTCATTAAATTGTGTCTCTATCAGCACGTGCAAATGCTGTAGTTGATAAAAATATTCCTAGGTAATGGGAATATTAAACTTGTACATGGGGGTCAAGCAAATTGAGATGATAATGAACGACAAATTCATGAACATAAACATTTTTATTTAGTGTTCTACTATTTTGGCCTCTCAGTTTATTACTAACTTAGAATATACATATATTCATGAATATAAAGTAAAAATATATATTCATGTATACCAAGGTTTTCGAATAGAGAGCATGTTCTGTGAGTTTTGTCACCTGATTCCGTAAGCTGAAAGTACAGGTCTCTCTCCGTTGCAGCGATCGCCGATGCCCTGAACTGTAAGGTGTGTGTAACGAAGGAGAAGAAGAGGATCATGGACTGTCTGGAGGACGCCCAGGTGAATCGCTTGGTCACGGTGCAGTGGGAGCTGGCGAAAGTGCACGTTCTGCCCATGGGACAACTCAAGTACCATGTAAGTCCTCAAATTATTAGTTGTGCAAAGTCTCACAATCAGGGTCTTGGTCAAAAGGGTGTCTGGGCATTATTAGTACAGGTTCTGCCCATGGGACAACTCAAGTACCATGTAAGTCCTCAAATTATAAGGTGTGCGTAGTCTAACAATCAGCGTCTTCGCCAGCAGGGTGTCTGGGTATTATAAGTACATGTTCTGTCCATGGGACAACTCAAGTACGATTTGTAAGTCCTCAAATTGTAAGGTGTGCAAAGTCTAACAATCAGGGTCTTCGCCAACAGGGTGTCTGGGCATTATTAGTACACCAAATATTTTGCAAAGAAATTTCGTTTAATGTTCATGTCAAGTCAAAAATTTAAGATTTTCACTTCATAGTTATAGGGTTGTATGTACCGTAATAGCGATAGGAGGTACCGATACTGCTTTATTGCTTAAACATACGCTTGGTCACCCATGTATTTGTGACTTTTTGTGGGGATACTTCACCAAACTTTTCAATATTACTTATTGCTTATATGGACACTTGGCCACCATTCATGTATATCTTACTTTTTGCTGGGAAACTTGCCCAAACCTTTTGTTAGTATTTATTGTTTGTAAGAACACATAGCCAACTTAGTGTACTTCCTTACTTTCCAAATGGACATTTAGCCAAACTTGAAGTTATAATTCATTGATAGTAGCTAGCTAGCCTTGTCATTTTTCTTGTAGGGTCTCCAAGATCACCTGGAGAAGTTCCGGGCCCGCTTTGACAGTGTACTGGCCTTCGAGCCCACAGGCTGGACCCATAGTGGGAAAACAGACAGGCTTGAGGATATCAAACCAAAAGTGAAGAAAAATAATATTACTATTTACGGTAAGAACCAGACTTGGAATGTTTTTTGTTCACTATTGAGGATATTGCACTAAAGGCGAAGAAAAATAATATTGATATTTACGGAAAGAACTAGACGCTTAGTGCCTTTAAATACGGCTGCAAGCCGTTCCCTTATTAGCATACTCTGAAACTGGCACCCTCAGCAAGTGGGTTTGACTAGTTGGAAAGATGGCATCATTTCTAACCAGGTCACGTGGCTAACTTTATCTGCCCTGAAAGAAAGCGGATACCAGAAAACACACATTTTTTACATGTAGTATTAGATTAGCAGGGCTTGCAGTTTTTTTCAATGGAAGGGTTCCCATCTAAGTGTCAGGCGCGCCTTCTCTTTCGTGCACTATTTCTTTCAAATTCCTGCACACCATATGATGCGAACGGCAATCAGTCCTCACAGCGTACTAGTACATAAGTAGTGCATGCGAGACGAGATATAGGGGCACAAATATGTCTGACCTTCAAGCACATGTGGGGGGAGTATAGTAAAACATTGGCATCTATTGAATCACACCTAATCATTTAGACCTGACCGGTGTCCCATAGGAATGTCTAGTGACACGACAATTATCGAAGCCGGCAACTCACCCTGACCTGATTGGTGACGTCATCGACCGCGTAGTATTGGCGCCAAATTCAAATACTGTACCAAGCCTTTACACTCGTCTCGTAATTGCATGTACTTTATCCCGGAATCGTGCAGTCATGACACGCTACTGACTGCCTTTCACGGATTTATAAGGGTTTTTAAGTATGGAATAGTAACATTAACTTGTAGTAATGTATTAAATCAGAACTTATCCTTAGAAAAGATTAATTCTATTTGCGTGGATGGCTAATTTATCTAATCAGATTTGGCTCTCTTTTAAGTTGTGTCAGATGTATTAAATGTAAATCTAGCCAGTATATCAAACTACTTAAATATCTGAATCAAAGTAATTTACTTAATATGATAATTTACTTAAGTTATGGTGATGAGAACCATTGTAAGCTAGTTAAATACACCTGTGCAAGTAGTGAGATTATGTCATTTGAGTGAAAAGTTGTAAATATTGAAATGACATAGAATATGGGCTGACTAAGGGCGCTTGGTTATGATATTTTCTACCTGCTACCAATCAGGAGTAGGGTTAAGATGGTGTTTCTTGAATTCCTGGTTTGAACCCCATGTGCTACTTTAATGGAAAAAAATCAGAATTGCTGTAAGACATACAAAGTGATTTCAAACAGTTTACTTCCACAATTGTGGAGTGTGCAACCAGTGATGCCCTGAATTTGGGCCTTGGATCTGTGCGCCGGCCATCAGTTTCGGCGCATGGATCCCCACAACCACACTACAACAAGCCCTATTTTTGCAACCGTGGGCGCCCCATGCAAAACAGCGCGATTTCCCTCCTGAACAGTTAATATAAACACCTATCTCACAACCTCTTGCATTGGGTTATTTCACTGGATGTTTTTTGTTCACTACTGAGGTGATCAAACGAAAGATGAAGAAAAATATATTACAATTTATGATAAGAACCTAACTCGGAATGTTTTTGTTGACTAAAAACATAAAGCAACTGGGAAATAATTTATATATGATGGCATAGTATATTAATTGAGTTTATCATAAGCTCCACTCTGATACTAGCAGCTGATTGGTCACTTTCTTTGTTGTACTGGAATGTATCGCAATTCTAACATTTTCAAACTCTTGTCTGTTGATTTCCTCCAGGCAAGGTGTCAATAATGGTATATCTAAATTTCTCACAATGAGTATGATGGCTGTACTGAAATGAAGCAAAAGATATCTTTTTATTTTAAAACTCTTGTCTGTTGCTTTCCTCCAGGCATACCATACAGTGAGCACAGCAGCTATACAGAGATGAAACGATTCACCCAGTTCATTAATCCCGACAAGATCCTGCCAACTGTCAACAACGGAAACCCCAACTCCAGGCGCAAAATGGAGGATCTCTTCGCTTCTTGGATGAAAGAGCGCAAAGAAAAACCCAAGAATGTCATCAAACAGTCCTCAATTAGTGCTTGGGTGAAGTAGATGTTAACCTACGGTGCTGGTGGTTAATTTGGCCAATACAAAAGGATGCAAAAAAAGCTGAAAAATGACTAAAACCCTGTCAATCAGGTACTCATCTGAGAGGGCTCTGCAAGAGCTATCCAATGAGTACCAACAATGAACATGACAGGGTTTAGATGTTTCTCAAAAATCTTTACGTTTTGGTGCTTTGGACGAAAGTAGCCCAACATTGGGAGGGTCGAACAAGGGCTGTGGCAAGCATTACTTATCAAAGCACTGCAAAAATCAGAATAATGTTCTCACTAGTTTACTATCCATTAACAGGACTACCATTGTTCCATGACATTATGGTATCCTTAAATCAATGAAAAATACTAAACTTTTCTCCGCTTCAGCTCAGATTTCTGCAGAGCATTATCTTCCACCTCCTTAACCCTTGAGCTGCTAGTGGTTAATTTTGCCAATACAAAATGATGCAAAAACCTGTTAAATGACTGAAACCCTGGTATATGGGTACTCGTATGAGAGTACTCAGCCAGAGGTATTAACTGAATACCAACATTACAGGGTTTATATGGTTTTCAAAAATCTTTGCATTCTTGTGCTTTGTACCAAGGTAGCGTCATCAATTTGAGCTATTTTTCAGGTTTTTTGCATCATTTTTTATTTGCCAAATTATCCACCAGCAGCCTAACAAGGGTTGAGATGATCTCCAAAAATCTTGTGCTTTGGCACATTCTTGTGCCTTGGACAAATGTCGCCTCAGTATTGGAAGGGATAAGTCTATACATTAGGGAAGGGATGCAGTCACCTGGTTTGTCGGGTGATGTAATACTGTAGAAAAGCTCATTTTTCCGTGAGTCTTATTTTCTCGTTTTTTCCTGAATGCTTTCAAATGGGAATAAACAACACTGGAAAAAAACAATACAGGTTATGTACGGAGAAATCCTTGTCCTTATCAATTAATATTTATTCTTAGGTTTACTAAGATTAAAAATCTACATAAAACGAGTAATTTACAAACGAAAAAACAACATATGTCCTCTCTTTGGAAATATTAGAAGTGAAAACACCCAAAAATGAAAAATTAGGGAAAATTGTTACACGGAAAAATTAGCTTTTCTGTAGTACTATGGATGTGACCTGTTCTTCAGTGCTGGGACCACACTAGAAAAACAATGCTTGTAGTTACCTTTGATCATGTGTTGATTTGTATCAAGAGGTGATTCATTAAAAACCTAAAGAAAATTGCTCGTTGGAAGCTAAGCTTAACTCACAATCAGATTTCTACTAGGATCTGAAGTTCGGTAACTAAACCAGTGAATAGTTAGACCTGGGATACCATCTGCATTTCTAGGTACACAGTCATTTTTGTTAGCAGAAAGCCTGTGTGGGTTTTGGAACAAAGAAATAAAGATAAGGTAAACTCTTCTCAAGATTTTTACCTTTTATAAGAATTTGAGGTTGCTTCAAACTTAGAAAATCAAATTGAAATTGATATACAGGTGAACTTGGATATGACGGACCACTGTACAACAAATTTTTGTATATGAGAGACGATATGCTTGGTCCCAGTCCGATGCATATCAAGTAATCGTCATATGTATAAAACAGATTTTGCATATGACAGACCAATTTTCCTGGTCCCATTGGGTCCGTCATATCCAAGTTCACCTGTATTACGTATCAGTGTAATTTGGGTGAAAATATGTCATGATCTTTTCATTTAAGTCATTTCAGATACAAAAAAACTCTTATTTTCTAAATACAATCTTTGATGGACCAGGACATGATAATTTCAGTACTAAATGGAAGAACTTTACAGTATTCATAATGTCATTTTATATGGTTACCATGGATATTAAACACTTCACAAATAAAAATATATATATTTTTAGAAAAGGTGATTATTTACCAACTGTATGGTAACCTTAACCGGTAGCGATACTGCATGTACTTATTTTTCAGTTAAGGCCTATCCAAGTTGATTATTGGTCTTACAGATTTTTTGTTACACATCGGAGGAACCAGATGTTGACCTCTGTGCTTAATGTAATGAATATAACAAGCGTGCAGCCCTCGGAGCGGTGCCAAAAATGGTTGACAGTTTAGACCATGTATGCGATAGACTTATATTGCATGGTTGAATTTATTTTGAATGTTTCTATAAATATGATGGCCTGAAAATGTAAAAACCAAGGCCTCTTTGCAGGTGAGAAGGTATTTTTTCATAGAGGGTTGTCAGAATTACATCAGTGCGAAATTAATTATTTTTTTTTTAGAAATTCTGCAATTTCATTTTTTTTTGAGTTTGCCCCAAAACTGGTCGCCGATTCTGTAAGACCAAAAATCGACTTGGACTGGCCTAAGCATTACATGAAATAGGTATGAATTGAGTAGTTAATTATTACTCCAAATTGGATTTGAATAAAGATATTGTTATTGACATAAATATTTCTACGTTTGTAGTTAACAAGCATATGATTCTTCCCATCCAGCCCTTCGTCGACTTTTCAACCCCAGAAAAGTGTGATGTACATCTTGCCCTGTTATCAACCCATTTATGCTTAAAGTAGAGTAGGGTTGGATACCAGTAAGAGGCACCGGTACTGGCATCCTTCAAAAAGTATTGTATCGAATTGTTTCATTACTTAAAGGTACTCTTAATGATACTAACCACTGTGAAGTTAGCATTTATCCAGGATCCTAAACAAGGATATTTACCTCCTTAAACTGAACTTTTGATACTGCTGCTTAAATGTGTCATGCGTTTTGATACACTAGTGATAATGAATTCTTGAGCTTATTTAAGAATATGCAAACTAAGTAAAATAATAAATGCTTTGAATAAAATATATACACCCAATTAATGTTCATCATTATTACAAGTTTTCAAGTATCTTTACTCCTTACACCCAGCAATCTATGCAGGCCAAGGATCAGTTCATACATAATTTTTCACCTGCCATATGTTGGATTTGAACCCAGGTAGTGGTGAGAGAAAACCAGCATTCAGTGGCAATGGGCTCTTTCTAAGACTAGAGGATAATATCTTTACTATATAACACATTCATGAAGATGAAATAGCGCAACGAAAAGTTAGTTTTCACAACAAGTTTATTTCTATTTACAATTTATCAAGAGAATGTCAACTTTACACACAAAATGTTTTCAATCCTTGCCGAGACCTGGACTAACTTTGGGGCCAGTTTCTTGAGAAATCGTAAACCCCAAGTTGACTCAGTTGCCTGTGGAGTGATTGTTAAAAAATACAATTGTCTGCATAATAAGTTCACATCAAAGACCTATTGAGGACATATATAGATCCCTCATAGAAATCGTCCCCTGATGCTGAAGTCTTGTACTGCTTGACTGCAGGGTCACAACCAGGGGCTTAGCCGTAATGCGTCCAGCGTGTCATTTGGACACGTAGAACACTGTTTTTTGACAGTTTGGACACCCAAAAGTTTATGTCAGAATTTGCTGAAAATGACTTTACTTAGAAGATAGAAGATGTAGAAGCTGTAGTATCACTTTTATAAGACACACAAACCAGCATCTGGCCTAAAAAAGCAAAATCTGTAAAGGTATAGGGTCTATCTTATTAGTAGTATCACTAGTATGTATTTTGTACCACACTTTGGACACGCAAAAGTCTATGAAACCTCTATTTGGACACCCTGTTTCCAAATATCGGCTAAGACCCTGGTCACAACCAGGGTTTCGAAAAAGTATGTCTAAAACAATAATCACAAAAATTTTGTCAGGCCAAAATTAGCAATGCAGCTACTTTCAAGTTTCAAGTTGTTATACGACTTACATTTTCTAGCTTATTGTGTCAAAAAGGGCTATTTACACTTCCTAAATGTCTTGGAAGATGGTTAGTGAGACAATATCTGCTTCTAACCCCCAAAAAGACTAACTTAAATTTTCCTTTAAAAATGAGGTTTTGTCTGTCTGATCTTGTGGCACTTTTCTCAGTACACCCTCTAAGATGACGCATATTCGCTTGTGAGTCTGAGTGGCTATCGTGTGGTCTGAGATTCTGCAGTGGTGTTTCCCTGCCTCTTTGACCACCAATAAATACCAGCCAATAGAGTCACTGAATACGTAGCTATCACCATCTGAAAAGAGAGAAGCATGCATATCAAACACAGTAATTACCCGTGGGCCACACTCTCCTTCGCATAAGCTGCCTTGAGCCTGTTTCCATATCTATCTATCTATATATACATATATATATATACATGTATATATATACTAGAGCTGCACTCACGGAAGGAGATCAACTCATGAGCTCACCACACGTTTGACTCGTGAGCTCATGAGCTCACGGACGTTCCGATTTTCCAAAGAAATACTTATTTTCTAGCCGAACTATTAAGAAATAAATATTCATTGGAGGAGATTAATTAACATTGCCATGTTTATTTAATTTTTAAAACGTGCTGACGAGGTACAAAGTTCAGTATAACACTCAACACCGCTTAAATATATACATTGGAGATTGTAAAGAAGACATGACAGCGATAAGCAGTTATGTATGTTGATAATGTGTGTTAGGTGCTCTGTGTTACGTTTGTGTTCCCAACATAGACGAGCTCATGATTCAAACATTTTAGCTCGAGCCACTCGAGTTTGTGAGTGGTGAGTGCAGCTCTAATATATACATATATATATATGTACACATATTTATCTGTCTGTCTGTCTGCCTCTCTCTCTCTCTCTCTCTCTCTCTCTCTCTCTCTCTCTCTCTCTCTCTCTCTCTCTCTCTCTCTCTCTCTCTCTCTATATATATATATATATATATATATATATACATATATATATATATATATACATATATATATATATATATATATTAATTTGACAAGAAAGTAGATGTGCATTTTTGAATAAATAATTACTAAAACTTAGAATCTATGAGGGTACTAATAATTTTGATGACATTGCTTGTCACATTTATGAAACATTCTGGGCATACAGAGACGGCAATTTCATTTTTAATAATCGATCAGATTCAACCAAATTGACATGATTTCGAACAAACCATTTGATATTGAATTGAACCTTGTTTATCATATCAATCAGTTTTCTAAAAAGAAATATGAAATACGCAAACTTTTACGTAAACTTACATTTAACCTGCCATTATGAGTTGAGGAGTTGAAGTATTTTAGGGGGCCTCTTAACTTGACCTTGCTTTCATCTATTTCAGAGAAATCTCCTTTGCGACTGAAAAATATGAATATTAAAGTTAACAATGAAATAAATGCATCTTACAGTACAAACAATAGTAATTATATATGAAAGTGAATATAAATATATATATATATATATATATATATATATATATATATATATATATATATATATATATATATATATATATATATATATATATATATATATATATATATATATATATATATATATTATAAGAGAGGAGGCCCAATCCTTTGCAACGCATGATCTCCGTTGCCGCGCCTGTTTGCCTAATTCTGAGTTGGCAGTTTGGTGGACAAGTGTGTCTAGATGGTTCTTAACGTAAACAGATTTCAAAAAGTTTAGCAAAAAGGTGCTTTTGAGGATGATTTTTAGAACTGTACATCTCTCCGGGGGGTCCGGTGAGGAGAGTAACAGGTTGAAATGTAGGTTAGGGGCTAGCCACCCCAAAATAGCTGAGAACAATGTGGCCCTAACCACACAACCCACTGATATGCCGCAGTGCAGTGCAGGGTCCCACAGTAGAAAACCCTTATGTTCTACTTGCGATGACGACGCAAGCAGAATACAAGGTCTAGAAGCATAAGTATTAAACAAAAACAGCAGGTGGTGCATGTCCAAGCCTGCGGTTTTATTTGCGAGGGGGTCGAGCCCGACGCAACAAGAACATAAGACTTAAGTGGAACAAACAGGACAGGGTTTGAATTTGAATGACGTCTAGGGCATGCAGACGGCAGTTTAACTTCGACTGTTCTCTTCGCCATTGATAAAGAAGAGGAGAATCTTAGGAGAATTCATAAGAGAAAAACAGGATATTCGGGGATAGATGGATAACTTGGATTTCATTGAAGATGGTGATATAATGAGGTGATATCGTCTCTATATGTGTTGGGTTTACATGTAGTTTAAAACTATGTATTTTGTATCAACCATTTCAGTTTAAAGAAAATGAAAGGTCAGTTTGATATAAAAATTCTAAATTGCAGCTGTTAAAAAGTTATAACCCCCTTTTTATGTAGGTATTTCAATAAAAAATAGCAAACTCGATAGACCGAAAACAAGTAGCAATGTCTAGCAAGCGCTCAGTGCATATACTGTTGAAAGACTAAGGAACGTGTGTGATAAGATAGTTACTTATTTCAGGTGTGACGAGAGATAGGGGGGAGAGAGAACGAGAGAGAGAGAGAGAGAGGGTATGGAGAGAGATACAGAGAGGGGGGGGGGAGGGAGAGAGATACAACGAGAGATAGAGAGAGCGGGGGAGGAGGAGATATACAGAGAGAGATACAACAAGACAGAGAGAGGGGAGGGAGATACAAAAAGGGGGAAGAGTGATACAGAGAGAGATACGAGCGAGAGAAAGGGGGAGAGAGAGATACAACAAGCGAGAGAAAGGGGGGAGAGAGATACAGCGAGAGAGAGAGAGAGATACAACGAGAGAGATACAACGAGCAAGAGAGAGAGAGAGAGAGAGAGAGAGAGAGAGAGAGAGAGAGAGAGAGAGAGGCGGAGAGAGAGATACAACGAGAGAGGGGGGGGAGAGAGAGAAGGGGGAAGAGAGAGATACAACATGAGAGAGAGAGCGGGGGAGATAATGAGAGAGAGAGGGAAACAACGAGAGAGATACAACGAGCAAGAGAGAGGGGGAGGGAGAGAAATACAGAGAGAGAGATACAACAAGAGAGAGAGAGAGAGAGATACAAAGATAGAGAGAGAGAGAGAGAGAGAGAGAGAGAGAGAGAGGGGGACAGTAGGACAGACAGACAGACAGATAGATGTTGACGGGCCTGTACGGCCCCGTAACGGGCCTGTTACGAGCCCGTTTTTCGATCCCTCAATATAACGACATTTCACAGCTTCAAAACCCACAACGGTCCCATTATCTTTATTATTTATACGGGCCCATTTTAACAAACCCGTTACAGGCCCGTTATAACGGGTTCTGAGCCTGTAACGGGCCTGTCAAAATAACGGGTGTACAAATGACATACGTTACGCCATACTTTCACTTTCAAAATAGTTTTAAGTTGAAATTATCATAATAAGATATATCAGTGATATCATGAACATGTACATTGGCCTATATTCTTTATTACTGCCTGTATAATAAACCTTGATCTTATTTGTTGATGGTATATCTGTTATTCCTTGAATTATTGATACATAGGTTAGGTGACCCTAAATGTGTGGTGTCAGGGATATCTGGGTGCTCGCATATGTTTGTCATTATAAGACATTTCATAGTTTCCGTCCGCAGGACGGGTACTTTTCTAGTATATATATATATATATATATATATATATATATATATATATTTATATATATATGTATATATATATATATATATATATATATAGATATTTATATATATATATATATATATATATATATATATATATATATATATATATATATATATATATATATATATATATATATATATATATATATACATACACACATATTGAAGCATGTTTCTTCCTTAATGTTTTATAGATTTTCCTTGTGTTTCAAAAAAATTGCTGCAAATAGAGTTCTGAAAAAATTCTGGGACAGATTATTGAGCCTTGAAGGAGATTTATTATTATAGTGATAATGGATGCTGACAATTTAGTGGTTTCCCAATACATGTACCACCAGGCTAAAATTGGTTAATAAACGAAAATGGCCCGTATTTTACAAGGAGGGCAGTTAGGGAATATTGTTTATGCGTTATGCATAAGTATTATCATCAATTAGTCCATAGATCCATTCGTTCTAATTAGATATCTAATCACTTCTTGTTAGCCACTCATGGATATGGGCTGCATGTTACGCCTAAAATGCGCCATAAATATTCCGCACGCTTATTTCCTTTTATTACCGAGTTACGGCACATTTATCTGGCAGGCAGGGTTCTCCGAGGGTAATTGGATTAATTGTGGGGTTTCATGATCTCTTTTATGCGGCGATCTTGAGGAAAGCGGTGCAGGGTTTCAGGGTACATCCGCGAGTCAGCGTCGTAAAAATGACAATGCCATTGTTTCCACGCTTTCTCGGGTGACGCTATTTGTTATAATGAAGCGTCCGCGGTGTAGTTTTCGCGGTAATGATTCTGGGAAGGTCTTTGCCGTGAAATGAAGCTTGCTAGACTTTCTTGGTGCATACCTACCATCATCTAAAGAGATGAGAATGTCTCTTGGGAATGTCTTTGACCACCCATTCATGCTTGTGGTGCTCATAAAAAGCTTGAATTAATACACTATGGTACAAACACACAGTTTTTAAAAGTGTCGAGAAAATTGTGAAATGAAATTCACAATTTAGGCGGAAAAAGCGCTAAATTAAATGTCAGTTGTTAAAATGATCTTATAGCAGAAAGGTTGTTTATAGAGAATGTTCCCAGTAATATATCAGATATACTCACCTATCATGTGCTTTTATCTTCATAAAGATGTAGCTTAAACAATCTGAAATGCAAAAAAGG
>OZ012694.1:27760130-27802608 GCA_963942565.1 Maea johnstoni | reverse complement strand
GATACAGAATTCTGCCAGTGTATGTTTGTGTATGAATGACGTCTATCAGATCTTAATGCAACATGAACTTGCCCTAACTAACAGTGTTTTCAAATATTTCTCAATATATATTTTACATGACTTTAAAGTAAACACTAAAGAGACACAAGAGACGTATGCTCTAGATAATGTGTGAAAGTACATCAAATGAAACCTGACTGATGATGACTTGTAAAGTTATGTTCTTTCTTGCAGAGTGCACTGCAGGTTTGTTGTGCGACTCAACAATTCCAAGTCATTACAGGAAGTTCCAACACACAGCTTTGGCGACGGCAAGAGCAGGGATCTCGGATAGTCCAAGAGAAGGATCTATGAGCAATGGAGTTTCAGGTTTATACACAGGGTTATATAATATAGTTCTCATGGCTTTTTCATGAAATTTTGTTCTTATAGAAAGATTAGAAACGATTGTGGACCCCAAATCTGATATTTCTTGTGTGGGCCTAGATACTTCTTTGCTAGGTGCCCGAAGGGCAGCTTTTAAAGTAAAAAACATATTAAGGTTGATTCCTGAGAGGGATATAGTACATAGGTACATAGTGTAATATATACATGTATATAATATATATTATATTTATCTTATGATTGGCAAAATCCTAGGCTTTTTATTGGTCAATTGGCCTATGATATGAAGCTGTGTTGTGAACTTCCTTCAATTCACCTCTAAGAATCGTATATTAACCTCTAAGAATCATATATTAACCTCCAAAGATTCTTATATTAACCTGCTGCTTTTAAGGGGTAGGGAGAGTTGAGCATTGCATCAGATGATTATGCCCATGACGCAATTTCCAATTCTCTCTACCCCCTAAATGCATGATGCAATCTCCAAAACAATGCAAGATGGCTGCCCCTGTAGCAGACAATTCTCTGCCGCTAGAACCAAATCAATCCAATCCTGTCAGCAGGGTCTTAGCCAGGATTTTAAAAATGCCTGTCCAAAACAGCAATTTCAAAAAATTTGCCCGTCCAAATTTAGCTATTTATCTCCTTCAAATCCTTATACCAGCTACATTTAATAGCCTAGTGTGTTAAAAAGGGCAATTTACACTTCAGCTATGTCCTAGAAGATGGTTTGGTAGGAAAATATTTAGTTATTACACCCCATAAGTCAAAATTGAAAAATCACCATAGAAATTTTTGCCTGTCCAAACAGGAGGTTTTCAGGAAACTACCTGTCCAAAAGACAGGTAGGACGGGTCCTAGCTAAGTCCCTGCCTGTCAGAGGAGGAGAGAAATGTGAAGAAAAATAATGTTATTCCTGGAAACACTCAGCGTGCAAAGGATAAAGTGCTCAGCAAAAACTCTGAAGGCCTTATAGCAGAAATAGGGGTGGACCAGGCCTTTGAAAAGTTTTCGAGTTTGTTCATTTTTATTACATATATGCAGAGGTTGAGGGGGCAATCATGAGATAAATCAGAGGGCTGTATCACCCTCGGGTGATACAGCCCTC
Source organism: Maea johnstoni (assembly GCA_963942565.1). NCBI lineage: Eukaryota > Metazoa > Annelida > Polychaeta > Spionida > Magelonidae > Maea > Maea johnstoni. The sequence continues at coordinate 27,801,116 of OZ012694.1, read as the reverse complement.
TGATTGCGAGATATAAGTTGTATCATACTCCAAAACAGTTGATAACTAATAATATATGCTTGTATCTGTCTAACTTTGTTCCTCATGCATTTTCTCTTGATTTAAGCTTTGATCAGTGTGAAGATTCATATAATTTCAGGAATGGTTTGAAGAAACTTATTGTGCTCCTATGTTGTTTTTCTTTTCCACATTTGTCAATTGATATCTTTTCAGTCCCATCTGACCAAGGGAGGGAGTTGAGCTCCAAGAAACCAGCAGTGCGACAGCTGAACTTTAATGGGCTTGTTTCACCCTCTGAGGATAATACCACAGTGCCCTCTATATGTGTCCTTGTTGATGACTCCTCAGATGAAGGAGACACTGGAGATGACTCCTCAAAAACAAAATCTAATACTACATTTTCAAAATCTATTAAGATAAATCATGATAGAACTTCCGAAAGCAACAACCAGTCATCATTTAAAGCTGTTATCTCAGAAGCGGCTAGTGGAAGTGAAAAAATAAGCGGAATGAAAACGGAATCTCAATATTTTGCCAGTGGGCAGTCTGGGGTGACGGAGATGATACCTGAAGCTCCCTCTTGTGGCGAAGTCAGTGATGAGGACATCTTTTCACAGGATGCTTCTGATGAGGTGACAAAAGATGCTGACGAAGCAGCAGCTCAGACCCTGCCACCGGGTGATGACTATCATACCTTTAAAAGTATTTCAGAGTTGCTCGATGATGCATGCACCGAAAGCGACACACATGGTGACCCGGAAAGACTCCTGACCTCTGAACCTACATCTAGGTCAAAGGTCAAAATCAATGCTGACGAAGAATTGAAAAAAGATAGCATGGAACTACATGTCAAAACTGTGGGGAAAGATACTGGTTGCCACGGAGATGAAGGTGATCTTGAGGATGATGAGATTTTATTATTGAATTGTGCAGCTGAGGTAGAAAGTGATTATTTATCTGTTGGCAATAGTGAAAGACAAAGTGATGTCCAGCATGGGATTGCCTCTGATATATTACCTTCCACAAGCCAGTCACCTATACGATTATCTCGAAGTACCATGCAGGATATCATGGATGCAAGGAAGACAGCAACGAAACAGACTTCTTTACATTCCTTCTTTCAAATGAAGAATCCGCCAAAGAAATCCATGACTGTCACCGCAGTGGCGCCACCTACTGGTAGAGGAGGCGGTCAGCGAGGGATGCAAAAGGACGTGAAAAGTCAGGAAGTAGCGTCAGTGCCTGGTGACAATGGCGGAGGGGCAGAATGGAATGATCATGCTGGGGGTCAAGGTCAGCGAAAATGTCCATTTTACAAGAAAATGCCAGGTAAGGCTGTAGGGTTATAGGAAACAAACAGCTTTTTTTAGGCCTTATATAAACTTGAAGTGTTACGGAGGGCTGTCTTTGGTGCTTCTACAACTAGAAGACCCCTAGGAGCTATTGGTTAAGAGAAGGGAATTTCTTCCTGGTTCCAGGTTTCTCATGCAGTGAAGGTCTGCCCAGATGGCTGTGTGGTCTAATGGTTGCCACTGACTACTAGCTGCCTCTCACCACTGAGGGCCAGCCCTAATGGCTGCGTGGTCTAAGGTGTTGCCACTGACTGCTAGCTGTCTCGCACCACTGAGGGCCCTCCTGATGGCTGCGTGGTCTATTAAGGTGTTGCTACTGACTGCTAGCTGTCTCTCACCAATGATGGCCTGTCCTGATGGCTGTGTGGTCTAAGGCTTTGCCACTGACTGCAAGCTCTCTCTCACCTCAGGGCTGTGTGATATAAGGCATTGTCACTGACTGATAGCTGCCTCTCACCACTGAGGGCTTGTCCTGATGGCTGTGTGGTCTAAGGGTTGCCACTGACTGCAAACTGTCTCTCACCAGTCACCACTGTCCACGCTGAATCTCACCCGGGGCATGTGAGAAATTTGCCAGTGACTTGGGGTTAGGCTTGGGTTCTTAATCCAGTCTGAGTATTCTGTAATGATGTTCCAATTAATAGATTAATCAGAGACCTAACCATTTGGGGTGTGTGATCATGATGATCAGTTGTCATTTAGGATAATCAACTTTCAAAGGGATCATCTCCACTTTTGATATCAATCGATCATACCACCATAGGGAGATGCTTCATGTGGCTACCTAGTATCTACAAATGAAGACTACATTTGTATTACAATAAGATTGATTTACAAACTACTAAATAAAAAAAGTGTTCGGCTTATATAGTCTTGTTTCACTACAGCATATACTTCCTATCTACCATCAATCTTTAAGTAAGTTCAAAAAAATATTGATCATCGATCGCTGGTGTCCCAGCAAGTTAGTGCAAAAACATCTTTAATTAAAAACTGATGATCAGTCTTTGAAATTAGCAGTGATTCCCAACACTAGTATTCTGACTCTTGTCCCTTATGTCTGTCATTCTTTCATTGCAGGAACGCCGTTTACAGTGGATGCGTTCTGCTACGGCACTGTCCCGGGCTGCAAGGCCTACTTCCTCAGCCATTTCCACTACGATCACTACCGTGGGCTCAACAAGCGCTTCTCCCAGCCAATATACTGCAGTCAGGTGAGCCTACATGCAAGGATTTGATTGAATGGGAATGACAATTTAGGAATTTTAGAAGTAGATTAAAATGTTGGTGGCAATAAAGTTTAAATATAGGTTATAACATGGTGCCCTTTACCAATACAGGATGTAATATATATGATAATAACATGTTAGACAATGTTAGACCCTGCTATGATATCACTGATGATTAGATTATTATTATTATTATTATTATTACAGGTGAACTTGGATATGATGGACTCAATGGGACCAGGAAAATTGGTCTGTCATATGCAAAATCCGTCGTATACATATGACGAATACTTGATATGCATCAGACTGGAACCAAGCATATCGTCCGTCATATGCAAAAATCTGTCATACAGTGGTCCGTCATATCCAAGTTCACCTGTATTAAATTATCATTATTAGAACATTATTGATATTACTATTATTATAAGTATCCTTAGTATTTTTTAATATTATTGTTATATTTTTATTATTATGATGATTAATATTGATTATTATTATCATTATTAATATTATTTTTATTATCATCATTAAATTTATTATTATCATTATCATTATTATTATCATTTTTATTATTATTATTGATATACTATTGTCATTATTGTTATTCTTATTATTATTATTCTTATTATTCTTAGTATTGTTGTTATTATATAATTGCATATTTTTTCACAGGTAACTGCCAACCTGGTTAAACTTAAGATTCGCCTGAACCCGAAATGCCTGCACCCCCTTCCCCTGAATACCCCCTGTAGGGTGGAGGGTATAGAGGTGACCCTACTTGAGGCCAATCAGTGAGTAAAATCACAGTCTTGATGAATTGTCAGGAACACATTTTCTTGCAGTTGTGGTAAATAAAGCGCATTTATATGTTCTATATATAAAATGGGAACCTAGAATTTTGGTTTTCTGATCAATTTGATGAAAGTTTTTATTTAAATTCAATAGTGCAGATACAGGTGAATTTAGACTCACTTTAATAAGTAAGTCAGTACTCATATGCATATATGTTCAGGTGTAAGTTTTATAGAATTAATTGAAATGAAAACATATACCCCTGTTCAGGGTCTTAGCCAGTATTTAGAAAAACAACAACATTAATTTACCTAACTGAAATAATACACAATATCCTTTTACAATGTCATGGGAATTATATTAACGGGAAAAAAGTTCAATTATATGCTTGAAAATGAGACATTAAGAAATTACTCCCAACAATTTTTTTTAGTGTCCTGAGATGTGATTTTTGAGGCTGTGTGTGTCCAAATGACGCCCACATGCACGCTGGCTTATACCATGCCCCTAATATCAAACTTTTATTTGCCTTCTAGTTGTCCAGGAGCTGTGCTTTTCCTGTTCAAGTTGCCTGGTGGCGCCACCTACCTTCACACGGGTGACTTCAGGGCGGATCCGTCCATGGAGGACTACCCTTGTCTTTCTGGCATCAGAGTCAGCCAGCTTTACCTTGATACAACGTAAGCTATAAACTTACACTCGGGGGGATTATGATGATGGTAAACATCAGAGTTATGGTAGTGCTGGTGTTTGTTTGATTACCGTAATTTCGCGTGTATAAGACGCACCCGTATATAAGACGCACCCCTTGTTCAGGCCTTTAAAATGGTGTATGGAGTTAGCCCTGTGTATAGTGCACACCCTCTTTTCGGTCCATGTCTTGGGCTATTTTGTAAAAAACGAACAAACTAGCAGTGGATTCGGACAAACATTAAGTTGATTGTAATTTGAAGTCACTTATTATGCTGCTCTAAAGACAATAGGGGCTCGGACATTCATGCCATGTATTGTAATTAGTGTGCCTAAAATAGAACCTGCTGGACAGGCCTGGTAACACAAACAATTCACTAAGTTGTCTACGGCTAGATAGGACTTTTAATTTTTTACCGATACCACTGAAGTTGAGCCGTGCTAAACATGTTAGAAACGCAATTGAAATGAAAACCTACCAGAGGCATATTCTGATATGGGGTGCGGTAATGGCGGGTCATCGATTTCCGATCTCCATGTGGCCTGGGGACTCGATGTAAAACACCCTGGATTTCTAGCCCTGTGCATAAGACGCACCCCCGTATTATGGGTAAAAATTTGTGTAAAAAAGTGCGTCTTATACACGCGAAATTACGGTTGGCCCAAAAATTGTTTGTTACCTGTAACTTCGAAAAATGCATGTTTTATGTTAATTGGGATTTCGGAGGGTAGAAAAACATTGTGGTAGTGATTATTTTGAGTAAAAAGGGTAGGAAACCTATACTTTTTTAGATCAATAATAGTAATAATAATAGTAATAATGATGATAATTATAATAAATGATAATAATAATGATAATAATAATGATAATTACAATAATGATGATATAATAATGATAATACCAATAATAATGATGATAATAATAATAATTGATATTTGATATAGCGCTCTTTCCACCTATAATGTTCTAAAGCACTTTAGAAAGAATAGTCAGGGGACATACTAATTTATAATTCAATATATTTCTTATATCTATCTAGACTGTGACACATATCATATATTGACAATCTTGATACCTAGATAGTGGATACATGTGATATCAGTGTTTGTTTGTATTTTCAGTTACTGTGATCCTGCCTACGCTTTCCCGCCTCAGGGTGACGTCATCAGATTAATCGTGTCTCTATCTGTGGATGCTATGTATGAGAACCCTAACACCCTTATAGTATGTGGCTCCTATACCATCGGCAAGGAAAGGGTCTTTCTGGGTAAGACTTAAAACTATTTATCTGTCAGGGGTTGCTGTTAGTGTTTTGAATCGGTCACAATTTTCAAGATCGATCGGCGGTCCATCTGAACAACCGATGATCGATTAATAATCGAAGTTGTGCACACATGGTTTTGCATTCCGCTATTACTTTTTACCTCAAGTCATTAGATACCAACTCAAAACATCTCTATATGTCATAAAGTAAAGATGCGTTACTATGACGCGAGGTAAATAGTAATGGCGACATGTTTACATTGAATGTTCAGAGAGGTGGATCTGGCTTCATCCACCTCCCTAGAGCGGTCCAGCAGTGTTTCCTGTTTAATGGGGCCATAAACAGGTAAATAAGCGTTTGTTTACAGTTTTTTTCTGGCCGGATGGACTACCGTAAGTCCATCTATTTTTTGAATGGAATTTTTATATGTGGTCGTTCTTTTGTTCAAACATGGAAATTTTTGTTTGATCATCATAATCGGAGGCACAAACGAATGCTATTCGGCATGTTTGAACAATCGGAAGAACACTAGTTGCTATATAGAGAACTCCAACGCCTTCATAGTGTGTGGCTCCTTTACCATCGGTAAGGAAGGGTCTTTCTGGGTAAGCCATTTGGCTGTCAGGGGTTGTTATGTATGAGTACCTCAACACCCTTATAGTATGAGGCTCCTAGACCATTGGAAAGGAAGGGTCTTTCTGGATACGTCATTAAATTGTGTCTATCAGCACGTGCAAATGCTGTAGTTGATGAAAATCTTCCTAGGTAATGTGAATATTAAACTTGTACATGGGGGTCAAGCAAATACATTGGATTGATAATGAATGACATATTCATGAACATAAACATTTTTAAATAGTGTTCTACTATTTTGGCCTCTCAGTTTATTACTAACTTAGAATATACATATATTCATGAATTTAAAGTAAAAATATATATTCATGTATACCAAGGTTTTCAAATAGAGAGCATGTTCTGTGATTTTTGTCACCCGATTCCGTAAGCTGAAAGAACGGATCTCTCTCTCTGTTGCAGCCATCGCCGATGCCCTCAACTGTAAGGTGTGTGTTACGAAGGAGAAGAAGAGGATCATGGACTGTCTGGAGGACGCCCAGGTGAATCGCTTGGTCACGGTGCAGTGGGAGCTGGCAAAAGTGCATGTTCTGCCCATGGGACAACTCAAGTACCATGTAAGTCCTCAGATTTTAAGATGTGCATAGTCTAACAATCACGGTCTTCGCCAGCAGGGTGTCTGTGTATTTTTAGTACATGTTCTGTCCATGGGACAACTCAAGTACAATTTGTAAGTCCTCAAATTGTAAGGTGTGCAAAGTCTAACAATCAGGGTTTGCAAAGAAATTTCGTTAAATGTTCATATCAAGTCAAAAATTAGAAATTTTCACTTCATAGCAATAGGGTTGGATACCGTAATACCGTTAAGAGGTATCGTACTGCTTTATTGCTTAAAAGGACACTTAGCCACCCTTAATGTACTTGTTACTTTTTGTTGCGATACTTGATCAAACATTTCAATATTATTTATTGTTTATAATAACACTTGGCCACCCTACATGTATATCTTACTTTTTGTTGCGATTCTTGATCAAACATTTCAATATTATCTATTGCTTATAAGAACACTTGGCCACCCTTCATGTATATCTTACTTTTCGTTGGGATACTTGGCCAAACATTTCGATATTATTTATTGATTATAAGAACACTTGGCCACCCGTCATGTATATCCTACTTTTAGTTGGGATACTTGACCAAACCTTGTGTTAATATTTATTGCTTGTAAGAACACATAGTCGACTTCATATACTTCCTTACTTTCCATAGGGACATTTGGCCAAACCTATACTTATAATTCATTGCTTGTAAGTATATTTAGCTAGCCTTGTCTTATTTTATGTAGGGTCTCCAAGATCACCTGGAGAAGTTCCGGGCCCGCTTTGACAGTGTACTGGCCTTCGAGCCAACAGGCTGGACCCATAGTGGGAAAACAGACAGGCTGGAGGATATCAAACCAAAAGTGAAGAAAAATAATATTACTATATACGGTAAGAACCAGACTTGGAATGTTTTTTGTTCACTATTGAGGATATTACACTAAAGGTGAAGAAAAATAATATCACTATTTAGGGAAAGAACTACATGTTTTTGTTCACTACTGAGATGATCAAACGAAAGATGAAGGAAATTGTTTACAATTTATGATAACATAGCTCGGAATGTTTTTGTTGACTTTATAAACATAAAGCAACTGGGTGATAATTTATATACATGATGGCATAGTAAATTAATTGAGTTTATCATAAGCTCCACTCTAATACTAGCAGCTGATTGGTCACTTTCTTTGTTGTACTGGACTTTATCGCAATACTAACATTTTCAAACTCTTTGTCTGTTGATGTCCTCCAGGTATACCATACAGTGAGCACAGCAGCTACACGGAGATGAAACGATTCACACAGTTCATCAATCCCGACAAGATCCTGCCAACTGTCAACAACGGAAACCCCAACTCCAGGCGCAAAATGGAGGATCTCTTTGCTTCTTGGATGAAAGAGCGCAAGGAAAAACCCAAGAATGTCATCAAACAGTCCTCAATTAGTGCTTGGGTGAAGTAGATGTTAACCCATGCTGCTGGTGGCTAATTTGGCCAATACAAAAAAACTGAAAAATGACTGAAACCCAGTCAATCAGGTACTCATCTGAGAGGGCTCTGCAAGAACTATCCAATGAGTACCAACATGACAGGGTTTAGATGTTTCTCAAAAATCTTTGCGTTCTGGTGCTTTGGACGAAAGTAGCCCAACATTGGGAGGGTCGAACAAGGGCTGTGGTGCTTCTGTGGCAAGCATACTTATCAAAGCACTGCAAAAATCAGAATAATGTTCTCACTAGTTTACTATCCATTCACAGGACTACCATTGTTCCATGACATTATGGTATCCTTAAATCAATGAAAAATACTAAACTTTTCTCCGCTTCAGCTCAGATTTCTGCAGAGCATCATCTTCCACCTCCTTAACCCTTGAGCTGCTAGTGGTTAATTTTGCCAAAAACCTGTTAAATGACTGAAACCCTGGTATATGGGTACTCGTATGAGAGTACTCAGCCAGAGGTATTAAATGAATACCAACATGACAGGGTTTATATGGTTTTCAAAAATCTTTGCATTCTTGTGCTTCGTACCAAGGTAGCGTCAGCAATTTGAGCTATTTTTCAGGTTTTTTGCATCATTTTTTATTTGCCAAATTATCCGACAGCAGCCTAACAAGGGTTGAGATGATCTCCAAAAATCTTGTGCTTTGGCACATTCTTGTGCCTTGGACAAATGTCGCCTCAGTATTGGAAGGGATAAGTCTATACATTAGGGAAGGGATGCAGTCACCTGGTTTGTCTGGTGATGTAATACTGTAGAAAAGCTCATTTTTCCGTGAGTCTTATTTTCTCGTTTTTTCCTGAATGCTTTCAAATGGGAATACACAACACTGGAAAAAACAATACAGTTTATGTACGGACTTAATAAACACTGAGAAATCCTTGTCCTTACCAATTAATATTTATTGTTAGGTATACTAAGATTAAAAATCCACATAAAACGGGTAATTTACAAACGAAAAAAAACACATATGTCCTCTCTTTGGAAATATTAGAAGTGAAAACACCCAAAAATGAAAAATTAGGGAAAATTGTTACACGGAAAAATTAGCTTTTCTGTAGTACTATGGATGTGACCTGTTCTTCAGTGCTGGGACCACACTAGAAAAACAATGCTTGTAGTTACCTTTGATCATGTGTTGGTTTGTATCAAGAGATGATTCATTAAAAACCAAAACAAATTTGACCCTTGGAAGCTAAGCTCAGATTTTGTCTAGGATCGAAAGTTCGGTAACTAAAACAGTGAACAGTTAGACCTGGGATACCATCTGCATTTCTATGTACACAGTCAGTTTTAGTAGTAGAAAGCCTGTGTGGGTTTGGGAACAAAGAAATAAAGATAAGGTAACTTTTCTTAAGGTTTTTACCTTTTATAAGAATTTGAGGTTGCTCCAAACTTAGAAAATTAAATTGAAATTGATATATTACTTATCAGTGTAATTTGGGTGAAAATATGTCATAGTCTTTGCATTTAAGTCATTTCAGATAAGCGAAACCATTTATTTTTTAATTACAATCTTTGATGCACCAGGCATGATGATTTCATCACTACATGGAAGAGCTTCACAGTATTCATCAATTTCATTTTATATGGTTACCATGGATATTAAACACTTTACAAATAAAAAATATATATATTTTTAGAAAAGGTGATTATTTACCAACTGTATGGTAACCTTAACCGGTAGTGATACTGCATGTACTTATTTTTCAGTTAAGGCCTATCCAAGTTGATTATTAGTCTTACACAATTTTTTTTTGTTTTACATCGGAGGAACTGGATGTTGACCTCCGTGCTGAATGTAATGCACTATGGGCGTGAAGCCCTAGGTGCGGTGCCAAAAATGGTTGCCAGTTTAGACGATGTATGCAATAGACTTTATATTGCATGGTTGAATTTATTTTGAATGTTTCTATAAATATGGTGGCCTGATAATGTAAAAATCAAGGCCTCTTTGCAGGTGAGTAGTGTTTTTTTCATAGAGGGTTGTCAGAATTACATCAGTGCCAAATTATTATTTTTATTTTTAGAAATTCTGGAATTAAATTTTTTCGAGTTTGCCCTAAAACTGGTCGCCAATTCTGTAAGACCAAAAGTGGACTTGGACTGGCCTAAACATGACATAAAATAGGTACGAATTGAGTAGTTAATGATTACTCCAAATTGGATTTGAATAAAGATATTGTTATTGACATAAATATTTCTACGTTTGTAGTTAACAAGCATATGATTCTCCCCGTCCAGCCCTTAGTCGACTTTTCAACCCCAGAAAAGTGTGTGCGATGTACATCTTTCAAATGCCCTGTTATCAACCCATTTATGCTTAAAGTAGAGTAGGGTTGGATACCAGTAAGAGGCACCGGTACTGGCATCCTTCTAAAAGTATTGTATCGAATTGTTTCATTGCTTAAAGGTACTCTTAACGATACTAACAACTGTGAAGTTAGCATTTATCCAGGATCCTAAACAAGGATATTTACCTCCTTAAACTGAACTTTTGATACTGCTGCTTAAATGTGTCATGCGTTTTGATACACTAGTGATAATGAATTCTTGAGCTTATTTAAGAATATGCAAACTAAGTAAAATAATAAATGCTTTGAATAAAATATATACACCCAATTAATGTTCATCATTATTACAAGTTTTCAAGTATCTTTTCTCCTCTTTACATCCAGCAATCTATGCAGGCCAAGGATCAGTTCAAACATATTTTTTTACAAGCCATGTTTTGGATTTGAACCCAGGTAGTGGTGAGAGAAAACCAGCAGCCCGTAGGCCAAACAGCTTGATTGACAGGCCCTTTCTAAGAGGATAATATCTAAGTTACTATATAACACATTCATGAAGATGAAATAGCACAGCACGAAGTTAGTTTTCACAACAAGTTTATTTCTATTTACAACTTATCAAGAGAATGTCAACTCTACACACAATATGTTTTTAATCTTTGCCAAGACCTGGACTAACTTTGGGGCCAGTTTCTTGAGAAATCTTTAATCTCAAGTTGACTCAGTTGCCTGTGGAATAATTGTTTAAAATACGATTGTCTGCATAACAACAAGTTTACATCAAAGACCTCTTAAGGACTTATACAGATCCCTCCTAGAAACTGTTTTCTGATGCTGAAGTCTTGTAGTGCTTGACAGCAGGGACACAGCCAGGGTTTCGAAAAAGTATGTCTAAAACAACAATCACAAAAATTTTGCCCGGCCAAAATTAGCAACACAGCTACTTTTAACCCTTCCAATGCTGAGGCTACTTCTGTCCTAAGGACAAGGATGCAGAAATTCTTGAAAACCATCTAAACCCTGTCATGTTGGTATTCATACGATAGCTCTCACTGAGTACTCTCAGATGAGTACCCATGTGCCAGGGTTTCAGTCATTTTCAGCTTTTTTGCATCATTGTGTGTAGGCCAAATTAGCCACCAGCAGCTTAAGGATTAAGTTGTTATATCACTTACATTTTCTAGCTTATTGTGTCAAAAAGGGCTATTTACTCTTCCTAAATGTCTTGGAAGATGGTTAGTGAGACAATATCTGCTTCTAACCCCCAAAAAGACATACTTAATTTTTTTTGAAAAGGAGGTTTTCTCTGTCTGATCTTGTGGCACTTTTCTCAGTACACCCTCTAAGATGACGCATATATTCGCTTGTGAGTCTGAGTGGCTATCTTGTGGTCTGTGATTCTGCAGTGGTGTTTCCCTGCCTCTTTGACCACCAATAAATACCAGCCAATAGAGTCACTGAATATGTAGCTATCACCATCTGAAAAGAAAGAAGCATGCATATCAAACACAGTAATTACCAGTGGTCCACACTCTCCTTCCCATACGCTGCCTTGAGCCTGTTTCCATATCTATCTATCTATATATACATATATATATATATATACATGTATATATATACTAGAGCTGCACTCACGGAGGGAGATCAACTCATGAGCTCACCACACGTTTGACTCGTGAGCTCATGAGCTCACGGACGTTCCGATTTTCCAAAGAAATACTAGTTTTCTAGCCGAACTATTAAGAAATAAATATTTATTGGAGGAGATTAATTAACATTGCCATGTTTATTTAATTTTAAAACGTGCTGACGAGGTACAAAGTTCAGTATAACACTCAACACCGCTTGAATGTATACATTGGAGATTGTAAAGTAGACATGACAGCGATAAGCAGTTATGTATGTTGATAATGTGTGTTAGGTGCTCTGTGTTACGTTTGTGTTCCCAACATAGACGAGCTCACGATTCAAACATTTTAGCTTGATCTCGGAGAGTTTGCCCCAGGGCTCGAGCCACTCGAGTTTGTGAGTGGTGAGTGCAGCTATAATATATACATATATGTATATATATGTACACATATTTATCTCTCTCTCTCTCTCTCTCTCTCTCTCTCTCTCTCTCTCTCTCTCTCTCTCTCTCTCTCTCTCTCTCTCTCTCTCTCCTGCAAGCTCTTTATATATATATATATATATATATATATATATATATATATATATATATATATATATATATATATATATATATATTAATTTGACAAGAAAGTAGATGTGCATTTTTGAATAAATAATTACTAAAACTTAGAATCTATGAGGGTACTTATAATTTTGATGACATTGCTTGTCACATTTATGAAACATTCTGGGCATACAGAGACGGCAACCTCATTTTTAATAATCTATCAAATTCAACCAAATTGACAAGATTTCGAACTTGTAAACCATTTGATATTGAATTGAACCTTGTTTATCATATCAATCAGTTTTCTAAAAAGAAATATGAAATAAGCAAACTTTTACATAAACTTACATTTAACCTGCCACTCTGAGTTGAGGAGTTGAAGTATTTTAGGGGGCCTCTTAACTTGACCTTGCTTTCATCTATTTCAGAGAAATCTCCTTTGCGACTGAAAAATACGAATATTAAAGTTAACAATGAAATAAATGCACAAACAATAGTAATTATATATGAAAGTGAATATAAATATATATATATATATATATATATATATATATATATATATATATATATATATATATATATATATATTTGATAAGAATAACACAAATATTCTATATTTTTGGAAAGCTCTAAGTATGAAGTTCCTGGACTTTTGGTCAGATTTTCTCTATCCCTCGCCAATGAAAAAGTTATAAAAAATTTATCGCAGGGTGTTAGTTTGTTTGTTCAATGCCTTTCTGAGGTAAATGGTGAAAATTGCCGATTCCGAAATCGCCTTTCGCAAAATCGCCGTTTGCAGAAAGGCCGATAGTTACAAGGCCCCCTATTCATTGAAAATCAATTAGGCCTATTGTCCGTGTATAGGAGTGTGGAAATTGATAAAAAAAGTTTTGGTTTGGTTTTAAGTGATGCCATTTATCATTCGGACTTAAATAAGAATATTCCAAAGAGAAAAGTCTGCATAGCTAGCCGCTCTAACTTTAGGCTTTGGGGCGTAATTACGTCGAGAATTAACGTTCAGATTTAAATAAAAACGTATATCGAAGCACAGAATACTCAATAAGAATGTTTATGACACTTGACATGTAGAGAATGTAAAGTTCAATTACTGAATTAGGGGAATATGAAGGTTTATTTCAGGAGGGCCCAATGAGTCATCGGCCGTTTTTGCAATCGGCCATTTAGGTAGTTGGCGATTTTGACCGACATTCCTTTCTGACAGTAGCATTTCACAAAATGTTAAAATTTATTAACCACCTTATTTTCTTGTGGAACCATCATATGATCTTCAAATTTCAATAAATTGCTTTAGATGATACAATTCGATTTGGAAAGACTGTACCAACGGTGTCAGGCGAAAACGCCCTATATGCGAAAACGCCCTACTTTTCAAGTGCTGCCGTGAGCCGTTCATATAATTCATGAATATATAATTCATGGATATATAATTCATGGATATTGTCATTGACAGTTGTTGTCAATTTAAGTTCAGTTATAATAATTACTGTCTCCATATAATTCATGGATATTGTCACAGTTGTTGTTATTGACAGTCTGTCAACTGTCAGTGCCAGCAGCAATTAAAATATATCTTCGTATGTGCTGTTCCTCGTCCGCTTGTCGTTGATGAGTGGAGTGAAGCCATATATTTATTTATAATGGTGAAATGACTCATTTTCGAACTTTATTCCAATGTTTCAAAGTGACATAGCGTGTGCCGACACACGAGTGAAGTGAATCAACGGCGTCGGCCAGATCCAACTCTCGGGTGTGTTCTCGTGAGAGTATAAACCTGCAAAGAAAAAACACTAACTACGCTACTACTAACTCGACTATGAACGTAAATAACTAAGAAAAAGAGAACGAGAAAGGAAAAGAAGAGAAATACACTGTTGTGAAAAGTAAGAAAAATAGGGCGTTTTCGACTAGGGCGTTTTCGCACATAGGGCGTTTTCGCCTGTATTCGTACCAACAGATATAGGTACCCAGATATGGTGGCAATTGATATCAATTGCCATTCATTGTATATAGAACGGCGGCCTCTTTTATGACGTCACAGACAGCTTGTGTCAGCCACATGTCTGTCTTGTTTATTTAGGGCACGTGCAGCTGATCACCAATCAGCTGACTTGTTGATTACGTGCGCGTCGCCATTATTAGAAAATCTAAATGGCTGGGTGGCTCGCACCACTATAATGTGTGTTTTTTAAAACCCACCCACCCTCCCTTTTCGTAAGGGTTGTCTCAGTTTTATAAATTGGTATCTTTTCTGTGGTTGTGCGCTTACAATAACTTGTTCTTTAAACGCAGGGCATATTGCTATTTTTTACAACTACAGTTAATGTAATACATTCCTGACATACTGCATTGTAGCAGTTCATTCATAGGCTTGTGTTAATTTGTTGCATGCTTGTACCGTGGTGGCTGCGCGATCGAAGTGACACATACAGTAATGATAATGTATAGACTTTTCAGGTTGCGTTTGTCTGTCGGTCGCGCAGCCAACTTGGTATGTTATTTACAAATGTAGATAAGGACATATTAAACTGTTAAGAGTGTCGATCCGTCTTTGTTCGTTCTTGGGGGGCAATGTAAGATTGAATGTAATGTATGGGGTGATTTTAGTTTTTGATGAATTTTAAAATCATGGCACCTATGATTTAACAGAAAAATACTACTTTCGTATTTTTTTGAAATTGTTCAGATTGGGCAAGTAAAATTTTGTGGCAAGACTTACCTGAGCCATGTAAACAAACACGCCACACTAGCATGCCCGGGTGTTTTGGGTATATTGCCCTTAACTGACATCCTTTCCTTTCAATTAAGCTCAAGCCTCCAATAAAATACGATCAAATTTGTGTGGTCCTCTATACATTTGCAATCCGTCACTCTGAGAAAACAGGCGTTGGAAGGACGTAAACACATGAGTTACATAAAGCAGACAGCACAAAATGGTAAAAGTAGTTCTAGTCTCTGAACCAACAACCCGTTCTGTACTAAATGATGCGACATCTATTGTTCAGATTAGGAGTCGGTCCCGCTTTCGAAAGTGTGTGTTCTTCAAAATATTACACCCATCTACATAGTTACCAATTTAGCGCGTTTGCCATGGCAATAACAGTGCTGGGAAAGTACACTTTGTTCAACCGAAGTGAGAAGCTCTCTATGTGGCTTTAAAATGGTCCCGGTTCGGTGCTGTAGCAACCAAGGCAACTGAGCTGGGACCAAATCCCGACCCCGTATCCCGACTCTCAGTGCCATAACAACCATAAGAAAACATGATTTTTGTGTCATTTTTACCGAGTTGTATGATAATTTTTTATCACTCAACCCCACTATAATGGCTTTTAAGATATGCCACTGAGCAGTGGTGCAGATTTATAACCGAGAAGAGGCATGCATATTTTGGAAAATATTGATCTCTCTCTCTCTCTCTCTCTCTCTCTCTCTCTCTCTCTCTCTCTCTCTCTCTCTCCTTCTGAATATTCAGGAAAAATAATTTGAAAATTGGGGAAAATCTGTCTCTGAACAGTTAGGAAAAAATTTGCCCCTGGCAGATATACCGCCCATTAGAAGCTGTTTTCTGTGGTTCAGACAATAACTCCGTGAATTGTCATTTTGTTTGTCTTGGTGTTAAGACCATTGTCTAGATAGTTAGACAACCATTAATTGGTGAAAAATAAATCTGGCATTTCTGACTTACAATAATTTTGGGTTAAAACTTGTTACCTGAATTCCTTTACGTTGTCACATAATTGGAATATACCTGCATCATAGCAGAAGAGTATTTCAAGCAGAAAAAGTATCTCTGATGGGGTAAATTGCACAAAGAAATCAATTTTGGGGAATGAGGTCTTTATTTTATAGATTGCATTATTTCTTCAAGAAAAGCCGATGACCACATAACACTTATTGTTATGAAGATTTATTGCTTCATTCTTTATTCATTTGAGATTTCAGGAAAATGAAACATAAAACTTCAGAAGTGTCGTAAGACCTATTTTACAGAGATGTAAACCAGTGTATTACTTATCCTATCGTTTCCCTGTTCAGTTCATATGGCATTTTAAATGGGGCAGACTATATCAAACATGTGTCAGGAATGACGTCATGGAAACTTGTGATCTTGGAATCCGCTACCAAGGGTTAGGGTTATGGTTAGGAACCGTACCAGGCCCAAGGTTAGGGTTAGGGCAAGGGGTAGGTAACCCCAACCCTGGACCTGATTCTTAACTGATTCATAATTCCCAGGTGGGCGATTACAAGACGTCACTGCTGATACATGTTGGATAAAGTCTACCTTGTAGGGGGCGCTCACTGGAAAGGGTAAAGAAGTGTCAAGTTTGATAATCACAAAGGTCAAATAAAACTTTTTTTCATTTATCAACTTTATTGGTACAAAATGTCAAAATATACTATACGATCAAACAAACAAAATCTCCATCTACACACATATCTGAAAACATATCAATAATAGTAAATATGGCAATTAAATCTATACAATACTATACACATACATACAACAAATGAGAATATCCCCCCTATAAAATAAATTCAAACCCACAAAGACTTCTGTAACACATGCAATGTGTTTGTGTCATTGTGTCATACAGATATTATAGATTGAAATATCCCCAGAAAAAAATCTATGAGTCGGAAAGCAATAATAAATGCAATAGAGCTATCCCTAAACACAATGATTCCCAGTGTCTCCAATTATATATACATATATATATATATATATATATATATATATATATATATATATATATATATATATATATATATATATATATATATATATATATATATATATATATATATATATATATACTTATACTTCAATGAATTCTGCCATTGCCACGGCCGCCTACCCGATGTGAGCTAAACCTTACTGACCATTCAATGAGGTCTATATATATCGGTGCACTTAATCAGCAGTTTCTTTTGTGATGTGCGTAGAAAGAGGGCCGCGTAGTGCAAAGCCAATGCATAGATACAATACATTATTCTAAATTCCACGTTTACCACTACACACTGAGGATATTTAGAAGTCGTTCAATACAATCAAGCGACCTTAAACAGAATTATATGAAACATCAAATGGAGCAAGTTCAAATGAAAAAAATGAAAAAAAACAACAACAAAAACAACCAAATCAACCGAAAAAAAAATTCAAAATCAAATTTAAATCTGAAAAAATTCAAATTTGAAAAATAACACAAACTTTTATTGAAAGTAAAAATGAGTTAATATATATATATATATATATATATATATATATATATATATATATATATATATATATATATATATATATATATATATATATATATATATATATATATATATATGTATATATATATATATTTGTATATAACGTGATGAATATATTGATATATGAAAGACTTCTCGGTTGATTTTATTAAATCTGATCCCTCGGTATGAAACTATGTGACCAACTGACAGCCCATCACCTAGAAAATTGACAACAATCTAGTTTACCCAGATAGCTTTCATGATGAGGTAACTGCTTTTACTGCATTTAGTGAAAAATGCATAAATATTTTGCTGAAAAGACTACTTCCACTTTCAGCACCGAGGTAGCATATCAGGTATGCTCTCAAAACGTTCTATGTACACTTCATTACATTTACAAGAATATAATACAGCAAAATATATTTTAACAAAACTTATCTGATCCTATCAACGCAATGCGTACCTTTCACGTTTTTTGCATTATACCAAACCAATAAGTATTCCAAACAAAGAAATCTCGAATGCATTTGCTCTTCTCCTTAGATTAGATACTGCCAAAACCAATTCTTCACTGGGAAAGTTTGTGAAATCTCAGACGCCTCGCGCGAAAATACAAATCACATTTAAGTACACGACTAGTCATTTACTAGTATTTGAAATGCTTCCAGGACCATACATTCTGGAAACCAATTCTAAACGAAATAATGACACATGCTATAAACCTCTCTCGTTATCACGAGGATTTCTAAATATTGCGCTTTTCTACCACCGCGCAATAGCGATGGGAGTCGAAACATTTTGAGCAGAAAACTTGCACCAGAACCGTGGTCACTCACCTTTATTTGCAATAACATTATTATCGTTATCATAGGATGAAAGATGATATAAGTGAGTGTGCCATCAGAATCTGTAGAGCCATTTGAGGACAGATATGCATCAATATTAACGATGATATGATATTTTAAGTAGAGTACCTCATTACTTCTAGTCAGGTAATACTTTGGTGGGAACGATACGCCAGTCCAAGTTAGACTTGGACCTGGTTATTCCTGTAGATACCACCTAGCCTAAAACCTCAGTTGACTAAATGTGCTAACTTTGGCTGATATGTTGAGTTCAATCGTAATAGTATACAGGTAAAACATTTTTACGGAGAAGACCGCCACTTTAGAGCAGCAGCAACAATGGTAGTAGTAGTAGTAGTAGTAGTAGAAGTAGTAGTAGACCTACTGAGTAGTAGTAGTAGTAGTAGTAGTAGTAGTAGTAGTAGTAGTAGTAGTAGTAGTAGTAGTAGTAGTAGTAGTAGTAGTAGTAGTAGTCCTTTATCTCTGTGCGTCTATCAAGAAAGTCACATATGCTACAGCTTTGAGTTTCCCGTCAGTATAGTCTATAGCCCTTTGTGTAGTTACCCTTGCAGTACTTTTAATACCTCAGTCACACACGGAGCGTAAACTCGGTCTGACACTACATTGAACACATTGTGATAACTAAGCAACATCTTTAGAGATGTTTGACTGAAAGCTAAGTTGTTCTTGTATGTGTAGCAGTCCATTTAAAATATTTTTCAAATATTACTGTACTTAAATAGTTACATGGGAAGTTATCAGGCCGCATCTACACTCCAGATGCAGAAAGGTTATTTAGTGTTTTATTCGTGGTATAATACGAGTTTCAGAATAATGCGAAATGTCAATATCCAATACTACATATGCACATGCGCTAGTTTACCCTTGATAAAAAAAAGTTATAAATATCAACTTCTAATAAATAGATATTAATACTGCAAATTGCATTACCCCGCCATACGTCTTTCAGCAGTCCTAAACATACTGCTGCATGGTAAGACGTCTGTCGCGTCCAATACAGTCACACTATGACAAAAAAAACATCAATTCAGACTTTGGCATGATTTGGAGATTATAAGATGCCATATGATTGTCCTTGCTGTTTGTCAACTGACGTGCCGAATGTGCGAGGTTGTTTATCATATGCGATTGGCGATCGTAGTTCATCTGATTTGATTAGTAAAAATCCTTCCATCGAGTCCTATTACTACAGGCAACTCTGCTTAATCCGGACTGATGTGGACCCTAGATTTCTGTCCGGATTTGGCAAAATCCAGATTATGCATATAGGAATTATATGTATAGGATGGAACTTGGACCTTCCAATTTGTCCGGTTTAGACAAAAATCCGGATCACACATGTCCGGATTAAGCAGAGTTGACTGCAGTACACCAATTCCATTATAATTTTATCTATGGTTTAGCGAAACTTGTCATCCTAAATTCCCATATGACTTAAACTAATCCAGAAGTGTAAAACTTCCTGATATTCCAGCGTGGATCATCAAGACATTTGGGAAAAATGGTCGTTACTAGAATTGCAAGTGAACTATGTGGAAAAAAATATGCTTTTGAGCATTTGACGATATGAATTTTGATTTTCCGAACATCTTTGGATAAGACTACTGGACGTTCACCTTTACCCTTTTGCTTCTACTGTATTCTGATGTCAATCGTACTCCCTGACCTTTCAGAGTGAGGAGAACCAACTCTTTACCCATCTAGCAATGTGGTCAGTTGCAATAAAACGTTAAAACATATACTAGTACACCTCTTCAGACATTGCTCACTTGTAAGCACACTGCAATGTGAAAACCCATGTTTTGTATTCAGCATGTACACTTTCGTGGACTGCAATGTGAACATACTCCAGTTTAGAACACTAATACAACACACATCTCTTATGCAGATAAACACAAACAATATTGATCTGTGTTCTACAGTTAAACATATGGTGTGTATACGCCTAGTTTCCCGTGGTGAGCATTTGCAGAACACATGCACGTGTTTCGTTTGCTGGAACCCACGCCTGAGAGTAGTAGACGGGTCGCAGACAGACGACAGGCGACCATTCTGTTGTGTGGTTCCTTAGAACCCGCAGACTCAGCAGAGTAAGAGCCACAAAGATCTTTGGCATTAGGATACCTTTATATACGGATTAAAATCCTATACCCTCTAAGGACAACAGGAGTTCATGAATCCACCACTAGAGGTAGAGTAGTCTCATTCCTCTTGTACCGCTCTTCTCTGTAGTTTAATAATAATGCCATTTTTGGGTGTGGTGGTGGCGCCCTCTACCAAAGTCAGGTGTTCTATCGTATCCTCACACTGCATTATGGAGTAGGTCTTGAGGATCCGGCAGATGGCAATCTTGGCCTCCATCAGGGCGAATCTCATACCCACACAGTTCCGCGGCCCTGCCCCAAACGTCAGCCAGGCCAACGGGTGACGCGATGCTTTGTTTTCTGCGCTAAATCTGCAATTAGAAACAAGGAATGCCATGAAAATTGTTTATCTCTGAACACACTCGTATGTATGTATGTATGTATGTATGTATGTATGTATATGTATATATATATATATAAATATATATAAATATATACATACATATAAATATATACATACATATATATTTACATACATATATACATACATATATATTTATATCTAGGGCATACTACCCATTTTCCAGTGACTTACATTTTGTAGGAGGTGGAAAAAGGATTCCCTAATTTCCTCCACAAACCACTTAAAATCATGATTTAGCTAAGAATGTCTGGCAAAGTTACGATAAAGATTCCATAAATATAAATCCTACATGTACCCACCTTTCTGGATGAAATTCTTTGGGGTCCCACTGAGGCCAGTACTCGTGACTGTTGTGTATAGACCAGCTGTCAGCCTGGACAACCATGCCCTTGGGGATGTGGATGCCCTTTATTGTACAATCGCTCATACAGATCCGTGTCACCACACTAAAACATAAAGGTTCGTCCTTAGTTAAAGCCGAAACAAATTCTAAAAATTGTAACTGATCAAAAATTCAAGTCGTATGTAAATCGATTCTTTAAGAATATCATTCCATTGCCTTTGTAAAGAGGTTACAATCAATAACATTACTAGTTATGATCACGATAACAACAATGACAGCATCACTACGAAGAATACTTTATAGTACACATATTCTATTCCACCTCGATGCGATATACTTACGCTTGTGCAACTGGGTAGAGCCGTAACACCTCAGACAAAAACATATCCAGGTAGGACATCTTGTGAACCACGTCGTAGGTTAAGGGACTCTGAAAACAACAGACAAATAATCAATCATTGAAATAGGAAAAAGGTATTTTTTGATAAATGAGACGTTATATATCTGGCAAAATAATGAACCTATTCAAGATAATGAACCTATGTATATTGATAGCCTGGTTCTCGGGCTGTATTAGTGCCGCAGCGCTATTCATACTAAATAGGTTTGCTGTCTCTCTGAAAATATAGATGGCAGCGCTGATTTCATGTGGTGCAGTTGAAAATACATGTGATACAGACTACAGCTCAAGTGTGTCCACCTTGCGGATTTACTCAGAACTAAACCTGGAGTGAAATCAACTCAGGTCAGATCACTGAAAGAGCCAGATATCACAGACTTGTAGCAAGTCTAGTATATTAACCCATCAATACTCAGAGCGACTAAAAACAGCCACACAATTTTAACGCTATTTTGCAGGCAAAAGCAAAGCCAGGAAAATATTTGATGGAGAAATGTTAATGAGAGCGTTACCAACAATTCTCCTTCAAATATTTTGGGAAATTATACTTAATTCAAAAGTTATTGCCATAAGTGTCATTGATCCAGACGACAATTTCTAGAGGAGCGTTTAACTTTAATGGGTTAAGTACGTACCGTGCCGTCCCAGGAGGCGTCGATCTCGTCCTGTAGCTTGGCCTGCTCCTCGGGGTGGAAGGCGAGCACGTGGGTCATGAAGGCCAAGGCGGTGCTGGTCGTCTCAAAGCCCGCCAGCAGAAACAGCAGGCTCTGGAACTTGATCTCCTACAAAACACACAGTGCAGGGACCGAGTTATTGTCAAGTTATAGATCCAATTTCCCTTTTTTTTGCTGCTTTCTGTATTTATACTTATATGAATTTATATTTGCAATTTCATACCTCGTGCTATGGTCAATAAACAACACAATACAATGAATAGGTAAATCTTACTTATGTATGTTTGACCATTCCCTAGTGATTGTCAAAAGTACCTTATAAGCATTAATGGGTTAATCTTTTTAATGTTAAACATTTTCAAGTTATCGTCAAAATTACCTTAGCTCAAAATGACACTACTAAGCAATAAAAGGTTAATCCTTTCAATAAATGTTTACTGTAAAACTCATCTAAAGAGCCATATGTTACAATAAATGATACAATAACAACTGTAAATTTAATAGAGGATTATTACAACAAAATTTAAAACAGCCGTAAATGCATTTACAAATCTACGCCAAATGTAATAACTGACCAAACGAACAGTCAACCACAAATATAATAAAACATTAACATCAAATGTTATATTACGTTTGGTGTTAATTTGTTATTACATTTACGGATGTTTTTTCATTTGGAGCATTTTTATTATATTCACGGTTGCTATTACATTTGAAGTAATTTATAACATTTAGTTTTGTAACAGGCGTACATACAGTTTGTATAGGGAGTAAACTATTTTCCAGCGTTTGGGTAACCTCAAATCATATCATTCTCGCATTAAATCGTTAATGTTTTGCCTAAATGTCGATCTCTATTTATCTGTTGTTTTGAAGGCCAAATTACAACACAAATAACAATACTAACCTCGTTGGTCAATCCTCGCTTCTGTTTCTTCATATGAGTATCATTTCCGTTTACATCAGCGTGTGCGCATGCGTTAGCGTAGCCGTTACTGCTGCTGGGGCTGCTGCCATTCAGCTGCATGTTGAGGTCGACCTCTCCATCGGAACCGGATCCGGATGATAACCGGCGAGTATAGCGATTTTCACCATCTTGAGCGTCCAACATCAGCTGTACTAGGTCAATCCTTCGTAACTTATGACATGAAAAAGAAAAGATTCACGATTAAAGGAACAAACTATTAAAGTTAAACATAATATCAGTCGTTTTATATAATCTAAATATGTAATCTACATGGATGGAAAATTCCAGATTTCAACCAAAATAACCTAGATGGATCACCACTCAAGAAACCTTGGCTAGTGCAGCAACCTGCCCGCCTTATAAAAGGGGAATATGTTATTTATATCTATGGACATCAGGCATCTAAAAATCCCTAGGTCCCACTGGATCTGACGGCTCTGCTTTCTCCCTATTTTTCTACATCTACCTAGTGTAGTTTGTTCTTTGTCACGTCTCTTCAACAATGGTCAATCAAGGACCACTCTTTAATAACATTTTACAACAGTAGGTGACCTTTGTTTGTCAATGTGCCTTTAAATCCCTAGTATTCATTCATTCATTCATTCATTCTCTCATTAATTCTTTCATTCATTCTTTCATACATTCATTCATTCTTTCATACATTCATTCATTCATTCATTCTTTCATTCATTCTTTCATACATTCATTCATTCATTCATTCATTCTTTCATTCATTCTTTCATACATTCATTCATTCTTTCATACATTCATTCATTCATTCATTCTTACCGAGGGGTCCTTGCGTCTGAGGTCAATGACCTCGCCTAGGCGGTCAGCCAGCCAGATGCCCGGCTCCTCGCGGACCTTGGACATGAGCGTGAACGCGCGAGACCAGATGTAATTCAGCTCCGGGAACAACACTGAAACAAAGAAACGATATCTGTTGAAATTTTTGACACAAATCATTATAGTGGGATTTTTTGAACACTATCACAAAGTTGCCTTATATTTACATGTCTTCCAATTGGGTTTGTCCTGGTGGAATTTCACGTCCGCTACACATATTACGGGACACACTAGGTATTCAATCTACGCAGGTCTAATGGACAAATAGCCATGTTAGTATGCATGTATATATATATATATATATATATATATATATATATATATATATATATATATATATATATATATATATATATATATATATATATATATATATATATATATATATATATATATATATATATATATGTATGTATGTATGTATGTATGTACGTATATATATATATATATATATATATATATATATATATATATATATATATATATATATATATACATATATATATATATACATATATATATATATACATATATATATATATATATATATATATATATATATATATATATATATATATATATATATATATATATATATATATATTACTCAATATATTACACTATTACAATGTACAATCGCATGTCAGGAAGAAACGGATATCTCGAGCATGTTACTGTGGTGACTTACTGGCTAGAACAATGAGCACAGGCTGCTGGTTGACGTCGATGTCGGCGAACAGTTTCTTACAGCGGAGCAGGAAGGGATCATTGGAGTCGCGCTGTGAGTCCATCTTGATCCCGAAGGCACACTCCCCGATGACATCCAGCGTCAGACCTTGAAACATCCTGCAAAAAATCCACAAGAGATGCTAAGTCCACATAGCCATAGGCGGATCCAGGGGGGGGGGGGGGGGGGGGGGGGGGGGGGGGGGGGGGGGGCGAGGGGGGCCTGCCCCCCCCCCCTTTTTAAAAAATCATGGGGCCTGCCCCCCCCCCCCCCCTTAATTTCTGGCAACAAAAAAATATGAAAGATATTATCAATAGCAGGGAATTTCAGGGTGACAAGGGACCTGATTGGCCGAAAACATTTCATCCCAGGGATGTACCTTCCAGGAAAATCAGAATATTTGGCTATTATACATACTAATTTGGGCCCCTAGTTTGAAAAATCTAGGAGCCCACAGCAGAATAACGCGGATCTACATTTGCCAAGTATCCCTTAATGTAAGTGTTAACCTTTTTCTTATGTATAAACTTTTTGTCTCAACTTGGAGTTTCCGCAAAATGTTGATTTTGCTCATTATGTGACTGGTCTTATTGTAAAATTTGCCCATTGCCAATAATACAAACACTCGAGCATTTAGTCACAAACAAATGGAAAAAGCGGTTTCCAAACTCGAGTCAGACAGACTGAATATGGCAGTGACAACAATTGAAATTTTAATTTCAAAGATAATTTCAAAGGCATCAGCTGCTCGTGTGTAAGTATGTTTATGGACTATAACTTCGACTTCATAGTTACATACTTTGATAAGTTGGAAATTACAAATATAATCAACAAATATAATCAAAAGAAACATGATATTACAGATAAAAATAGTACTGTAGGATCACTATGTAACAATATGGGAATACCAGCTTTACAGGTGTACTATGTCCCATGGGGAGTTCAATCTCAGAGTTGAAAGTCGCCGTTTTATACCCTTTAAACACTTTTAATATAATAAAGCAAATGGGCTGCCTGCATTGATCCTCAGTAGTTCTCTTCAATGACACATTTTAAAAATGAAATTTGTCATTAGATAAACTAGTGATCTAATTCTAAATTACCAATTTTGCTTGCAGGATTGCCCTGATAATACATCTCAGAGCATATATGCCCTCTGGCTTTTGAAAATGAATAACTGCAAACAAATTGGACCTAATCTTTTCAAAACTTTTGGGCATATATATATTTAGGGAAGCATTTACTGACCCTGCAAAGAGAATAATGGCCCCTTAAAAATCAGCTTTTTTACAACTTTTCCTTGTTCTATTTCACTTGAAAGTGTCCCAAAATGCACCTCAGAGCACCTAATTTTCAAAATTTTCGGGGGGAGCATGCCCCCAGACCCCCTACTATGGCCGGCATGCTGTTGTATACTGACCCTTAAGAGAGAATAATGGTCCCTTAAAAAAAAAGCTTTTTTACAACTTTTCTATGCTCTATTTCATTTGAAAGTGTCACAAAATGCACCTCAGAGCACCCAAGTTTCAAAATATTTGCCCTTCCTAAAAATCTTAAGGTAGACCTCTCATACATAAGTTTCATATTACTTTATACACAAACTTGCTCTGCAAATGCCCCTCAGAAGAGAACACCTACAATATCAATATCCAGATCCCCGAACCCATCAACCCCAAGATGTGGAGCTCACGCACTTCATCCATCTAAATTGAACGCCCCCCCCCCCTAACCTGAAATCCTGGATCCGCCCATGACTTTGATGGTCACCCCGGACCCAACCTGCCCCCCCCCCCCCCCCCCCCCATGATAAATTCCTGGATCCGCCCCTGATAGCGACGTGAAGACTAGCCCAATATCCACTTCATAGTTTAAAATCATTATCTGTTCTGGTCTCTCTATGTTAGTTTGTATTTGGGTGATCTTTTTTTTGCAGACCAAATGTTGCGCCAAGTTTGCAACCGTAACTTCTTCGACGAAACCGGAATTATCTGACTTTGGAAACCTGATGAGCAGGTTGACACACATCACAGGGTAGATCGAAAATCAATCAGAATACTGTAGAAAAGGAAATTATATCCGAGTGGTTTAATCTGCTTAACGTTTCCGAGTGTGGTCAGTTCGGTATAATGAAATTCGCATGTATTATTCCTGTCATTAGAATATTAACCTTCTGTATTGGCTTTTCGTAATAAAAAATCTCAGAAAATTCCAAAATCACAAATTCGGTTGATTTGCATCTCGGATTAATTTCCATTTCTACGTTAATCATTTCACGTATAAACGAAAACTATAGTATGTTGTAAAGCTGAGGTATAGCAGTGACGACTTACCCGTAGATATCAAAAGATTTGCCTGATCTGTGTTTCTCATCCAACAGCTCCATCATATCATCAACGCATTTGTTGACAAGTGGCGACATCTATAAGAGAAATGCAACATTGATTAGTTCGTTGTTCTCATAACAGTGAAGTGGGGAAGTGACTTTATATTTTGCAAAGCTACAGATCAAAAGTCACACAAAACATGGCAATTATTGACAAATACGGGAATCAAAAGTTGTAGGTGCAGAATTTTATTAGTCACAATGCATAACAATGCATGTGTGCCCTGTATAACAGTTTCTCTAATGACAACTTGACAAGTCAACATTTTTTTATTGCATGCCTTTGGATGTGTTGTTTCTTTTACTTTAAATATATATGTTCATGAATTTTAAGTACATCCGAACTGTTATATCATGCGTTAATGAGAAGTATTTTAAACACGTGCTTACTTCTACTTCCATGTATAGTCAAGTGCTGCCACCTACAGTGAAAACTACAAACTACAGTTAAATACCTGATCGCATAAAACTGAATGTTAATCCTAAACTTACACTTAAATATTAGAAGTATGAGAATACTACACGGCTTTATGAATAAATTACCATTTTCATTTTCATTGAGCTGAATGTTGGGTTGATTGACGTTCGGAGTCTCTTCCAGCGCTCACCGCGGGCAAGGAACATGTGAACCTCTTTCCCATGTTCTGGGTCCGGCTGCACGGGGTAGAGCTGCAAGCAAGAGAGGGCAAATAATGCCTTAGAACTTGAAGAAAATGCAAGAAAAATCAAAGTAGTCGAAGTTGTGGTTGGTTGCTCCTGTTGTTGTCGTTGTCATTGTATTTGTTGTTTTTGTCGTCGTCTTCTTTGTTGTTGTTGTTGTTGTTGTTGTTGTTGTTGGACTCTATATTACATAGATAGAAATGAAGCTAGCTATTTCACTATCAGGAAAGATCAGGGTTTCCCCTAACCCAAAATCTGACCATAATTAGGCCGTCTGGATAAGGAGAAAGGACATTATGTCTCGCTTGCTGCCGGGTTACAAACGTCTATAAACCTGATTCTTCTTAATTTAGTGGGATAGCCAGCCTCATTGCTTATGTATGGCGATAGAGGGTACATCACGTTCACCCCCCCCCCCCCCACCCCCAAGGCCCACTGACTAATCAGTGACGTTTGCGGTTTGACTTATATCTAGGGCGTTTGAGTCTAGGACTACTTAAAAGACGTCTTCGTGTGAGCTTTTTACGCATAAATTACCATTGGGTTTGTTTTCATTCTAAACTCTTTATGTTGTATTAAGTAAAGATTAAAGTTCAGGGGATGCGGATATTCTGGACCATTGTTTTTCGGATGATGGCGCCTCATTTGTAAACGAAATCCAGGGAGATCCTTTATTCCACGATATCCACATTTTTGGTCATGAGTTTATCTCATATTATCCTATCATTTAAAATGCAATATCATACCATGTCCCTCCTTTTCGCAGAGTGCTTTGGATGTAAATCAATTCAGTTAATGAATATAGAAAATACACTTAACCCTTTATGCTGCTGGTGGCTAAATTGACCAATACAAAATGATGCAAAGCACTTGAGAAATCACTGAAACCCTGGCACATGGGTAGTCATAGGAGAGTTCTCAGCGAGACCTATCCAATTAGTACTAGCATGACAGGGTTTAGATAAAATTGTGTCATTGCTTTGGATGATAATAGCCTCAGCATTGGAAGGGTAAAGTCAGAAAATAAACTGGCTATTTGGATGGTTTCTTTAAAATCGAATACCTGGCCAGCCATGTGTATGTAAGTGTGGGGAATCAAAGGGGTGCTCCCTTCCCGACCCGCCAATGCTACCCTTTCCCATGCTACCCCAAAGGGTAGAGGTGCTTTAATTGGGTGGCAGCTGCTGCCCCCTCTTGTCCCATAAGTGTGCTGCCCCCACAAAGGGGTGTTATCTTCCCCAGGATTGGCAGCACCCGGGTATTCAGGGCGCAGTTGAGTGCTGCACCCCGTAGGGGGTCCTGTGTCAGTGTCACTCTGGATTACTCGCTGGCTGAACGCACAGCAAAGGCTCTCTCAACGGGTACACGGCCATCACCACCCCACAGGCACCATACCCACTCATCGTACGTACCCACCTTTTCTAATCAATATACCTCAGCAAAAGAGGGTACCCTTATGCAATACATTGGCATGGGGTTCAAGGACCAGGGCCTTTCAGTCCCGACCATGGCACCCGAGGGAGTGTGGGTAGGAGGACCACACAAGGGTTGGGAGGGTGAGGGTGTCGTAAAGAGGGTATTGTGGGGTTGTTGTTGTACGGGTATAATCCCCTGCAGGCCCCTGGCACCGCAGATGATTAATATAGCATAACAATGTGCCCCCCGGGGTGTCGAGAGGGTGTCAAAAGGGTGCCAGGGCTTGAGGTTAAACCCAACAACATACCATTCCCTATGACAGTAACAAATACATTCCAGGCCTGACTCACATTTCAGAAACCTCAAGCCCAACTCAGTACTATCTATCTCACTATGGACATGAAGGTATGCTCCGCCATACAGGGGCACGTAGGGTCAAGGAAAATTATGAAAAGGACTCTGTAGTGGTATGCACTATGCAGTTCCAAACGACGTAACCCTTATTTTGGCTAATTTTAGCGATACAAAATCATGCGAAAACCCCGGAAAAAAGACCCTGTCAAATGGTACTCATCTGGGACTACTCCACGAGAGCTTTCTAATGAATACCAACAATGCGGGGTTTGGACGATTTTCAAGAATCTTTGTGTCCTTGTGCTTTGGACGAAAGTAGCCTCAGCAATGGAAGGGTTAAGTAGATTATAGAGTTAATTAGGGTCATTTTGAAATGTTTACACACCTTGAAGCCCTACTACCTCTTCCCTTTTATTCGATCAACTGTAATTGCCTAAGCCATCGCTGAGCAAAGTAAGAGAGCAAATACCATAGAACTTTACATAGGCTTGCACACACACCAAAAAGGAAGAAGAGAAATTGTTGTCTAGGTCGTTGGTACGTTTGACAAAATAACTTGAAAACTAATAATGATTTTAAAATAATCTTTGAGGGAAGATTCTTGGTAATTTCCTGATTAATATTTCTCCTTTGAATATTTTCCTAATAATGTTTTAACCTGAAGAACTCCCACGAAAACTGCCAAGCTTGTTTAAGCCACTGTTAGCATAGGACTAAGAGTTTGAAAGCTTTTCTTTTTCCCTTGGAATCTTCTTACATTGAAAGCAATTGATGCGGTGGCGATGATTACTAAACACGTGGTATACCTTTAAAGGCTCTCACTAAGCACTGGTACCTATTTGGGGCGCTGCAAAGGAGGGTGTTTAACCCGTATGCTGCTGGTGACTAATTTGGCCAATAAAAAGGATGCAAAAATACTGAAACCATTGCATATGAGTACTCATCTGAGAGTACTCAGTGAGAGCTTTTCAATGAACACCAACACGACAGGGTTTAGACTTTTTTCAAAAGTCTTTGCATTTCTGTGCTTAGAACAAAAGTAGCCTCAGCATTGGAAGGGTTAAAACAGGCCAGCAAGGACAGACCACTTGGCAGCACTAGCGAGACTCCCAGATGGGAGTATGACTGAAACCCTGTCATATGAGTACTCATCTGAGAGTACTCAGCGAGAGCTCTTCAATGAATACCAACATGACAGGGTTAAGAATTTTTTCAAAAATCTTTGCATTTCAAGTAGCCACAGCATTGGAAGGGTTAAAACAGGCCAGCAAGGACAGACCACTTGGCAGCACTGGAGAGAGAGACTCCAGCGAGTATGGCATTACTTCTACCAACCCTCCATGTCTCTGACCCTGCTCCTGCGACTCTGCTAATCTTATCAGGGGGTCTACTTGCTCTACTTAGGGGCCTTCTAATTTACAAGCTCATACCCTACACCCCAGACACAAGGCAGACACAGTGAGGGCATGCCTGCCTGCCTTCCTGACGGGTACTGGCCAGGGTTGAATCAGGGTACGCAGGGAAATATTCATGGCCTCTTACGAACCCACAAATACATCTACTCCAGGCTTGTACGAGCAATTGAATTTGAACAGATACCTTTTGACAAGGTGGTTAATTAGTAGAGTTGACAGGTAAATGACATATATAGCTACAGTACTGTATACGGCTTTAATTTGGAGTGCTGAAAATTTTGCTTTGCAGCCCTGCTGGAGGGCGTTTGTGCTATTTTAAATTCGCGCATTCAAACACTCGAATTATATATTAATTACTATATAGATATTTATTTTAGGGATGTTATTTTGGCGTTATCACGGGGAGCGCGAAAATAGCGAAAATCAAATGCCTGTGAAAAATATACTAATTATACAGTATTAGGGAGATACCATGGTGATCTCCTAAAAGAGGTGGTCTCTTATGCAGGTTTGACTGTCTCTTACTTTTCACTCTCTTCCACACAACTTTAAAGTCTGCAAATGTTTTGATGCATGTATGTATGTATGTATGCATGTATGTATGTATGTGCTAAATCGTCCTGCTTGTTGAAGACAAGTTGAAGACAAATGTTGGTTAGGCTTGTTACACAATATTTGATAGAGAGATGTTTAATAGTAGTGTTCTGATTAGCATTTCTCTTTTCTTCCATTTATACATTTTCCTGGAGCTTTCACAGACATTGTCAGCCTGTTCTTTTTGCAACTGTGAAAGGATTCGTGACAGAAGAGAAGTATCTTACCTTTCGTCCATGGAAGTTACTGAACTGGCTGATGAAGATTTCCTTGAGTATGTCGGCATCGCTGGTGACAAG
Source organism: Maea johnstoni (assembly GCA_963942565.1). Taxonomy (NCBI): domain Eukaryota; kingdom Metazoa; phylum Annelida; class Polychaeta; order Spionida; family Magelonidae; genus Maea; species Maea johnstoni. Next base: position 27,768,936 of record OZ012694.1, on the reverse strand, counting down.
AACGGGCACAGAAGCCTCGTAGTACCTGAAATAAGCACATATATTACACATACATATTAAATAATGTGTCGAATTTTGAATTTCGGTTATCTCCATTTTTATGGCCATTTTTGACTATATTGTGACTGGCCAGTTATAAATTGTGAAGGAAACCGAAGTATCCAGCGGTAACCTCTGCCTAACCCTAAGTTCCTGGAAACTTTGTCAATGCAGTGGTGAGAGACAGTCAGCAGTCAGTTGCAAATAAACCACTTGGCCATCAGGGCGGGCCCTAGGCTCAATAGACCTGTACGTGGATTTGTTTATTAAAGCTAGTCGGTCAATTAATCAATTACACAGGCCGATGATGTTAAACAAAACACGTTTAGGATTTTATTTCATTAAGGTTCGGAATCCAGTCCGACTTCTAAACACAATAGCACAATGGGAAATGGGAACCGTCAACTTTAACATCTCTGTTAGTTGAACGTTTTTTATCTGGCGACTAGCTTAATACAAATCGAAACTTTCATAAGTTATGTTAACTCCGTGTGACACCACCAGAAATCGCATTAAACACAGGACGCGGAGTTGTGAGGTGCTATTTAGAGTAACTTTGCAGTCACACTACTCTATAGGACAGTTCGATGCGACCACGAAAACATGCACATGCACTCTGTTAATTTTATCTCTTCTCTGAGTGACCTGTTCAAGGCAACGAAAGCACACAAATATATACTACATTCTTTACCTACCCAAATACTTTTCCGTACTTTTCCGTCCATTCGCGATAACATTCGTGCATAGGCTGAAAAGATAAAGGGGAATAAATCACCTTAATCACATTTTGTACTCTAATTCGTTATATGTGTAATTGTTATCCTAGTTCATTATGATTCTAAATTCTAGAATCTAGAATCACTATTTCTGCCAGTCTAACTAGCCAGTATATCATGGTTTTAAAAGGAAACTGCAATACCAAGGGATTACTTTTAAGATCAACCGACTAACCCTATTTCAAATTGCCAAGGTGTCCCTTGGAGGGTCAATGAGATTGCTACAGTGACGACAATTAATTTTCTGCACTAAATGCGTGGGCAGCTCAGGCATAACACACGACCGTACGCCTGATTGCCACCCAGATTTCTGGCCATGGACGTATGGATGACCTCACAATTGAACGTAGTTTTGATAAGCAAACTACGTGGGTATTGATGTACTTGGCTTACTTCATTTGACATGTTATCCATGGGTGTTTATAGAACCAGGCACTCGCAGGCGCCCGGTAGACTGGTGCAGGAATTAATTGCCTGTACTGTACATCAACCACAATGTACAGTGATTGAGTTTCTCCTTAGGTTTTCTCAATACGGACCTACCAGCACGTTTTGGTGAACAATGTTTTTGTTTGGGGAGTGGGAATGGACAGACCTATCGAGAAGTCGACGACGCCCCAAAAATCTCGATTCAGCTGAGTAACCAGTTCCCATCTGAATGTTGGACAATAAACTGGTCTGATATATATGAACATATCTAGAAAATGGAAAATATTGAGAGAAATCTGAGCAATTCTTTTCCAAATATCTTTCAAATATCATATTCTCTTCGATGAGTTATGTTTAAAGTTGTCAGACCATGTGTGCACTCCCGATAGAAATAGGTCAAGGTATCTCTCTCACCAGCTGGTTCCTCTAATTGTCAATTGTTATTCGTGATAAAATGCTTTGTTTTCTTTCCTTTTCAGCATAGTGCAAGGTACCAATGACCTCCAGTAACACAGAGTGCCATAGAATGGAGTCATTGATACAATTCCTGGACTGAATGGACTTATAGTCGACACAAACTTACTATTGGACTAGTCCCTGAAAAGCCACCCTCTAGTTGGTTGTAGTTCCAGATTGTGAGACTGACAATGGCCTATAGATGGCATCCTATGGTCCTCCCAAATAAGGCGTTATACTCAAACAAAGCGCTCTACCCTGAGAGATCATTACCTGCAACTGCTCAACCCCTTTGGCGAGGAACATCTTAACATGTGACGTCATCAAACTCAGCCTATCGACAGGGCTACCCCAATAGCCAGGTGGTAAAACGTATAGCGCAAAGTATGTCTACAGCCTCGCAACATTGTCAAACGTCAAGCAAGTGACGATGCCGATAAACAAACATCGAACTTAAATGCTATTTTTGATGGATCCCGTGTTCTGACAACATAGCAAGCATTTGCAACTCAATGCAAATCGAACAATATATTGCAATGAGAGTTATATTTTCCCCATGAAGAAACAATTTTCCTTTAAGTATTTGCAAAAATGCGCTCATGTTCTTCAAAACTTATTAGAGTTTATGCCCTGCGACAGTTTGACCACTTTTTACTTTTGGTCCTACAATGGTAAGTACTGACCAATGTGACGTGTGCTTCCTCCACAGCGTCTGACAATATACCCCCTAAAGACGCGACTTATGTTGGCGGCATCTTCGTAAGGGTTTTTACTTTCGAACGAGGAATTCTTTCAAAACACTAGTCAAATCCTTTTCAAATACCCTATACACACACACACACACACACACACACACATATATATATATATGTATATATATATATATATATATATATATATATATATATATATATATATATATATATATATATATATATACATATATATATATATATATATATACATATATATATATGTATATATATATATATATATATATATATATATATATATATATATATATATATATATATATATATATATATATATATATATATATATGTACATGTATATATATGTATATATATACATATATTTATAAATCTCTCTCTCTCTCTCTCTCTCTCTCTCTCTCTCTCTATATATATATATATATATATATATATATATATATATATATATATATATATATATATATATATATATATATATATATATATATATATATATATGTGTGTGTGTGCACGCGTTTGCTCATATGCTAAAGGTAATTTTCATAGCTTAGATACGTTGTTTTTCCTCATTAAGATGCATTGAAATCGTACATCCACCATTAGATAATACCAACGTGACTGAGCTATTTCCCCTTTTGTGCTTGTGAAATCAAAGAAATGCCATGCGGTAACTATGCACATGGAATGTTCCTACCCTTGGCTCCTAATTGGCACATCATGTTAAGAAGAATCAGGTGTTAATTGTATAGGTGCCCGTACCTTCGTGACATGACAGTTACCTGTCCCTGGGGTGTCTTCAAACGTAATGTATGCAATATTGTCATGTTGCTCGAACATATATGATAATAATGTCATATGCAGAACAAAAAAAGATATTGCAAGGTAACATCTCCATATGCTACTTCGTAATATATATGATGTACAATTGGGCCATTAAATTGAGAGAAGAAATAGGCGATAGGAGTTCTGCAGTACTGGGCGAGTTTAAAGGATACCTACAGTTTTATTTCCCGCCACCCCTTTTTGGGGGTTGGTAGATTTTTGACTACCTATCTACTTACTGTGCGCTAGGGTTGATTTGACAGTTTTCTGTTTTTGTTCCTTTTTCTTTTGTACGTTCCTAGCTACTATAGGGTCCTTAGCCAAGGTCCTGTCGACAACATAAGAGTAAGCTCCTGTATCCTTTGGAACAGTCACTTAGGTTTAATGTAATACACTTTGGTATGAATACTTCACACTATTTTTGTGCTGTTGCGTTCAGGTCTTAGAGTCAATCATGCACGAACAGAATCACAATTGCGGGACTACAAAATGGCCTACCTTCTTGGCGAATTCAACTAAGTTTCCGAAGAGGAAATTTGGTTCTGGTCCATTAATTCCTATCTTCTTAAAAATGGTCTGGCAATGTCTTCGATAACTGAAACAAGAAAAGTACGAATGTAATGACCCATCTCTAGGAAAGGCAATAGAATTAACGGGTTGTACTTTGAACTACAAAACGCAATCACTTTTGAACAGTGACAGATTTTTACAAAACCTCATTGTGAAAAAGATAAGGATAAGAGAAATGTGCGAAAGAAGGAAAAACTATTTGTTTACTATATAGTCCGGGCTTATTTCTCATTCCCTAGGTGTAGAATATAAAAAGACAGACATAAACTTTAGGTGAAAGTTCTGTGTGTGTACGAAATAATTCGAAAATATGTTTGTTTTATCGTGGGGAAAGTGATTTTTTGTAAACTTTGTCATTTTTATCAAGGACAAATGGAGAGTAATAGCAAAGAGAAAGATGGAACACCTTTTCGATGCCCTCTTTCAGCACTTTACGTATTTCTGCTTAAGGCTAAACCTATGTAATAGAGATTCGGCCTGCCTTGTTAAAAGAACTTGACAATCACAAATGGTACATCGTGAACAACCACATGCACTCTGCTTATTGATAAACATTAATGCTTGTGTCATAAGTTTTTAGTCATCGTTACACTGGTGGGTTATCTCTCTCTCTCTCTCTCTCTCTCTCTCTCTCTCTCTCTCTCTCTCTCTCTCTCTCTCTCTCTCTCTCTCTCTTCTTCTCTCTCTCTCTCTCTCTCCTCATTGTGACGATAGTTAAAAGTGTGAAAAGATCCATCTTTGGGGTGAAAGATTTGATGAACTCACCTGTAAAATGCCAGGAAGGCAAGAAGCGCCACCACTACTATTAATGACAGGGTCCAGATCATTTTGATGTTAAAATCTGGAAGAAATAAAAGAACATGGTAAATATTTTGGGCATGAAATTACAATGAAACCACCCGAAATTGAACAAGCATCTTGCAAGGATTCCTTCTAAATAATGCCAAACTTTTGGTGGGACACGAGTTCTAACCCCATCCATATCTTTGGTAAAATGCAATCACACTATTGCACATACCCTGGTCAATGCGGACAATTTAGACCATGTCCAAGATAAAGGGGTCATCAGAGTCCGCGCTTCATAGAAGAAAATATACGGCATTATATATATATATATATATATATATATATATATATATATATATATATATATATATATATATATATATATATATATATATATATATATATATATATATACAAATGTATATATATATGAATATATATATATATATATATATATATATATATATATATATATATATATATATATATATATATATATATATATATATATATATATATATTGTTAATTCCGTAAAAGCTACAGTGATACTTTCCCACTCGACACACGTAGCATACCTCCAACGACACTACCTCGTCAATATCTGTACTGTAAATGTTGATTTCAGTACACATGTTTGTGCTACACGAATAATCGCATTCCTATTTCAATCACTTCGCCTTGGGCAGAATGGTCGCTTCCAAATAGCTGATTATCTATCATACAGAATCAAAATACTTAAATCTTTGACCCCAGTTACAACACCTGCCCAGAATAGCGCCTGACTTTTCGACGACACCCGAATAAGTGGGCACGCTGCCCCTTCTTTTGACCCTTCCAGAACCCCTTCCAGCCAATGGCTTTTGACACCTCTATTGTATCGAACGCTTTTTTGTGATCAACAAGTATGAAGTGCGTGAGAATATGATGCGGAAAGGAAAATCGGTAAAGAGGAGAGTCTCATGTGAAAAACAGATACCTTTGTTTTGGTCAGACAGTGTGACACGGTGCGTCCGGTTGTGTGTTGTTTTCCTAACTGAAGGTGTTACGGAACCTATGGGTTGTCACGTGGTATAAGGGTGTACAAACAACGTTCCCCGAGGGAGGGACAATTTGGATGGTATTTTGGTGGGGAGTTTCGCAACGACAGTGAGTGAGAAGTCTGATATGTAACACCTGTCTTACGTACATACTTCCATGACCTCCTGACAAAAAAACAGTGCGATCACTAAAGCAGCACAGCAACTTAAACAATCGCCTTTAAGGTACCATTTAATGCTTCAGAGTTACTCTAGATATTGCCGTCTAGATGTATGATACTTTTGTCAATAACTTTGGAATTGGAAAACGATTTTACAAAATAGTTGAAGGAGTGTTGTGGGTAGTCATCCAATCAATTTTCTCATTCGGATATGTCCCAAATTATGTTTTCGCTTGAAAGATTTCGTCAAAGTTGTAAGTCTACGCTTGGCTGCAGGTTGTATTGATTAATTGTTATTATACATATATGTACAATTACTATCAAGTACTAAAACGTGTGTTGCATAGAGGCACCTGTAGACATCATGGACATCTCTATAAAGTATACAACATTGAAAGGTCCAGCCGACACTGACTGTTGATACAATTACGAATGAGAAACTCTTTGCCTTGGACATAGTAAATACTGAACACTTTTTCCGTAAACTGAATGCATTCACCTTGCACCGAAGATTCCACTGCCCTAATTAGTTATGATAAAATAGGGGACCCTGAACAATCTGTAAATTATCTTGCCATTGACTTACGGTTTGCCGGTGTTTTTCGCCGGGTACTCTTTCACTACTTACATGTACACGTGGCTTGTCAAAGAATTCTGCCTAATATGGCAAACTAACAATTATCGAGATTCTATATTCCAAAGTCCGGTGTGTAGTTTTCCACATGAGCGCGTACCTGGCCACGGAGGCACTTGGGGAATGTGAGAAATGTTTGTATTAGGTTTCTGTTAAAGCGCTGTCACTGTCACCCCCACAGCTCTGGCATGGGTAGAAAGAAAAACTATGATGTCCACCCTGATCTTCGCGGAACCCTTTTAGGTCTCTCCATCGGTGCAGAAACCCGGGTGCGCGGAGGGTCAGTGTGGCTGATAAGACGATCATTAACTGACCCCTCAACGTACCGGTGCAGGGTAGGATTAAACCCATCTTGACGCGCACCGACAATGTCCTTTGGCGCCCTCTAACGGACTTTACACACGCTTTATAAACTATCTCCACGGGTGAATTAAAGCTCGGGATGTGAAAATGAACGCACCATTGGATATCGATACATTAGCTTAAGAAGCGAATTCGACATGTGTTGAACCTTGATTAGTAGGACATGTAACATGTCATTGTAAAGGTATAGTTACATTCATGATTATATCTAAATATGGGGAAAATTATCAAGCATCATCTGCAGCAGCAGCATCAGCAGCAGTAGTAGTAGTAGTAGTAGTAGTAGTAGTAGTAGTAGTAGTAGCAGCAGCAGCAGCAACAGCAACAGCAACAGCACCAGCACTAACAGCAGCAGTGGTAGTAGTATAGGGAGCAGATATGGTAAATAGTTATAGTGTTAAATAGAAGATGATACGACAGCAGGGACTGCAGTCATTGCACTAGCAAGATAGCCTTAGAATTTCATTTCCGATAGATGTACAATAGGACCACTTTTATACATGAAAACCTATACAATCGAACATTTATAATCAAGATAGCTGATGTAACTAAACCGTCCACTGTTTAAACCGTTGCAGATACACTACGCTATGTTCAACTTGAGCAGGTTTCGGTGAATGCACCACGTACTAAAATATCTTTGTTCTAAGTACTTACTATATTTCATCGAATTTAGACAATGCTTCACGGCAAACACACACTCTCTCTCTCTCTCTCTCTCTCTCTCTCTCTCTCTCTCTCTCTCTCTCTCTCTCTCTCTCTGTAGATGTTTGCCTGATAAGAACTTACACCGAGTCACCCGCATACCCATTACAAGGGCTCCTAAAACTTTGTCTTAGCCTTTTGTGAAGGCACAAAGCCCTGATTAGCCTATTTGTGTTGGTAATACGTACCGGCTGGCCTGGTGGCTCCTGTGTGATTGACGCTGTTTCCTACGGGACGTCACTAAGCCGATAATGGGCGAGAACCATCATTATGCTTACGTAATGCCCAGGGTGTTCATGTCAAACTCTTTGACTCAAAATAACAAGCTTATGGCACAAACAATACGTCTTTAAATCTTGCAGGAAAACCAAAGCAAACAGCTAAGTATTGTAGAACCCAAACACAACTATTATGCTTCCCTCTCGACAGCATAGTTATAGGCTCACACAGTACGGTATACATGTACATACAGGAATGAAATTAGGGAGTTTCATTCAATTTCAAAGCGAATATAGTTTTGATATAGGAAGGTATATGGATGTCAAAAGCTTTCCAATCTCGAGGAATTGCTCAGTGTCTTATCTTCGCCAAACAACTGCGACCTTATAACACGCGTCCCTGGACGTGTTAACGTATAGATCATTTGGACAGGCAGAATACATAGAAACCGTTTCCAAGCTTTCATAGTCCCGCTGATTACTTTCATTCTGCTCGAGTTCGAATCCCAGTCGGGGTAAAGCGTGAGAGTGCCAGTGGTTTGGGTTTAGTTGGTTCTCTTCGCCGGGTACTTTCCTGGCCTTCACCACTATAACAGCAAGCTGGTCATGGGTCATGACTGGTTTTAGCAACCGCAACCTGGCTGAACAAGTGGCGATAACACACTATGCCGAATTCCACTTTCTATCAATGGATAGCACATGAACATTTAGGAGTGCAGTGAAACCCCCAAACTGTAAAACACCTTTGGAACGGGGCAAAAGCGTTCCCATTATGGGGTGTTCACATTTCAGAGGTCTTTTTTATAATGTAAAAGGTACTAACATGACCGGAGGTTTCACATTAGGAGGTGTTCACATCTCTAGAGTGTTCACACTGCGAGTTTTCACTGCTTTATATTTAAAATGAAACCATTCGTTGTTCATTCTAGACAAGCAGGCCTACGTGTGAATGTGTTTGCCCCCGTACCGTACGGTAAAGCCGTCACGTGACATCAATATTGGTACAATGAGTCGGGTTCTACGAATATGACAGGTTAACAGTTATATCATAAGTCCTGCGAACTCGAATAACCTA
>OZ012694.1:27652225-27757430 GCA_963942565.1 Maea johnstoni | reverse complement strand
GACTTTTGACTATGACGGACGATATGCTTGGTCCCAGTCCCATGCATATTAACTACATGTATTGGACCATGCATAGGACGGATTCCGTATGCCGGAACTCGGCTACCACGGACCAATATCACGGCACACACGATGCTATTTACTATGTAATTAGCATTGTGTATGACGGACAAACAAGTTTCTAGCAGTCGGCTTATTCTCGCCGAGACTAACACATGTGCTGAGTTACGTTCGGCCAGACAGAACTCAGTTAACATTGTCTGGTACTTCTCAGCAGACAAATAAATGTAAAATAAAAGTCCAGCCAGGCATATTCTTTCGCTCTTTTGACTTTTATATAGAGATCAACTGAGGTCCCCAATGCAATAAGATACACACTTGTATATGACGGACTAAGTCCATCATATGCGTATGACGGATTTTGCATATGACGGACCAATTTTCCTGGTCCCACTGAGTCCGTCATATCCAAGTTTACCTGTATATATATATATATATATATATATATATATATATATATATATATATATATATATATATATATATATATATATATATATATATCGTTTTTCCTTTATTTCTATGTGGTGCTGTTGCTTATTTCTGTAAGTTATTATTCATACGTCACTTGAAAATTGTATCTTATCGCCTCCTCGTTGATAACTTTTTTCTTTTATTTTCTTAGGTGACCATTTACCATCAACTTTCCTTCATCACTTTTCCTTACTGCAAAAAAAAGTGATTTGTTGTCTCACAGATACTTTTGACTTCTGCAAAATTGTCTATTAAGTCTTTATTCACAAAGCGACAATCCCAACAGCATAATTTCATGTATCATGATCGGAACTGCTTATATAACCAATATGCTCCATACTAAAATGGCAATAAAAAAGTCCTGAATAAATCATTTCTGTCACCATGCAAAAAAAAATAGGTGGCGACATCTAACGGCAGATGTAATCACCACTATCAACGACGTCGATACAGTGACACCGCACACGCGAGGCAGCAGTTTAGGGGGATAGTCATACATCTAGCGCCATCTATTAACAGAACAAGGAACACAATATCTATCTCCATCCACAACAGGTCTATGTGGTTCAAGGATTTGTCACATTCAGTGTAGAAGACAGGGTTTTTTCAATGCAACTACACTCATCCGCTTATAGGTCGTATATGCTGATGCGGTGTGTTGACTTTTTACGATTTCCAGATAGCTGATGTGAGGGTTACTGCAGAATAAAGCATATTGCTGTTTAGAATTTTTAAATGAATATTGGGATAGAAAAAAATAATTGGCAAACAGAAAATCTCACTTCAAAATTGCACACTTTTTAAATTTCAGTCTTCGAATACATAAATTGCACATCATAATTCCAATCTTTAACATCGGCAATTCGAGAATTTTATTTTACCTTTTTTGTTGTTTATTTCATCTTGTTCCGAGTCTTTTCAAATAAATGGGAGTAATTTCACCCAAAAGACTGTGATACTATCGTTTTAGCATTTTTTTCTGGACTAGTATAGAAAGACAATTATATATCAAGTGTCCCAATAAGTGCATACTCCATATTGATATACAACCACACGCCAGATTGTCAGCAGGTTGTTAGGGCATAGATACTACAGTATTACAAACTCATCATGTTGCTGATAAAGATACATTACCAACATTTAATTTCTGCACCACATAATACACAACTGCACGCCTGATTGCCACCCAGTTTCCTTGGCATGGATGACCTTACAACATAACATAGATTTGATTTACAATCTATATGGGTCATAAATCTGCTTGGCTGATATGTTATCCATGGGTGTTTGTACAACCAGACGCTGGTATATGCCCAGTCGACTGGTGCAGGAATTAAATGTCTGTATTGTAGAATAAATAAAGAGCTATGTATGTTATGAACATGCAAGCACAACTACCTTGTATGGCAGTCAGGCACAATCAGGGTAATCAGCTCTCCAGTCAATAGACTAGGTTCCTAGTCCCTAAAAATTGACATCCCTTTCTGGGTCATTACAGGATATGGCCACAGTACCAACCGTCCTGGCCACCACGGTACCGTGGTGGCCCGGACGGTTGGGAGCAATGCTTCCTGTCATACGCACTCCCTAGAGAACGCTACCCACCTGGCCGGCACTGGCGTGCAGGTCCTTATCTATATGGGTCAAATGCAGCCAGCTAGTAGCAGTATACGATGGAGTGTTGACGCTAGATGTGACAGCCATACAGATTTCCACTTGCAGCAGAAAATTGAGTATAAAAGCGGTTTTCATGGAAATGACTACAAGAAAATATCTCTATAGAAAGTGAAATGACTACAAGAAAGTGGTATATTTAGTTTAGGAAGTATACGATACTCTGGCGTGCAGCTTAATATAGGAGTTTTAGCATGCTCTTGAGGGTTGAAAGTTGTAACAAGTGACTTTAAAAAGTTCTGTGTGACCATATCCTGTCATGGTTGACCAAGCAGTGAGGTGTAGTACCAGGTATGGTCGATAGATGGCACCACTTGATCCTCCCATCTCGAGAGATTTTATTCAAACTGAATCCTGGTGAAATAAGTGTAAACTAAATGGACCACTATGGCCACCTAGACTTTTTGGTGCTAGGTAACAGAAAAACATAACAGAAAAATACATATGACCAGTCATCTGTTGTAGGGAATAATTGTGGCTATTGTATGAGGTTGGCAAAGGTATGAAGTAGGGGCAGTTATAACTGAACAAACTTTTTTTATACATCAAGCTTTACTTCAAAACTACCCTGATTACAACACCCTTTAAAAAACAATAAGGAAGAAAAGTATAAATCACATCTGTGAGGAAAGGTGTAGAAATATTCAAAAATATAATATCTAACACCCTTAAAAAAACAATCAGGAAGAAAAGTATAAATCACATCTGTGAGGAAAGGTGTAGAAATATTCAAAAATATAATATCTAATTGATTTCATCAAAATTGTATATCTTGAATGGTTATTTAATTTAACAGCTGTCACAAAGACAAAGTTGCAAATCGCAAGATCACAGATGAAACAACTTATACATAACTCAAAGTTTGGAATGTTTCAAAAAACTAATGAAGCATAAAAAACACAACATTTTAAACTGGCAGTACCAGGAAAAGGATACAAATAACAGAGTAACAGAAAAATATACCTTTCTAAAACAGTACAAGGGTAATTGTCTACCTTTTAAAGCAACCCACAATCTAAGTATTACAATATACAACATACCATTCATAACCTAGCTTTTCTAGTAGAAATCAATATACAAATAATATAGGTAAATTAATTTCTCATAACCCACAAAGTTAGTAGTTCCTCATACATACTGCTTTAAGGCAACCCATGGCATTGATATTACACACATGTAATAATGTTTATACCTAGTTTTACTAGTACGAATAAATACATAAACAAAAAATATTAGCAAAATTACTTCCCAAGTAGTTTGTGTACTATATCATCAATTAAATGGCTTATAAAGAAAAGTTATGGCATTTTTTAACAAAATCCTAGAAAAAGGTTAATCATAACCTAGCTGTACCAGTGTGTATGTACAAGAACAACCCAAATCTGCCATGCCACCAAATTAAATAATATCTGCATAGATACTTCTCATACATGGTTCAGTATGATATGTTTCAAACTCAGAGGCCTGCACTAATATGGCACACCTATGACAGACCTTTGATCTTTTCACACTTGGTTCACTGCTCTTACCACAGTGCAAAGGTCAAAGTGGGAGAATTGTCCAATGAGATCTCTCCATTTCTGTTGTTAGTGCAACGTAATGGTCAAACAGTTAACATTGAACTAGACCAGAATCAACCGAAAATTTATCACTTATATTGGGAGGTCTACTTTTCTTATTCAATTCAACTGATTTCATCTGAAAATAAAAAGGTAATTCAGTCCACACTTCTCATGACAGTAAAGGGTCACATAGAAGTTTTGAATTGACAAAATTGTTTATTATGGTTAGGCCGCAATACAAATATAGATGTCACGGCCAAGTCAAGATCTCTTAGACAATGTGGCATTACTAGTGAATTGTCTAGTGCCAAATTAGGGATGTGTAAATAGTTGCTTTTAAATACATCAGTTCATACTGCGAACTTCATTCTCTCAACAATTTTTTTTAATGATTTTGGATTAAAGTCAACACCCTTTTGAAAAATTCTTGTGACACACTTTACGCCTGAATATCCTGTTCTGCAAGTAAATGGGGCTTGAAATCACCATAGGTAATTATTTAGCATGATCAAATTCTATCCTGCCAACCTAGCCCTGCTTGACACAATTCTATAAACATATTTAACATTCAAACTTTATACTAGTTCCATTTTAATTTTAAGCAGTTCAGGAACCTGATATTTTTGGATTACAAACAATTTTAGTCGTGTAGAGCCTTGTCCTTTCATTATGTCTTGATTAAGATTTCATTAACCCTTATGCTGCGGGTGGCTAATTTGACTGATACAAAATTATGCAAAAACTGAAACCCTGTCACATGGGTACTCATATGAGAGCACTCAGCGAGAACTATCCTATGAATTCCAACATGACAGGGTTTAGATGTTTTTCAAAAATCTTTGCTTTCTTGTGCTTTGGACGAAAGTAGCCTCAGCATTTCAGGGTTAATTATAATCCCTCCATTTTGAATGTCCAGGCCCACTGGCAGGGTATCTCTGACATGGAGAGCTTGGGCAGTTTGATCTGGATACCCCCACCCTCCCTCTTCCCCCACTCCACACTACCCTTGTACCCGAGCCAGCTGACCTTGAGCTGGGGTGTGGGTGCCACGGAGGCCAGGTTGAGGACATCTCCCGCTGGCCAGTTCATCACCATAGCGTACACAGCGCCACCTTTTGATGTGTACCTGCAACAAACAGAAAGGAGATGACAAGGTTATTGTAATTCTAACCATTATTATAGGGATTAAGTAAGCGGTGGAGAGCCGGGTGGCGAATTAAGCTGGTGACCTGCTGATAACCCGTCAGAGGCACTTGCGCTGAGGACGGGTTGTCAGCAGGTCCAAGCTTAAGTTGCCACATGGCTCTCCATCGCTAACTTAATCACTATTATAGCATGATGAAAGAAGAAACAATAAACTTGAAACACTATAAACTTACTCCACTTTCACAAACTGTTCTGATACTCGCTTCAGCAACCATGGGGTCACTGAGTGCAGGCAGGAATCAATATCCTATGTTGTATAGAATTTATCAGGCCATCCATGTATTTGGGTATTTTATGTAACTAAATACACTTTTTTTATTCAGATTAACTTAATTGCATCACTCAAATCACTGTCTAATTCTTTAAAAATGGTTTTAAAACTCTGAGGTGGAGCATAAAATTCCAAAATCTCAACCCGGTCCTAGGACCGGGTTCGCAAACCCGGATCAGTCTGCAGCATTGTAGTCAATAATGAGCAGCTTTTTCTATGCAAAATGCTATAATTCAGGTTAAGGCATGTGCCTGCTTTGATTTCCTTAACCCATTCACCACTATGACTGTATTGGGCATTGCTTTCAGGCCAGGGCATATTTTGGAAAATATTAGGTTTACACTCTTGTTTCCACATAAGTGCTCAGACGACCTTCCTTCCCTAGTTGGCCTGCACACACAGAGACCATTTCAATCATGTGAGGGATGTTACAGAGAGCAGCTGGCAAAATATAGTGCGCAAGCTCTAAACACTGTATTATATAATGCTAGGTACCCATTTTTCAGCTGGGTAGACAGAGGCAATATGGAATAAACTGTCTTGCCCAAGGACAGATCAAAATGCACAGGTCTGGAATTGAACCTTCAACAAACGGAAAGGAGATTACAAGGTTATTGTAATTATAACCATTATTTCTGGTTAAGGCACATGCTTTGCTTTCCTTAACACATTCACCACTGTGACGATGATTGAGATTGCTCTCAGTTAGACTATAGGGCATATTTTGGAAAATATTCTTTTACAGCAATATTCTTCAGAGGTCAATCTAAGATTGCAATTCACATAGTAAATCCATGTATCATTCCTAGGTGAATTTCAAAATTTTTGGAGATTAAGGCAATTTCATTTCACTCATGCATTGGATAGTTACATGTAGACAGACACAACTACAGGAAAAAAAGTTTCGTGGCTGTTCTCCTACCAACTTCATCTTCAAGGTGCTAATTCTGTTGTTACAGCTTTATCAGACCAGACTCCTCTTTACGCCATTCTTTTTCTATAATATCTATTCTTTTTAGATCCTTAGAAATATACTACACAAAAAGCCAGAAAATAACCTGGTTTTCTCAGCAAAAAATTCACCCTCTAGTTTTTCAGCTTGCAGTACCTGAAAAACATTTTTCAGCACTATTTGGCTCTGTTTAAGCTCTTTAGATGTGCTACATGTTATGCCACATCATGAGTTTGTTCTCTGACACTCTCACTTTCTTCCAAGTTCGGTTAACATTATGATTAAACTACCTATTAATGTTACTGTTTCTATGCACTTTAATAGACAAACTTACCAGACTTCTGGTGTGAGCGTGTCATTCTGGGTTTTCCAGGGTTTGGATCCGTAGATGGCCTCTCCGTTGACCTTGAGCCACGCCCCCAGCTGCAGCAGCCTCTCTTCCATCACGGCCGGGATGACACCGTCTGCAGTCGGTCCAACATTGATCAGAATATTGCCACCGCAACTAAAAACGTAATAATTTAAACGAATGAAATTGGTAAGCTTTTCACTTGGTAAGCTTCCACAATCAAGGTAAAGGTAAAGGTTAAGGTATTCGGTTTATAGTCTTGTATCCACCGAAGTGCTCACATGACCTTCCTCCCCTAGCAGGCACTGTACATACAGAAACCATTTCAATCCCCCGGGGGATATTCCAGAGCAACTGGCAGCATATAGCGCACACACTCTAAGCACTGCCTTATTTATGCTAGGTACCCATTTTGCAGCTGGGTAGACTGAAGCAATATGGAATCAATTGTTTTGCCCAAGAACGACCAAAGAGCCCGGAGTGGCCGGGAATCGAACCAGCGACCCTCTGATTACTAGTCTGACACCTAACCAACTGAGCTACTTTGTCCCCAAGCTCCTGTGTATGCAGTTATAATTATGGGACGAAACATTAGAACATAACAACTATCAAATAAAACATGAAAAATTCTCAGTTGAGTTGACCAAATTAAGCTGCAGTCTACTGGTGTCAAATAACAAAACTAATCCAAAGATGCGACATAGTGTACAGTTGACATTGAATAACATGAATTCTATCTAGTTAGAATCAGAATTAATATGGTACGTATCTGTCAATGATTTATCATAAGGAAGGAAAATATAACAAATTATAATCTTCCACAGTGAGTGTTAAAATGTAATAAAACATAGTCAAAATAACAAAGGATATTGTTTGAAAATTGTTGTTTTATCTAAATATCCAAATTGAAAATCTTTTGGAATGCCTTAATGGAGGAAGCAACATAATCAGTAAATAAACACATACCATGTCTTGATGTATGCCAGCATAAGACTGGTATATTCTTTACATAACAACTTGATTCTCATGGAATAATTCTCAAACAGGGATACAGCCTTAGCCTCTACAATTCAGATATTGCATTTAACATTTAGGTCTCATTCAGATATTGCATTTAACATTTAGGTCTCTTTCAGATATTGCATTTAACATTTAGGTCTCTTTCAGATATTGCATTTAACATTAAAGTCTCTTTCAGATATTACATTTAACATTTAGGTCTCATTCAGATATTGCATTTAACATTAAAGTCTCTTTCAGATATTGCATTTAACATTTAGGTCTCATTCAGATATTGCATTTAAAATTAAAGTCTCTTTCAGATATTGCATTTAACATTTAGGTCTCATTCAGATATTGCATTTAACATTCAGGTCTTAAGCTTACCTGACAGTTTTTGCAACAATCTCAGTAAGCTCATCCATATTGTAGTAGTCATTCACTCTGGCGTTTCTGCGATAGCCCCAAGATTCTTTATCCACAGTCATGCACATCTCCCATTTCCGAGGCTGCAAGGTACCTACAAAACATATATTTCTTTTCTTGTTATCAGGGAGTCTCTGTTGTTACCTGTCACCATGAATAGGGTATTGTTAATATTGATACATAAAAGCAAATAATTGTCTGGTACAAAATCATCCGAGGAATAATTTTGCTGACCCCAGATTTCATAGCTGTCTTCTTTCAAAATCAAATTTAGATTTTGCGTATGGGTGATGAATTCCAAGCTATCATATCATTGTTCGAGACTGGCATAGGGATAGGATATCCAAATAATGGCGCAGTTCAATAAATGTGGGCTTGAGCGGTGCGCAAAGTACACATTCATCAAACTGCCACAATATTAATATGGTATACAGGAAATGGATCTGGTTGAAACAATATACTTTGGAGTGAAGATCTAGTTGTGCTGCACAAGTTCAGAAGTTTCACAGATGGTGCATTATACTGGAAACATGACCAACTGCTTGAGTGGTCAATGCATCAATAAGGGAAGCATATACTTCTGTGTTGTCATACACAAATGTTGACAGTGCAGTGCAGTAGTTGACAGAGCTATGATATATCAATTAATACATTTATGTCATCATCGATCAAAACACTAGTAGTAAGAGATCTATAGTGCCAACATTTAATTCCTGCACTAAATGCATGGGCAGGCTGGGCATAATACACAACCGCACGCACAACTGCCACCCAGTTTCTTGCGCATGAATGCATGAATGACCTCACAACTGAACGTAGCTTAGACTTGCAAGCTACGTGGGTCATTGATGTGCTTGTAATTTTTTTGACATATTATCCATGGGTGTGTGTACAACCAGGCACTGGTCGATGTCCGATCGTCCGGTGCAGGAATAAAATGTCTGTAGTGTAGAACTGTGTTTGTATTTCTCATTACCTGGGTTGAACCTGTCCAGGCAGGAGATGACCCCTCCTATCTTACACATGGTCTCATCGCCCCAGCGGTCATTGCTCACTACAGTGTCCTTCACCGGGCTACAAATAGAAACAGCACACATTTAACCCTTCCATAATGCTAAGACTACTTTAGTTCAAAGCACAAGAACTGAAAGATTTTTGGAAATCATGTAAACCCTGACTTGTTGGTATTCATTGGAAACTCTCTCTAAACAATCTCAAATGAGTACCCATGTGCCAGGGTTTCAATCATTGTTCAGGGTTTTTTGCATAATCTTGTATTGGCCAAATTAGACACTGGTCAGCAGCATAATGGGGTTCATTGGATAGATGAGGAGGGAACAATCAGCTCCCAGCTATTTTCGGAAATGGGGTTCATAAAAAACCAAATATCCAGGCGGCAAGTCTTTGTAAATATTTCAATTAGCTTTATGTTTATATCGGTAGCATAGCACTTGTTTCTTTCAATCCTCAAAAATGCAAATAATTTATGATAAAGGATAAATAATAAGCCTATCAGTAACATTTACACAATTGGTTACTTCCATGGTACCATATAACAGCCAACCTCCCACCATTACCCTGCACTGCCATTCAAGCCCTGCTCTGCTGTAGATGACATGGGCAAAAGCTAATAGGTGTCAGGGAGTGGATATTTTGCAACTACCAGTATAGAACTGTAAGTGGCTATCTTGTATTCATGTTTAGTTGCTTTTGCTTGTCATTTGAAAAAAAATCTTTGTTTGGAGCAACAACTGAAAACAAATGTAGAGTTACACGTGTGCAACTGGAATTAAATAATCTGCATCCTTTTTATCAAAGCTGCATGGATTCAGGGTATCAATCAATTTTCAATTACAATCCCAAAATCTGCGGTACTAACCTTTCATTGTACAACCATGCCAGGAAGTTGGTGGAATTCCAGTAGGAGCTGGGGGCCTTCCACTGGCCGTCCGCCCAGACAACATCCGGCTTGTACTTCATCACTAGCTCAGTCAACTCTGGCATCAGCTTATCCTGGAGATGACCGTGAAAATAAGCATTCGATATAACATGTATAATGCTTGAATCAGGTAAACCCCTACAATGCTGAGGCTTCTCTTGTCTAAAGCATAAAGACGCAAAGATTTTTGGAAACCATCTAAACCCTGTCATGTTCGTATTCATAGGATAGTACTCACTGAGCACTCTCAGATGAGTACCCATTTACCAGGGATTCACTCATTTATCAGGTTTTTTGCATCATTTTGTATTGACCAAATTAGACACCAGCAGCATAGGTGTTAAAAAAATATGCATTTATGTTTTAAAATATACAATAACCTCATACATGTCAAGAGTTCTAACAATAAAGACATTGTCATTTGTAAGTGCTATTTTAATTTCCTATACATGCTCAGAAGCACTTCACCAATGTCATCTACTCACAAAGGGTGTTCCTGTTGACAGATCTGCATCTGTGTTACTCAGAACAAGAAATGAATTCACACACAAAAAGTACCAGAGTTCCAGATTTTTTTTCGTTTTTTTGCATCATTTTGTATTGGCCAAGCTAGCCACCAGCAGCATAAGGGTTAGCATACCCATAGGTATACTTTCCCATTGGTAGACAGGTAAAACCTGGAATATCATGCCTCTGAAGGGCAAAATACAATCATTGCTCCTCTGAGGAACTCTCAGAAGTTAATGATCCTCACACACTCTTAAAATCTCGAGAAGTTTAAATGACTAATAGAGCATTACAGAAGTATTCAATCGCTGCATACCTTGACAAAATTCTGTGTTGTGAAGTTGTTGTTGAAATCTTCCTTGAATAATGGATTAAACCACTCGTACAGAGAGTGATAGGCCCCGAACTTCAAACCACTCTCTCGCACAGCGCTGGCAAGGTCACCTGAAGTGACATAACAGTAATGAGATTTTGTACAGTAGTATATCATTTAGATACATCAAATACATATTTATGTAATTATATAATATATATATATATATATATATATATATATATATATATATATATATATATATATATATATATATATATATATATATATATATATATATATATATATATATATACATGTGTGTGTGCGTTTGTGTGTGTGGAGGGGGGGGGGGTTGTCTAAAATTTCAAAGTATACCATATTGCACAATTCTATTTTAATATTCTTAGGGACCTAGACTTTAGCACATGTACATAAATACCATTATTTTAGCATGTCATTTATTAATCACCAAATTTTGCTGAGACCTGAATAAAATTGTAACGTATATTATCATTAAAAACCAGGGAGCAGTACGTATATCAAGTATACTGTTTGTGACATTTAGCAGCCTTCATCTTATTTGGCTTATGGTATGAAATGAGAAGCTGGCAATGGTGTCTAGGCCTCAATAACTACCCAGTGCATAGATTAGCTACCTCAGGGTAATAGGTGGGTTGAGAGCATGAATGTCGATCACCAGAATCTCAACCAGCAGATTGTGCTCAACAGCCTCTGCACAACTCATAACCCAGATATTGACGACAACAGATCACCAGAATCTCAACCAGCAGATTGTGCTCAACAGCCTCTGCACAACTCATAACCCAGATTTTGACGACAACGACTCAAGAGGTGCGTTCTACGCATGAGCATGAGCAACTTACTCTATAAAAAGAATACAAGAGCTCTCATTGGTCCTTATCTCCTAGCACCATCACAGCGAGACTATATTCGGCAAGATTAGGGCTTTATAATATAGGGTCCTATGGTAATTGGTCTGTGGTGACCAATCCATGTTCTATTCATCTAAGGTTAAAAGATAAATGGCTCACCAAGGAGGTCTCTGTGGGGACCCACATCCACTGCATTCCACTTCCAGGAGCGCTTGGACTGCCACAAGGTAAAACCATCATGGTGCTTGCTGGTCAGGACAACATACCTACAATGAATGACAACATTGGAAAAATCACCGACATGAGAAAAAAGAATACTCAAGATATTTGGCACAAAATGTACACTTTTAACCCATCCTATGCTAGCTGAGACTACTTTCATCCAAAGCACAAGTTGCAAGTGAATTCGGCAAAAACGACAATGGGGCAAGCTTAGTGCTGGGACTCGGCCCAAAAACATGAACTCGAGCGCTCGCCAAATCTAGCGACCAAAACTCGAGTCAATATCGAGTTTTAGGGCCACATTGACGAGATCGTAAGGCGGACAATTTAATACAAAATTGCGCCGCGGCATATGCCGGCACATGCCAGGCACACATACGATGTACCGCGGCATTGAGAATCGGTGCACCAGAAAATGGCGTACTACGCATTTGACACGGAGACTTAAGAAAAAGCATTTTATTTCTGGAAATCTGGTGCAAATTTGGACGTTTTGGCCATCGCTAGGCTACACATGCATCTGGAGCATGTGTTACTATCAAAATGTCATGAGCTCGTAATTTCCGAGCGATCAATTTTTGAACTCGAGCGCTCAGATCGGAGGCCCCAGCGACCAAAAGCTCGAGCTTCCGATTACTCGTCCAACCACTAGGCAAGCTGGGCAAGACCCTGACTTGCCCCGCTTGGCAAGTAAGGTTTTGGGCAAAGTCTAATCTCACCTTTGTTTAACAGAGTGGCGGGGCAAGTGGTGGAAGTGCCGGCGGAGCCAGTCAACTTTAGGGACAGCTTGCCCCGCTCAGAAAATAATGTTTTGCAACCTATGTTGCACCCTGTAGCCACTGCGCCATTGAGCCTGGGGAGGGAACAACTTACTTAGCTCCTGCCTCTTTGAAAAGTTCCGCCCACTCTTTAGGCTTAAAGAACTCAGCCCTGAACTGCTTGGCAAAGTCCATGTAGTGGAAATCTGGCGGGTAGTACTTGGCCATGTATTTCTTGACACTGACTCCTGCTGGCTGCGCGCCATGGTCGCCCTGCCAGTAGTTCCAGAACCACTCTGATAAGCCACGTGTACCAACATCTGTCCATGAGAAAAGAGAAAAAAATATCACAGTAAATAGTGTAATATACACATTCTGAGATAAAGGTCTAGATAGGTCTCCTTTAACACTCTGAGATAAAGGTCTAGATATGTCTCCTTTAACACTCTGAGATAAAGGTCTAGATAGGTCTCCTTTAACACTCTGAGATAAATGTCTAGATAGCTCTCCTTTAACACTCTGAGATAAAGGTCTAGATAGGTCTCCTTTAACACTCTGAGATAAAGGTCTAGATAGGTCTCCTTTGACACTCTGAGATAAAGGTCTAGATAGGTCTCCTTTGACACTCTGAGATAAAGGTCTAGATAGGTCTCCTTTAACACTCTGAGATAAAGGTCTAGATAGGTCTCCTTTGACACTCTGAGATAAAGGTCTAGATAGGTCTCCTTTAGCACTCTGAGATAAAGGTCTAGATAGGTCTCCTTTAACACTCTGAGATAAAGGTCTAGATAGGTCTCCTTTAACACTCTGAGATAAAGGTCTAGATAGGTCTCCTTTAACACTCTGAGATAAAGGTCTAGATAGGTCTCCTTTAACACTCTGAGATAAAGGTCTAGATAGGTCTCCTTTAACACTCTGAGATAAAGGTCTAGATAGGTCTCCTTTAACACTCTGAGATAAAGGTCTAGATAGGTCTCCTTTGACACTCTGGGATAAAGGTCTAGATAGGTCTCCTTTGACACTCTGAGATAAAGGTCTAGATAGGTCTCCTTTAACACTCTGAGATAAAGGTCTAGATAGGTCTCCTTTGACACTCTGAGATAAAGGTCTAGATAGGTCTCCTTTAACACTCTGAGATAAAGGTCTAGATAGGTCTCCTTTGACACTCTGAGATAAAGGTCTAGATAGGTTTCCTTTAGCACTCTGAGATAAAGGTCTAGATAGGTCTCCTTTAACACTCTGAGATAAAGGTCTAGATAGGTCTCCTTTGACACTCTGAGATAAAGGTCTAGATAGGTCTCCTTTAGCACTCTGAGATAAAGGTCTAGATAGGTCTCCTTTAACACTCTGAGATAAAGGTCTAGATAGGTCTCCTTTAACACTCTGAGATAAAGGAGCTGGAGCTCTGTTGCACTCTTGGCTGTTAGACACATCCAACCTCTCTTGCTCCTGGCTTTTCCAACAGAATTTCCTATCAATATCTTAATTACTATCATATTGTGTTACAACTGCATGACATATTCTTTAAGCAAATGTCAGCTTGAACCCAACTCCCCCACTCTAGATAGGTCTACTTTACTCTTTAACTAACTTAAGTACTAGCAGAGAGGCACATTACACAGAGGTACCTTACCTAATGTACATCGCTGGTACTAGTGACTGATCTGTATGATCAAGAGCAGTCTATAGCAGTAGGAATTACTATGCAGCACCTATTATGAAATGCAAAGATACTCCCAAATGTATGCCCTTGGGAACAAAATATTCTAAATGTGAAAAGTCTATTGAATTTAATATATTGCATATATAGCTTTGAAATATGATGATGATCCCTAGGCATTGAATGTTTGAGGTTTAAAAGTATACCTTATAAATAATTAGTTGATATCTCCCAAGTCTTCAAAGCATTTTGCAAACTGTCTTGGGCATCTATTTCCCACTCAAAATTCTGACTTCTCAACAATGTGACTAATGCCAGAAAGCAAGGGCTACCATTGTGCCCAGGAGAAAATATCACTCCTCTCTAAAATATAACAAAAAAGGACTTTCTATCTAAAAAATTATAATGCAAAATCTAACGACTTAATCAGCTGGTTGTGCAGCCTTTCAGAGACCCTTCCCATAAAAAATAACATAAAAGGACTTTCTATCTAAGCTAGTCCTCACTTTCATCAGTCATAAAGAACAATAAAAGGTTTTCAGTACCTGGAAATCCCAAATTTTAACTTGCTAAACTAGAGGCCTAAGATTAGTCTTGACTTATTTGAATCCAGCATGTCCCTTTAAAACACAGAGTATGGGGTCTTACCTACAAAGCTTGGGACGGAGTAAACTCCCCAGTGCAGAAATATACCGATTTTAGCCTCGTCAAACCAGGCTGGAATTGGACGGCTTTCAAGTGACTCCCATGTTGGCAGGTATTTTCCTATATCAATGAATAATGGGTATGTATTATTTATATGTATATGCACACACATATATATATATATATATATATATATATATATATATATATATATATATATATATATATATATATATATATATATATATATATATATATATATATATATATATATATATATATAATTATATATAAATATATAATTATATATATATATATCTATATATATATATATATATATCTATCTATCTACCATCTATCTATCTATATATATATATATATATATATATATATATATATATATATATATATATATATATATATATATATATATATATATATATATATATATATATATATATACATGTATACATGTATATACATAACAACTCATGAAGGCCTAATATCAGTAATATGATAAATCCTTCAATTCATCAATATTAAAATCAGTATATAAATAAAAAAAATCATGGAATGAAAGGTAGCAAATTAGCTTTGTCAACATCAATCTCAGGTGGCCTTGTTATTCACCCTGTTGTGCAAACACATCTTTAAGTAACTGTCCACATAAGCTTACTGACTCCAATTGTCCCTGTCCTGTACAGTTTAGTTTCAGAGTAGGCACTTAAACACATTATTTCATGCTTAGAAATTTCTCAAGTAATTATTATCTGTATCTATGACAATTTTGACAATAATATGGGAACAAAGATTGGTTTTATAAATGTTTAAGGAGAGTTATTGGAAATTGGGTATTGTTAAGCTTTAAATTAGGGCTTTAAAATTTGTCGATTCGATATATTGATATTTCTTTTTCGATTTTGATTATTTTGATACGATACATTGATATATATGCCCATGAATTCTATAGACTATAGTATGTAATCAAATACTGGGTAGTAGATAGTAGGTATTTTGAAATTCAGAACAGTATGACATATGTATGATTTATTTCAAGGTTTAAACCTCACATCTTACACCCTGCAGGGAGGGTACTTTTGTAAAACTTTAATATCCCTCATTAGAAGACTATTCAGGCAGTTAAGGGCTGAGTATCCAAATACACACACAGTTGGTAAAAAAAACATTCATTAAAATCAAAACCATATTGGCTACCCATAATCCTTATTTTGAAAATCAAAGAGTGGCAGCATTTAAATGTTTAGAAGAATAAAATATCTATCTATCTCTCTCTATATATATATATAGTGATACTGTTAGCACTAGATATTACCTTTTTGTTCATTTTCCTTTTTGGTAGACTTTTCTTTGTCATTATTTGGAGAGGGGGCCTGCCCTTTACCCACTCTGGGGTCAGATCGCGCCTGGACATCATTCTCTGGTGCATGGACAAAACAAGGTCCCAATATAAGCACTTGAACCAGCACAAATACAACTTGAAAGATAATGAAGCTTGTGACCATCTTGCGAAGTGGTATCCTACTCATCATCATATTCATCTTTATCATAGATGTCATTAGGTAAAGAATCCCTGAAATAGAGTTCAATGTATGGTCAAACAAGGGGAGAAGGAAGGGTTTCTTGGTAGTACCAGAGAAATATAGACTGAGATTGGAAGTCCCTGGTAGTGCAAAAAAGGTCCACTTCATTGAATTGGTAAAATATGAATAAAAAAAAAATATTGCCTAGTACTAGACATCTTCAGTGACTTCTCGGGTCCTTTATCAAAGTTTGTTTGCATTATAATAGTGGAATTCCTATTTTTCTCACTTAATCTGGCATATTTAGACTAAATCATGACTAATCAGTTGTTTCAATACTGGATCCCTAGTTTTCAGTATTGTGTTCTATTGCAGGTTGTTGATAGGAAAGTCTGCAGTGGGTTCCCCAACCAAAAGGGTATTTCTAAGGCAACCGATAAGTAGAATGTCATTTATTTTGGAAATAGTTTCCAAATATACACCAAAATACTTTTCTACATGCTAAAATTTATCTATATAGCCTATAATAATCATATAAAAGACCTTGAAGTGGCTGGAGCTCGGTTGCACTCTTGGCTGTTAGACACATCCAACCTCTCTGGGACCTGGATTTTCCAACATATTTCCTATCAATATCTTAATTGCTATCATATTGTGTTACAACTGCATGACAAATTCTTTAAGCAAATGTCAGCTTGAACCCAACTCCCCCACCGGCCTTCAACCCATTTTCATGTCCCCTTTCATTTTTTTAGGTGATTGCCCCGCTCTATAGAGAAATCAAATTTTCAAATTAGGCGCAGTGGGCATTCAATGATTAAGGGTGTTATTAAGGGATGCGGATAGTTAGTTATTCTAGATACATCAATAATATTGAGTCATGCAAGTCAGGCCACAACATAAAATAAATAAATGTGAAATGTTTGGAAGACCATCATAAAATACATCAAAGAATTAGGCCACATCGCGGTGCCACAGACATTTGTCTTTCAAGCTGAGTAGTAGTTAAGAATCTTTCAGATATTATATCATTTTATAAATGTTAATATAAGATCAGATTGTTTTTAAATTAACAATCCACATCCCTAGTGTTGATCACATTGACTACAACCTATGATTAAGTATAGTGGTTGCTCAGACCTTAAAAAAGAAATTGTTTGTTTCCTGTAACGATCTGAAAAAAATAGGGTAGGTAGGTCGGTAAAATCTTTTTTTTTGCAATTTTTTTTTGGTCAAAAATGTGTGTTTTATGCATGTTTTCGGATGATTTGGAGTCAAGAGGGCTGAAAAAACTTTAGGGTAGGGATTTTTTTGAATAAAAACTTGTTAGGGTAGGGTTACAGGTAGTGATGGGAATCGTTCGAAAAATTTGGGTCGATTAATCGTTGAAATTCACGAACGATTAATCGACTTTGACTGATTATACATTGCCAAAAATTCAATTCCAACTCTTGACCTTCCTGATGTTTCCTAACACCAGAACTGCACAGTTCTGCACAGTACTGGTGTTAGGAAACATCAGGAAGAAGTTCAAGAGTCAAGAATCATGGAGAATGGTCCAGAAATATGATTAAGATGTGTGCGCTACTGTCTGTTTCCGTTGGATTCGCCATGTGCAGGAATCCAACGTTGTGGACAAGCGATAATCGACAAATATCGATTGTTCATTACGCCGGTCGATTAATCGGAATTTTGGCCCAATCCGACCGATTGCTCGACCCGGCGATTGATCGTTACAACACTAGTTACAGGAAACAAACAACTTTTTGTTAGGCCTCATCTAAGCTGCAACCCTGCTATGGGGTTATCATTTATCAAGGACCAGTCTCACAAAAATAGAGTATGTCTATATTTCGGCTTAATGCCTGGTATATCAATTGATCCCCTGAAGCGACCTGTACCCAGGGACTTAGCCAGGACCCATCCTACCTGTCTTTTGGACAGGTAGTTTCCAAAGAACCTCCATTTTGGACAGGCTAAAATTTCTATTAAGATTTTTCAATTTTGACTTTTGGGGGGTAATAACCAAATATTTTCTTGACAAGCCATCTTATACCTGACATTAGTGAAGTGTAAATTGCCCTTTTTGACACAATAGGCTATTAAATACAGCTGGTATAGGGATTTGAACAGCAGTTTTGGACAGGCATTTTTGAAATCCTGGCTAAGACCCTAGCTGCCTGTACCCCATGTTGTGCAGCAAGTTCTTCTCCCAACCAGTCCATGTGATGTTCGTCAAAAATAAACCCTAACCATGTCCATACCCTGTTATCAAATCTTTTTGCTATTCAACCCAAATTAACATATAGATTTGATAAAAGAGTTGTTTCCTGGTATGCCGAAAAGCCTAGGTAGCAGTGGCGTATCCAAGGGCTAGGGGGGTTTGAGGTGTTCGTCCTACCGTCATCCGCCTGGCTGGTGCATCACTTTGCACCACCACACCACCTGTGGACAAAATTTGAACTTGCCACGGCCATCATATAACCCCACAGCTATACCTAACCACATGGCTAGAAAATCAGTTTATTTTTTTAATATTGAAAAATAGTTTCTGTGCTTTGGCTACTCTCTTAAAACTTTCATGTTAGGATAGAAGTCTGAATATTACATTATTGATTAGATGCTCTGTTTCCTAAAGACCTATCCACACTGCATGTCACAAAGTGAGCAAAACTATCACCCTTTTTGCTCCTAATTTCAGAATATTCTCGAGCAATTTGTCAATTTGCACGGACACCTGTTTCAATTAGGTAGTGAATTTTCTTTGTGCCCTTAAAGTTTTTTTCTGAGATGCTATCTGATGATGCCAGCCCACAATAACTTTCCTTTGTAATCCCATAGAACAATGCATGGCTGCGTGATAATTAATTCCAATTAGTAAGGGATAAGGCTATGAATATCTACTGCTATTAAGAATCAATTACTACACAAGTTACTGTTGTGATTGGGTCAGGTGAGATACACTGAAAAGAAAGGAGCAGACTGACCCACTTGCTTGGAATTTTTAGGATGGATGATTTTTGGAAAGTTAAAGCACATCAGTAGTTGATCTGGAGATTTCTTCAAATCAGTTGATCTATCAGTTAGTCAGAAAATAAGGGGCATACAAACAGGAGTAGGGCCTACAGTTCAAATCTGTAGAGTTGATAGATATGCTCTTGTTCAACTTTTGAGGTTTCAGTTCAGCAGTTAACCCCTGGTGGTGTTTTCAGAGTTTTTGTTAGTGGCGCCACCAGTGTCTCTTTTCAGAACTAAATTGACCCCACCCCTCCTTCTCAAATCCAGGATATTATAATAGGTACAACATACTGGCTTAATATACCGATGATGAGGTATATTTGAATAATAATAATAATAATAATAATAATAATAATAATAATAATAATAATAATATTAATAATAATAATAATAATAACAATAATAATGATAAACGTCAGATAATAACAATAGCCTCATATAGATACTTGATTGTGCACTTTCAACTCGCGTCCTGCGCCAACGGACAAAGAACGTAATTCAGCAGTGTCTATAGATCCTGCACCAGCTGGCCAGGCTGCGGCTAGGACGTGGTTGTGGTCAGTTACGTTCGGCTGAAATCTCCTAGTCAAAGCGACGTTGTGTCCAGGCACCTGTTCGGACGCACGATGGCACCATCATTACAGGTGAAATCTCGCCCGGCCGGCACACCTGTAGTCTACCAAAACATAGCGGAGGTGGTGGCGGTGATGTTAATCGATCGTCATCTCGCCTCAACGAATGGCCTACTTTTCAGGCGCGAAACTTTGTGTGTCGGCTGATGCGAGTTATTAACCTGCTCGCTGTACTATTCTGGCTGAGAAAGATTTTGGGGTCGGGGTCAGTCGCCATCTTGGAATGACGAGCAGACGACAGCGGCGACAAATTTTGGACAATTACAGAGATTATAGATGGGTTTGCTGTGTGTCCTGTATATTGTCCGTTTTGTGAATAGTTTGTGATTTGTTAGGTGTCAGTTGTAGGAGCGGGAAGAGGATATTTGGGGCGTTTAAAACGATTTTGGGTGCGAAGAGCATTAGCGTGGGTAGCGTTTTTGGCGGGAAACGAAATTTGGTAGAGAGTTTTGGGAAAAGTTAATTGTTTGATGGAATTATGAGTGTTTGTGTGAGAGAAATGAGTAGGAGAAATAGTGGAGATGGTGGGTAGGGGGGAGAAGAGTTTTTGGTAGATGGTAGATGTAAACAATGAATTAGTGGGGATAGTTGGGGCCTTGACAGGGAAAAATGAAGAAGATAAAATTACCGTTTGGCAAGCTTGCTTGCTGAACGGATTTTTGTGTCATGACAGGAGCGCCATCTATTGGTCTCTCGTCAAACCAAAAAGCTGCAGACATGACGTCACGTTGTCAAGTAAGGCACGTGACACAAACAAATATGAACGCACGTCAGTTCGTGTTTCCTATCTGACAGCTGCGGACGTAGCTGCTGCCAATCATCAAAATTATTTGTTTTAAAAACCCACCCAAAATATTTTCCTTCAAAAAATATTTTTGCCTACCCATTTTATCAAAATATCTATACTCAGTATGTTGTGAAACTATTATGCAAGGCCCTCTCTCACGAGATCAGCCCATAGTTTAAGCATGAAAGTGGCAGATAATGCATGTGGCTGTCCAGCTATCTAGCAGTTACATGTATGTCTGTGATTTTCATCTTTAAATTTGCATTGGTAGTAAGCATTTAATCTTTGTGTGTACATAAAGTAATATTATATCTACAATGCAGTATGTTTCTGTCTAGCTTCCTAGCAGCTACATGCTAGCATGTTTATTTAAAAATTGTATATAACCATGTAATTATTTGTCAATCAATTGTATGTATAAACATGTTTTATGATGGACTATATATAACATATTAGTATGAAACTGTCCATTAATCAATTTATTGTATATATTATATCATTTACTTATAAATAAAAATTTATTATTTATTTATGAACCCAGCTTGGTGTTTGTTGGTTATGTCACAAAAATTTTAAGTGTTGGGCTTGTGTCGAAGGAGAGAGGTGGGAGAGAGAAGCTTCAAACTAGGGAGGGGGGAAAAAGGCAATGGATGGGGGGAGAAAGAAGGAGAGAGAGAACAGGAGATATGAGAATGGACTGAGAAGAGAGAGGGAGAGAAGTGGGAAAAAAATACAAAGGTTGGAAGAGACTAGAAAAGGGGGCAAAAGAGGGTGAAAGACAGTAAGCGGACAGCTGAAGAATTTCCAGGGAAGAAGGGGAGAGTAGAAGTAGAGAAGGGGGAGAATGATAAGGACCAAAGGGGAGGGAGGAGAGAAAGAAAGAGAAGCAACGGAGGAGGATGGAGAAGGGGGGGAAAGAGGCAGAAGATATGGAGATAAAAGTGACGGAAGCATGGGGGGAAAGAGAGAGGTGAGGATGATAGAAAGAAAGAGGATGGAACATTGGAGGATGATAAGACAGAAAAAGGGGAGCTAAAACGGGGGGAGAAGCTTGAAGGAAAGAGGAGGGAGGAGAGAAAGAAAGAGAAGCAACGGAGGAGGATGGAGAAGGGGGGAAAGAGGTAGAAGATGGAGATAAAAGTGACGAAAGCATGGGGGGAAAGAGAGAGGTGAGGATGATAGAAGGAAAGAGGATGGAACATCTGGAGGATGATAAGAGGGAAAAGGGGAGCGAAAACGGGGGGAGAAGCTTGAAGGGAAGAGGGTAGGAGAAGAAAATGTTGAAGAGAGAAGGGGAGAAGTGATAGGGGTGTGCTTGTGTACATATATGTTGTTGTTTTTTCACCTTTATCTAACACAGTTGATGTTGGATCAGACTAAATGGCTAAGGCGAAGGGAGTCACTGGTGTAAGTGAGGGGCGCTGGAACAGGTAGGCACGGAGGATACAGGAGGGGAGACGAGGTAGTGGTACACTGCTCTTTTGATTGTTTGTTTATTGAAATAATGAATTAACACAGTTTGTATGTGGGGTTTGATGTTTGTTGAGGGGTTCTTGTCTGTGGGGTTTGAATATATTTGTAGGACAGAAAAACAAGGAAGAAACAGACCAGAGACTCGATAGGGTATATGTATAGGACAGGAGGACAGGGGAGGGTACGGACCGGATGCAGGATGCATTCTAGACATAAGTACGGGGGGAGAGGGAACAGAGACTGAGACAAGGCCCGGGGGTGACGAGTGGCCTGGGTGGTAGAGGGTGATCTCCGTAGGTCCTCCTTTGGGAGTTGACCCCATGGGAACAATGTGGTTACGGATCTCAAACAACAACAAAAAGGTAAACCACAGGTATTTGCTCTTTAGAAAGTTGTTTACATACGGTTGCCATAACACCGGGCGAGGTGAAGAAATGACACTAAAAACACTTTGTTCCAGCCCTGGTTGCACTGTGTGGCAAAAAACAATGTCTGTAGACACAATAACTATGGCAATATGCCATAGCTTTTATGTCCACTTTATGGGAAAGGAACATTTGATTTCTGAAAAAAGGACTTTTTTAAAAGTTGTTTACATATGGTTGCCATGACACCGGGCGAGGGCAACGAACAAGGGTAGAAACCGAATACACTTAGGTAAGCACTGTGTGGGAAAACAATGTCAGGGTGTAGATATTACTAAGGCAACATGATATAATCTTTATTATAACATGTTGCCATAGTAACAAGGCATTATTTTTGAACAGATGATTTTTGTATACGGTTTTCTTATACGGACTGTCGTCATGGCAACAGAATCACCACCTCAGGGTTTGAATATTGAAATAAAGAATGAATTTGACTATGTATGAGTTTAATTTTCAATTTGTATGTTTTAAAAAAGTGGTAGGTATTGTTTTCTAGTGTTTATACAAGAAAATATTGCTCCCCAATGAACTTTATAGACATCAAGCAGGCTGTCTGCTTCTCATGCCAAACAAAATGGCTGCCAGACTGTCTGCAAACTGAAATTGTGTTTTAAAAAAGTGAACAACTACAAGTCTATGTTATAATAGTGATAGAGCCTGTACCAGACTGACTCTGTTGTGAAATACAGAGCTTCGGGTGTTGAATGGGCCTTCTTAACGCCTCAGCCTGCGGCTTCAGCGTTTAGATGGCCCATTCAACCCCCTCAGCTCTGTATTTCCCAACAGAGTCGTCTGGTATAGGCTCTATCTCTATAACATTTCTTCAACTTGTCTCCTTTAAGCTGATTTTGAAATATCAATGCAGTTTTGATTTAATAATGTATCAAAGTTCATGAACTATGTACCTGAAAAATTCATCAACCTATTTTGAGTAAAAATTCATCATAAGTGTGGCTAAAGCGAACAACATACAACTTGGCAGGCCTACTGTCAAGTTGTTGCACGGCCCTTTATATCAGGGATTTTTATTTTGTTTTTATTTATCTTTACATTTATGCCATTTTGTGGCGAAGTGGTGACTAGCCAGTTCTAAGAAGTGGAGGAAACCGGAGTACCCGGCGAAAACCACCGCCTAACCCTGGCACTGTCACTGGCAACTTTCTTACTTGCCCAGGCCTACTAGTATGTAGGATCTTTTGTCATAATCAATAAAAAGACAATTGGCAAGGAAAAGTATTCCCTATTGTAAAATAAATGACAAAAGTTAAAAGTTCAAAGACAATGAGGAAAATAGGAACTGGACAAATCCTAGGTTGTCATTCAGGGATGAATACACTTTTATTTATTCTATTCTTCCTTCTTTCCATCATTAATTTATATTGACTTTTAAAAATATATATTTACCTAAATTCTTTTTTTTTCTTTTTAGAAGACTATCTGATAATCCCTAGCCCGGGCCATCACATGGTTGACTGATGAAGCGTGTGATTGTAGGGATTGTATTCTGAATGAGCTGTTTCCAGTTTCAGTCCGCCAATGAAGCGTGTCTGTGCACGGCGAATGATGCTAAACGTCATATTTTCCTCTTCTTTGAAAATGAGGTCAGGAAGGTCCACACACCACTTATTGTAACAAAACTCCCAATCACATGATCTGGGGGCGTGTCGGTTTTGGTGTCCCACTCCGGCAAGTAGGGGAGGATGGCCATACGATACATCTATACCAAAACCTTAGCCAAAGGTAGCGTGCAAAGTTACAGGCTGGAAGGCGCAGTTTCGAGTGACTGGAGATCACCGTCCACAATAAAAGACAAAGACATAGATTCCACTTAGAAAATGACAAAGACAGGAGTATATTTCAAGCAATGGTTAATACCGAGGGGGGGGGGGGGGGGCGGGGTGGGTGCAAGGCTGACTAGCATGGCAATATACATATAAAAGAAAATAAAAGCGTGCAGGAAGGATAGATTTAAACCAATGCAAACTACGTTAACATGCTGCACGACAAAGCTTTAATACTCATAGGACGACAGTAACCTAAATAGAGATCAATTAGGATCACAAAGATCAAGATCGTAAAGTCTTAACTCAAATAGAGATCGATTAGGATCACAAAGATCAAGATCGTAAAGTCTTAACTTAAATAGAGATTGATTAGGATCATAAAGATCAAGATCGTAAAGTCTTAACTTAAATAGAGATTGATTAGGATCATAAAGATCAAGATCGTAAAGTCTTAACTTAAATAGAGATTGATTAGGATCATAAAGATCAAGATTGTAAAGTCTTAATTTAAATAGAGATCGATTAGGATCATAAAGATCAAGATCGTAAAGTCTTAACTTAAATAGAGATTGATCAGGATCATAAAGTCTTAACTTAAATAGAGATCGATTAGGATCACAAAGATCAAGATCGTAAAGTCTTAACTTAAATAGAGATCGATTAGGATCATAAAGATCAAGATCGTAAAGTCTTAACTTAAATAGAGATCGATTAGGATCATAAAGATCAGTTGAGATCCAGGGTCAAGATCAGGACTAGTTGATGAAATCAAATAATGATCAAGATCAACAATGATCAGATCAAAATAAATAGAAATGACCAAGAGCACAAGGATCAGGATCATGTAAAATAATAGACAGAACCAGGCCAGGTACACCAGGATCAAAACAAAATCAGAGTTGTAATAAAGGAAAATAAGGATCAAGATCCCATGGATCAGGACCAAATGAATATATGGTAAACATTAGGGATCAAGATCAAAAAGATCAAGATCAGAACATATCATAATAATAAGAATCAGAATCAGAACATATAATACATAAAGATCAAGATCATAAGGATCAAGATCAAAGAAGCATAATGTCAACAAAAGGGAATCAAGATCACAAGGATCAAGATCAAATAATAGGTCTACTGAGTCTCAAGATCATGATGATCATTACTGTGCTGGAATAATTCTTCTTGCACATTCTCCCTCACTTCTGGGGATTCTTTAGAGAGTAGCTGAATTCAATTTCGCGCCGTCCTCCAAGAGACAAGGTCACGGCAATTTATATATGAAAACACAAAGCTAAATTACTCCTTTGACGAATCCGCCATACAGAAAATAGTCCGTGAACAATGGCATCTCAAAACACTACAGGATCGTTTTCCTAAAATATCAAAGTATATACGAATCTTAGTTATAAAAGTCTTAAATGAAGGAATTTATCTTTTATTTTAGGAAAGCCTCATTTTGTAATGAACAGCAGCAATCGTCTGCTGTGGCGTAGTGATGGCTTGCAGTTGCCGATGTGCCAACAAGAACAGCCAATTTCAACCGTAAGTTGGAACTCGTAGTGTCACATCGGCTGTTACGCTACACTTATCAAGGAATAACCTGACTTTTGGCCGAGTATAACAATGGATCACCTTGTGTGTTTTGAAACTTATGGAAGAGAGGGATTTTTGAATGGAGAACATGTGGTGTCTATCTTCATTGACCTTGAAAAGGCATATGACACCACTTGGAAATAAGAAATTATGCAAGATTTATATGATATGGACCTCAGGGGACGTTTACTCCTTTTTATTCAAAACCTTTTATCGTAAGGGAAATTCATGAGTAGGGACATCCCTCTGATTTTTTTGGCCAAGATATAGGGGGTTCTGCAGGGTAGCATTTTATCTGTCACCCTGTTTATAATTAAGATCAACAGCATTACCAGCTGTATAAGAAATGGTGTTGACAAGTCTCTGTTGATGACTTTGATGTCTCCTATCGATCCAATTACACGCAGGCCACAGAAAGGCAACTCCAACTTCACCTAAATAGAATAGAAGATATTGCTGCATGATAACATTGTTTTTTAATTCTCCCAATCTAAGACTGTCAATGTGCATTTTTGTCGAAAACATGGTCTTCACCCAGATGAGAGGGCAGATGATGAATTACAGAAATGAATTTCATCATTTTCCCTGATTCAAAGTGATCTGCTTTTTAGGCCATTTAGGGTCAAGACTGGACTCATCTTCTTGTCCTCAATATACTGGAATGCCTTCATTGGCTAGTACAGTACTGGTCAAGAGAAACAAATATTATTCTATTGGATTTCCAGTCTGTCATAATGGCACCAAGGGTAATGAGAAGGCGGATTCTGCTGCCAAAGCTGGTCTTTTGAGAATAGTTCCAAATGTTCCCATTACTTTCAGCGATTTTAAGAAACACATTAATGTCCTCATAAAACATAAATGGCAGGCTGAGTGGGATGAGGCCATCAACAAAAAAAATACTTGCAATACACCCTCAGCTGGGTCTGTGGCCTTGAGGTTTTAGAGTTATTAGGTGTCAGGAAAGTGTTTTAGCTATAATATAGATTGGTCACAGGCACTTGACTCTCCTTCCTTTTAAAAAAGGAGGATCCTCCAAGTGCATAGCTTTTGATTTTTGTTTGACTATCAAACATTTTATTTGATTGTGTTGATTTTACTGGAATCAGAAATAGACATTCTATTGAAAATAGTTTAAAGGAAGTCTTCGAGAAAATTCCTTTCGTACAGCATCTATATATAAATACGGACTTTTCAATGGCCTGAGGTCCAATCGGTGCTGTTTGATTGTTATTTTTATTGACTAAGGCATTTTCGGTCTGTATTTTGTGAGTTTATGAATTGGGGAGTTCGAGAGAAGACCGAGTCTGCTGGCATGATTTTTGAATTGCAGCGCCATCTATTGATGAGAGAACCTTCACAAAGAAGAGTTCCACTCAATGCACTGACCTAATTAGAACTTAAAAGCAGAAGACAGGCGAGCTTCCTCCTCGCATTTCTGAATGGAAGTAAGTTCACAAACGGCTGAAAGTTACACCATTTAGAGTTAGGATGCATACACTATTTATGGTCTTCGGATGATTGAATGAATGATCTAGAATGTGATTCACGGTGGGTCATTCACTCATTGATTCACGGAACTCGATCCGGCCATCCGAGTATAAACAAATTGACAGCTGCCTGGCACGATCATAAAATTCGTAATTCTGAAAATTTACTGCCCTATGTGCCTTAATAGTTACAAACCAATTACCAAAGAATGTTATTTATTATTTTTGTATCATATTTACGTTGAGCAGTAGTTACAAATCCGTTTGAAGAAGGTGAGTGAATGAGCGATAATAGATAAGTCAATCTCGCTTGATCTGATGTTTCAATACACTAGAGCAACACCCTTTGCAGTGCATGATTTTCACTGTTGTTGTTTCAGTTTTAGGATCGAACTTTGCGAGGTCATTTTCAAGAGTCATTCAATAATGTAACAAATGTAGAATTTCAAATTTTACTACTGTACAGAGCAGTCATTTTTTCTATATTTCATTATGATTTCCATGTTTTATCTCGACTTTCCCCTTTGCTGCATTCTCTGAGCTCAGGCTTTTTACTTTTTCTTAATATTATTCTTTCGTTTTTTTTCTGCTCTGTAGTACATATATGTATTACCTACCTCTCCCCACTTTCCTTTCTTTGCACTTTTATTTTCAACCCTGTCAATCTAATTCCCTGTTGCTCCTTGATTTTCTCATTATTCTAAATTTCTCTCCTGTTTGTTTTGATTTCTTCCTTTTGTTTGTCTACACATTTTTGAATTGATATCTGCATCCTATTTTTGCTTTCTTTCAATTTTTCTTTGTAACATCTTTGTGCACTCTTGCTTTTTTGTATTGGGTACACTCCTACATGTACATCCAGTACATGTCTATCAGGGGTGTCCAGATATTTAGGTTCTGAAGCACAGATGTGAAGCCTCTGTCGTGTGCTGGTGCACAGTATCCATCTCTGCACTTCTGTATTTTTCTGTTACTTTTTCTTTGCAATGTCCTGTATTTTTTTTTCTGTATTTCGTCTGTATAAATTTACATTCCCTCCTGCATTAACTTTTTCAGCTTCCAGTTATTTCTCTTTCTCTGTAGAACTTCTTACTGCATTGTATTACAATCTTGATATATTTGTAAATTGTAGAATGATTTTAGCATAGCCGTGATTGCCCGGCACGCAGGAAAATAAAACTGTTACAAAAAAAAACAACTTCTTACTGCATTCTTTCTCTCCCTGATTTCCTTCTCCTGATTTGTACTCATTTCTTAATTTCTTATTTACATTCTTTCTATTTTATTTGCACTACTGCCTTACCCATTTATATGTATTCTTTCCTTTGTATTTCTTTTATTTTGCAATTTCCTACTTTTTGTGTTTCATGTTTTTATTTGCTTTTAGGAATTTCCTTCATTTTAGTTATCCCTCTCATGTAAATCACTTTTTATCACTTATTTATGCATTTTATTTTTTGGCACTTACTGTTGGGGGCAGGTTCTGGCAAAATATCAAGACTCACCATTTACACTGGCTTCGAAGACTATCATTTTTTTACTTTCAGCCCAAAAATGATATAAAAAGTTGCTTGGGCGAGATTCGTGGCCAGTGATCATTTATTTTGATCCATTTTTGAGGACCATTTACCGAGGACAGTTGACAGTGCCCCACCTAAATTTCCACCTTACCATGTCTGATTGCATGCTTGAACACTTTGCGCTATTGGTCTTGAACCATTTCAGTCAGTCCTTGGCATGACAAGTATTGGCAATGCTCCAGCGCCCTATCAGACACGGCGTAATTAAAGAGCATAAATTGTTCGAGGCATGGGCAGCGAGGAATCGGTGCCACGATCGGCATCACATGTCCGGTGCAGCTAAACGGAAGTTTGCCAATACTAGCGCTGTCCAGGTCTCAACGCTAACAGTGGTCCTATGGCCCCAGGCCAGTGAAAATTCCCCAGAACAGCTTCGGCTCAGTAAACAAGACTAGCTCACTCTCTCTCACTGCCAATTTTTGTTTTGTTGTTAGGGGGGGCAAAATAACTTAACGAGCAGGTTTTTGACATTTGTTTGATTGGAATTCTAATACTGGGGTGGGGGTGTATACACAATTGAGTTGAATTTCAATGGAACAATATATTCATTTACTGATTTAAACCTCTCTAAATTTCTGCAGATAGGATAGATATATACCAGGAAGATGCTCAATTATCCTCATTTTTTTCTGACATATTTCCAGTCATTACCAGCCATTTGTATGTGGTGGAGGAAACCAGAGTACCAATTGAGATCACCGCTTAACCATAATTACTGGCATCTGTCTCACATGCCCTGGCAGGGAACCGAGCCTGGGTAGTAATGAGACATGGGCTTCACACTTACTTATATGTTTGTACAAATGCCCAGTGCGAATGATATGTCTGTAGTGTAATCAATGCTGCACTCAGATTTGATGGCACTATAGGAACTATAGTGTGCCTATTGGTTGCAAGCAGGCTATATAAATGAAACCCCTGCTATGACCCATAACCTAGGTCCTGTGGCAAGATATACAGGTCGCGAGTCCATTTCATAATTGACTATTAGATTAAAGGAAGGTCTGTGACAGTCCCACATGTAAAGGTAAGGAAATATAGTGTGTTGCCCAGTGTGACCAATAGGTCTGCTATATAATCAATGTAGCATTAGCAAAATTTTAGCCTATCTATTGGCTGCAAGCAGGGTATGATAGTGGATCCCCTGTCATGACCCATACACTGTTACTTTTTAGAGTAATCAGTATTTGCTGGTCATTTTTTCCTTATTCATTTTAAAATCCCTGATATTAAGGCCGAGCAATGTTTTGAGTCTTAACTTCCTGCACATAATTCAATATTGCTTAAAACCAAATCCTGTACTATGCTCGGGGATGCTAGAGGGTGGCCCTAAACTTTTGATTTGACTTTTTTTTTGATTGATGCATTTTAGACTCACAGTTCCTGGTGATGACTGAAAATTAGAAACTAAAAAAACAAGAGCAACGCCAATGGTTCAGTAAGGGTTCCTATATGTTGAGTGGTAAAGGTAGTTTGATTGTGTTTTTTTAATCTCAGCCTCTGACCTTCCTGCGCATAATTGAATATGACTTTGAATCCAAACCCGTGCTGTGCACGGGGGCCTGCTAGTTTTATCTTATTTACGTGAGATTGGTCTGTTTTACCGTTTGTAAAACTTTTTTAGTTTCAACTTATATTTTGTAAGTGTTCGTTCTTATCTGAGCATTTTTATTTATTTATAGCTTTGATCTTGTTTTCCTGCAATAGCAAAGGCCTCATATTTTCTTCTAACTTGGATCTTCCTTTTTCTCTCCGCTGGCCTGGGGCTTATGAAATTACAATCAGGTGAGTAAGCTGCCTGGTCATTTTCATGTTTGCCATGTGATGGTGAGAAGAAATATTTTCGTGGGTTATGTAAAGCAAAACATCACCTCTCAAAGGAAATGATATAACGAGTATTTTGATTGGTCCTTAGACCAATTCAGGGTGACATCTGAAGGCGCAAAAGGGAAAAAGGCTGGGTGCACAAATGTTCTTGCCGGTTTGTGCAAACAAATGTATTCAAAATGAAGGTCTAAAGGACTAAAAATCTCGGACTAACTTAATCCTTTCTGCATGGGGTAAGTGGGAATGTTGACTTGTCCTTTCGGGCTTTTAGATTTGACCATGAACTTGTCTGCCACCATGTTTCTTACTGTGAAACTTGCCCTGGGCAACTGGGCAAACGTTAGTGTAGGACCCTGCCCACTTTTATCATCTCCCCTTTTGCCCAATGCCTTGCATGCTATACTCTTTAATTAATCTAACAGTTCCACTTTTTCCTATCTGATATTTCATTGCCAGGGCTAGGTTTTCACAAGCATTTTCAAATTTCCATAGAGTTGAGTTGGCAACCTCTGCCATATTTATGAGGCAGTGTAGTCGACAATAAAAATTGAAAATTCTAGAGTAGCTAGTACATGGTTATCTACTGGATTCTGGTCCCAGTTCTGAATTACCTGGGGAAGAATTTCTTTCTTAAAATCATCAAACATCTTATTAAAACATTTCTCTGTAGATGCTTGATAGGACATTGTTGATGGAATACATGCTGCAATACTTTTGCAATCAGGTGACCGAACCTCTCTTGCCTGCTTTATGTCATTTGATATCTCTTAACGTTTTCAGAATTGTCTTCGAACATTTACTAGGCATTTCTCTCATTCCAAGTACATAGATATTCCTATCCTCAGCTGCAATATGATATCCATCAACTGCATTTCCCCTGTCAGGTGTCTCATCACTGAGAATTAAGGCAGCTGTTTGATTTCTCTTGAATCACTTCTCCAAGCTGGAAATGACTTACTGCTAAGTGTCTGTGATTCTTATTGTTAATTGTTGAAATTGACAGCAGCCTAGCTGTCAACATCACATTCACACAGCTTGACATATACCATTTAGTAACTTCAGGATCATTTTTCATCGCATTTTTTATCCAAAACCCTGGTAACAGAAGTTTCGGTCTCAGGCGTATAAGGCTAAGCACCCATATTCAGTAGTCAAATAGTTTCAATCCCAGTTATCAGTCAAAAGTGTCTCGCAATACTCCATATCTATTTTCAACTTATTGACCTCTTTTTCTTCTTCATCAAGTAAGCTTTGCATTTTGGCATGCTGCTGCGTGTTTCACAGCTTGTGATGCATCATATGCCTTGGCAACACCAAGACTGGTTACTTTTGATTGTAATTGGGCACGCAGATCAACTTTGAGAGACTTTATATTCTCTCCCAACTTAGGCTTTTCATCATTTGTCTTCTCTATACGCTGCTTTGTTCTTGACTTAACTGCTGCATCATCCTAAATATCAGTTATTCTTTTTAAAAATTTCTACTGTTTTTTATCATCTTTTTAGCTTTGTTTAATGACTTGATTACTCGCTCAGCCTCCTCAACCCAAAGTCCCTGTTGGATTTTATTTGCTTTTCTTTGCACTTGACTAATGACCTTGTGCACAACCTTTTGAAAAGTGTACGCTTACAGTTTTTTTGAGAAATCGTTTAAGGACTGTTCCATTTTTTTCTTTTTCTGTTATTTAATTCTTCTTATCGTTGCTACTATTACCCATTCATGTCCAGTACATCCAAGGTAGCGTGCCATGTGCTTCACTGAATGTGAAGCATGGCCTTACACACCCATGGGAAACTTGGGTATACTTTTATTGTACTGAACTTGTACTGAAACCCTGCAATTTCAGTACAGTATCAGTACCGTTATGGCACACTTCAGTATATACTTATTTAGCATCATTATGGAACAGATACGTTCCAATTTGGGTCTGAAACAGTATATACCAAATCTGTACTGAAATCCGTATTCAGTACATAAATGGTACGTACTGATTACGCCCCAAATTGGAACAATTTTGTTCCATAATAATGCTGAATCAGAACATACTGTCACTTCAGTATACTGAATTTACACTGTAATTAATACATTTGCAAAGCGTACTGATAAGAACCCAAATTGGAACAATTTTGTTTCATATCGATGCTGAATCAGTAGGGATGTCATTGATAGTCGCCAAGTCAATGCACCGCTAGATAAGGCCCTGTCGATTGTCGCATCGATAAGGCATTTTACCGAATAGTGCATTACCTGAGCATGCTTGGATGTCATATTTGCTTTATTGTAGTAATTGTACCCCCTACCACTGTTCACCCCTGGGCACCTAAAAACCAAGGCAAGACTTACAATGATCACTTGGGAAGCTGGTTCCTTCCTTTTCGTTGACTCTTGAGGAGCGTCAGCCTTTCTCTTCTTTGTGTGGGTAGTTTCCTGTGAAGTTATAGAAAAACAAAAAACATTACAAGTAGAAACTTACAATAATCACTCGGGCAGCGTAATATCTGAGCTGCAGGTTTACCATGCGGACCATGCTCCCTAGGGAGCTTAAACGTTTTAGCTTACTCATTTGAGTAATTGAATTCTACAACAGATATGGGCCATATCTCTAAACCAATCGGAATACAGTATGTTCCTCAAAGAGCGCGAGCACCTAAAAGATTGCGGGTACCACAAAGAGGGCGGGTACCGCAAAGCGACTGGGTACCGCAAAAAGCGCGGGCACTGCAAAGAGCGCAGGTACAGCAAAGTGCCCGGGTTCCGCAAAGGGCGCGGGCACCGCGAAGAGCGTGTGTACCACAAAGAGCGTGTGCACCTCAAAGAGCACAGGTACAGCAAAGTGCCTGGGTTCTTCAAAGAGCGTGGGCACCGCAAAGAGTGTGGGAGCCGCATGAAGCGCAGGCACACACAAAGTGCCTGGGTACCTCAATAATCAGTCAACCTCTTCTATAAGGTTAAGGGAATAAATGTTAGTGCTACATATATTTCAAAGTACCCTGTTATTTATGCCGTGTACTTTTATTAACACAGCTACCTGACAACTTGTTTAGCGTAGGTCTACTAGTTCTTGGATAACATGCTCAACTGCCAGCAGTAGGGGATAACTGTGATGACAGAGTAAAATCTTGCGCTGCATATTCCCAGTTGGATTTACCAACCTGACGTCTAAAGTGATCAAGGTCAGATTCTGTTGGATTATGAAAGATAATGTTCATCTGTGTTCTGGATCTAATGAAGAAATAAATCTTGGGTCTGTTTTAACTCAGGATTAGAGTTCTGTTTCAAATCAGGATCACATGTCTTGGCTCTGTGTCATCTCAAAAACAGGGTCTTCTTTCACATTAGGGTAACACAAGTCTTGCTTCTCTGTGAAATCAGGATCACCGGTCTTGGTTCTGTGTCAACTCATGCAGGGTCATGGTTGTGTGTAAAATCTGAAGATCAATGAAGTCTTGGTTCTGTGTCAAATCAGGAATACTAAAGTCTTGGTTCTGTGTAGACAGCTTTAAGAAAATCTTTTGAGAAAGGTCCTCCGGACAGCATTTTATCTTATATACATGAGATTGGTCTGTTTCACAGATTAGGAAGTATTTTATGAATATAGTTTCTTTTGAAACAACCTTGTATACACAACTTATAATCTAAAATTGTTCATTCTTTTCTGAATATTTTCATTTAACTATTGCTTTGTGTTCGTTTTTAACAATACCAAAGAACCATTATTTTAGACATTTAATGGCACTAAATGGCCTAAGTGTGCCCATGTGCCTTTATGTAATCATTCATTCATTGCTGTAAATAACTAATGGACGATCTTATAAATGATGCTACAAATAAAATAGAAGTAGATCCAAAAATGTCAGGTAAGCATCCTGATGTGATTCAATAGAGGTTTTCTATATTGTCGTGCAATTCTAGCAAGTAAGAAGTTTTCCTTGGTATTTCAGAAAACAAAATACTTGGAAGTTTTCTTTCCTATCGCATTGCAGATTCATTTATAATACATTGTGATAACTTGTATCCTTTGTTTTATGTATATGTTAGGATCTAGGTCAGTTAATTGAGACAGTAGGACAAACACAATCTTAAAATATATATACCATAGGTTTATTTACAATATAATCAGTGGTTACATCCAGCTATCTATAACAATTACCTCAGCCTTAGGCTTCACAGTTGACAATGGAGTGGAACTATATAGAGATGGAGAAGAGTCAGAATAGCATAGCCAGAATCTAGAACCAGAGTCAAGGATTTGGAATTCAGAATGCCAAACACAGAGAGTTCCCTACAATATATAGTCGCCAACAAACAGTGACAGTTCCATTGTTGCTGACATAGTCAGGAACCTATGGCAAGCCGAAGTGCCCTAAAGTAAGCATTTATGGAATTCCATAAATGATTTATGGAATTCCATAAATGATTTATGGAATTCCATAAATGATTTATGGAATTCCATAAATGATTTATGGAATTCCATAATTAATAAATGTATTTATGGAATTCCATAAATGATTTATGGAAGTCCATAAATGATTTATGGAATTCCATAAATGATTTATGGAAGTCCATAAATAAATGGTATTTATGGAATTCCATAAATGATTTATGGAATTCCATAAATCATTTATGGAATTCTATAAATCATTTATGGAATTCCATAAATGTTCCCATTTATGGAATTCCATAAATGATTTATGGAATTCCATAAATCATTTATGGAATTCCATAAATCATTTATGGAATTCCATAATTGCATGACATTTATGGAATTCCATAAATCATTTATGGAATTCCATAAATCATTTATGGAATTCCATAATTATGCACATTTATGGAATTCCATAAATCATTTATGGAATTCCATAATTAAATGACATTTATGGAATTCCATAAATCATTTATGGAATTGCATAAATCATTTATGGAATTCCATAATTGCACTCATTTATGGAATTCCATAAATCATTTATGGAATTCCATAAATCATTTATGGAATTTCATAAATGTATGTAATTATGGAATTCCATAAATAAGTGACACCTATAGTTTTTT
Organism: Maea johnstoni; assembly: GCA_963942565.1. NCBI lineage: Eukaryota > Metazoa > Annelida > Polychaeta > Spionida > Magelonidae > Maea > Maea johnstoni. The sequence continues at coordinate 27,721,318 of OZ012694.1, read as the reverse complement.
TTCAAAACTAAGTATGCTAAATAATGCTTTCTCCCTAGCAATAGAGGACATCCCTGAAGGTCACTTGTTTTAAAATGGCAGCTACTGCAGCAACTGATCTAAATATTATTGTTTTAGATCTTGTAGAGCTATGTCAAACTCCTTTTTTGTGTTATTAAGTCTAAAAGATGTTTTGGTGATTTCTTATATGGCCTCAGTGAACGAAATGATGGGTCCCTGGGGTGTATCTGCATGGTCCCAAGTGAAAACTGGGGGGCCTATAAATGGCGATATATAATATACAACTTTATTCAATAATTAAATATGGTGCTTTCTGAATGTGGAGGGACTGGGTTTTTGTTTATAGCCCACAAAGTGGGTATGCATGCTTATCGCTCAGTGAGGTGTCCTAAGATTACATAACTATGCAAGACTCCCAAATATCGCTCAATGTGGTCTCTACATGTTATAAGTACATCTGTTGGAAAGCTTTTCAGAGGGAAGGGGAGGCTTCATTGTTTTTTTGGAGTTGAGCAAAACAAAGAATTATGGAATTCCATAAATGCTGTTTAATTATGGAATTCCATAAATGATTTATGGAATTCCATAAATGATTTATGGAATTCCATAAATGCTGTTTAATTATGGAATTCCATAAATGATTTATGGAATTCCATAAATGATTTATGGAATTCCATAATTAAGCACATTTATGGAATTCCATAAATGATTTATGGAATTCCATAAATGATTTATGGAATTCCATAAATGATTTATGGAATTCCATAATTAAATGACATTTATGGAATTCCATAAATGATTTATGGAATTCTATAAATCATTTATGGAATTCCATAAATGTGAGCATTTATGGAATTCCATAAATCATTTATGGAATTCCATAATTGATTTATGGAATTCCATAAATCATTTATGGAATTCCATAATTAAATGACATTTATGGAATTCCATAAATGATTTATGGAATTCCAAAAATGATTTATGGAATTCCATAAATCATTTATGGAATTCCATAAATGCTCACATTTATGGAATTCCATAAATCATTTATGGAATTCCATAAATCATTTATGGAATTCCATAAATGCTTACTTTAGGGCACTTCGGCTTGCCATAGGAACCAGATGGTTAAACTCTCCAAAGTACCATTTATATACTATTAATGATCAAGACAATCCACCTGCAAAGGAAAGACATCTTGAAATATACAATTATACCTTTATTACAAAAGTACCTATAAAATCCTCTATTTCTACACCAAAACTCTGGCAAGACCTCAGGATATCTAAGACATATTTACAGTTCCAATCGAATTTGTTGACATGTCAACCGATGAAAAGGCCACTCTCAGGTCATGTGACTGCCAAATTCTAGATGGCGGACAGTAGAGAATTTCAGACACTGCAGAGCGAAGTTGACCTGATTTCTCTGCAAAGAGCATTATTATTAACTAGCAAACTAGCGAATTTATTACTAGAGATGTTACTCTAGCTGCATCTTAAGTTTAGGTAAGTTTATTAATACCGAAACGTGTTTTTGATGGCATTTTCGCCATGGCTATTATATACATGCTGTCAAGCAAATGAATTCAGTTTAAGACAGTGTGACATTTCACAACACTGCTCCCCCTTAGACTTCATTTTGTCCCCAAAATGAGTCACTCTGCAAAATTTAATAACTTCATATTTACACAAGTGCTGAAATCAGTATTTACAAATATGTACAGATTATAATAATTTTAACTCCATAATGGAATATTGTTCGCTCTTAGAGTCCAGTGTGTTGTTCAAATAGTTATTTATAATCTTCGTTCACGGTTCCCTCTTGGGCCTGGGCTGCTCCCTCTGTACCGCGACTTTGCCCGGTCGGCCAGCGTCTTCCAGGTAACCCGTGATACCTCTGGGCAGTTACTCCAAAGTCTCTCGAACCCGCCTAGGGCCTCTGGGCCCACAACACCAACTGACAAGATGACCTCCACCGCCACTCTCAGGCGCGATATCTCTTCTTTCATTCGTTGGTTTTCTCTTACTAATTTATTCAGTTCCGCACTTATTGTATTATTAAGCTTCTTGAGGTTCTCATTCTCCTGGACCACCTTCTCCGAATTCTTTAAGTCCCTCTCAAGCTTAGCGGTGTTCTCTCTTAGGGCTTCGTTTTCTTCCAGCATCCCCAGACCGTTACGCTTAAGGTCACTTATTTCCTCTCTCAGAGAAGTGTTTACGTCTTCCACTTCCTCATAGTTAGGCTGGAAGTCTTCGGTTTCCTCGCAAGCTTCACGTTTCACCCCTCTCCTCTTCATTGCCTCGGCCACGACATCGCCAGCTCCTTGCACTACCCTCAGGTCAGTAGAATCCTGGATTCCAGTTGACCAAGTTACGTTGTAAGGATTGGTAGCCACCACCAGGAAGGACTCATCAGTGATGGATGGACAGGTGACCTTCCTTCGCTGGTGGGGTTGATAGCCGCTGACATGGTTTCGAAGCTGTCTGAGTCGGGGTGCTCGATATTCGCACAAAGAGCAATGGTACGGGACCCGCTCGAGGTCGACATGTGTCCTGATTACATGCCACATGGCTGACCGCTTACCTCCCCTATAACTGCATCGCCGGCATTCGAAGATGGAGTCCATTCTGTAAATTAAAAAGTTTGCGGCTGATAACTATCAGCTGGGCATGCATGACAAATAGCTATATATATACATATTTACATACTGAATCATCAGTTTAGTTAATTTGCTTCCTCAGTTTAGTTTAGTTTATAGATGCTTAATTTGAATGCCTACCTCGGAGTCTGCTTCAACACATTGGAAACAAAAAATATCACTTTTGATGGAGTGCCTCATGAGAAGTGTCTTGTAACTTTCCGCAAAACCCATGGCCTCTTCCTCACAGAGCCGAGAAAAAATATTTGGGCCGTGTCTCATATTTCACACAAATCCCGAGATCTTGACCATGATTACACTTGAGGTACACTCTACTTCTGTTTTGAGAATGATATAAATACTTTGCACATAGTTTTTATGATTCACGCGCCTCTTACATTAAGTCAAACAAGTCTCTTTGCCGGGCATCAAGGTTGCATAATATATCTATTGCTGGGACACAGTCCTTGAATTACATATTATTTCCATACCACAGAAAAGTCGCTTTTCAAACTCATTCAACTTTTCAATGGCACTGTTTGGCATCCATTTACTTCTCTCTTTCTATTGCTGAATTTTGAACTCACTTGGTTCTCCACATCTGCAGACATTGAAGGGCGTCACCCTACCACAAACTGATTTTCTTAATTTTATATAATTAGCCTTTCCAAATGTATGGGATTCAAAAATGTTTGTTAGACTGCATATCTCGCTTCAAGTATGGTCTCACTTTTGGAAATATTTTATGGCACTGAATGTTTGTTAATCTGGATATCTCGCTAAAAGTATGTGAGGTATTAGGGAGCAGGGAAATGAAGGAACAAACAACCACTTGCAAGCATGTGTTTCTGTTTCCCTCCAAGACAACAACTACTACAGAGTTGATGCCATCGCCAGTATCTGTGTACTCTCTGGCGAGGACCTCTGGTGGACAAATAATGAACTAACAAACAGTGGAGCCATCTATTATCTGCCTATAAACTAAAGTCAGTACACTACTGTACAGTATGGTCTCACAGATGAAGAAGTCTCTCTTCTGATATCATCCGGTTTGGCAGCTGAACTCGACCTTGTCTTAAATTTATTGATATGATATTTTGTATCTCCAAATACAGCTTTGTGGTTTCAATGCCATAATATGATACTAAATAACTGAAACCTCCCCTTCCTTTCCTTTTTGTGTCAAGAAATTCCTAGGAGTATCTCAGCAGATTGTTTAAGAAGGTAATAGTATGTACTTTTAGGCCATATTTAATTGGCTGCTCTGTGTTACATTAGGACTACTGGCTGCTTCCCTGAGAAATGTCCAACTCCCTGTTAAACAGTGATGATGCATCCTTCTTTCCTATATCACAATCAGGTCCTTTCTGCACATTTGTAGATTCTGTGAAAGGAACTTTTTGAAAAGATTCCTCCATTTAGCATTTCATCTTATTTACATAAAGATTGGTCTGTTTTACAGATTATAAAATATTTTATAACTTTGTATGCACTACTTATAATCTAAAAGTAATTATTGTTTTGTGATTATTTTTACTTATCCATCGCTTTGTTATAATTTTCAACAATGACAAAGGACCATTGTTCTGCACAAATTCTATGGCACTAAATGGCCTTTGTGTGCCATTGTGCCTTTATTAAGCAATCATTCATTCATTCATTCCTAGCTTTGTCACACCTGACATTTTTTTTTAACTTCCTGACTTTTGTCTACTTTGGTTCTATCTTTGGCCCACATTTGTTTCCTAGTGAGCCGTATTGTTTTGTCAGTCCTACAGAGATTGCCAAATTTCCCTCAAAATCAAATTTAAAGAAGAGCTGAATGTTATCCCTTAATACATCTGGCAAGGTGCCGGCCAGCAAGACAATTGTATTCACATGGGTAAACTGCACTATTATGAAACTAGAATGGCAGTCACTCATGTACCTTCTAGTCCACACTGCTGAATGTGTTGTCAAAGTTTATCACCTGCAAATGTCTGAACAATTCTGGGAAAGTGTAGTAAGAAAGGTTTATCGATCTTCTCCATGTAAATATTAAAACATGCAAATTTGTACAAGCCCATTCTGTTCATGTATTTGTAGGATAACTTTATATGAACAACTCATTTGCCAAAAAAGGGTAGTGAAAAATGTAATGTTGAAAACTAGTAGAGGTGGTTCAGTTGAACACTTTTTGAACAAACTGACACTTGAAGATTGTGGGCCTTGCTGAGTTGAACATCCTAGACCACATTGCTAAGTGAAACACCTTTAAATGAACTGATGCATGTAGCATGTGCCATCTGCTGACCAGGCACTTAGAGCTAGCTTGGCCCATAAGCCCCAGGGACTTCGCAAGAATTGCTGCAAAGTGGGATATTATGAGTACTGTCCAGTACAACAAAGAAATTTACCAATCAGCTGCTAGTATCAGAGTGGAGCTGATGATATTATTTGTTCTGCCCTGTTGGAAAGTGAGGTCGGGCCTGATATCCATATGAAGCCCTCCAGATCCCATGAGGCGGAGCAAAGTGGGATCTAGATGACAGGGTAGGTAGCAGGCAGGACCACACTTTCCAACAGGGTGTAACAAATTATCACCTGCTCTTTCATGCTAAGAAAAAAGAACAAATACATCTCATAACATTTTAAGATTACAGCCTGAAGGAGGCTTGTCACCTCTAGGGCTCAGATTGCTAGCCATGCAACAGGAAATATCAATTAAAATGGTGGTTCAAGTGGTAATTTTGAGTTCTGCTGTTCGATATTGAATCTACAAAGTGTGAATGGCTTCAGATCTAACACCTCTTAACCAATCGGCATAGAGAATTACAGGAGTGCCGGTGATAGTAGGCAGGCTCTATTAGGCGCTCCACAGGACAGGAGCATGAGGTGGGTGAGCCCGATTAGGCGCTCCCACTGGCTGCCAGGGGGCAAATCGTGACAATTGCCACTTTGTGTAGCGAAGGAGTTACAATAACTGTTCCTTATATAATGGCAAGTGAAAGTGCCCTCAAATAAGCATTTATGGGATTCATTACAAATCATTTATGGAATTCCATAATTAATAAATATATTTATAGTGGAATTCATTGCAATTATGGATTTCCATTAATGATTTATGGAATTCCATTAATCAATTTTGGAATTCCACAAGTCATTATTATACCCATTAATGGGATCGCTTAAAATCTATTTTGGAATTCCATAAAACATTTATGGATTTCCATAATTCATTTATAGAAATCCTTAATTACTCAAATTTATGGAATTCCATGAATGATTTACAAGATTCCATAAAACATTTATGGAATCCCATAGTTTAATGACATTTATTGAATTCCTTAAATGATATATGCAATTCCATAAACCATTTATGGAATTCCTTAAATGATTTAGTTCCATCAATGCACTCACCAGTGATTCTGACTTACCTTTTTTCAAACCATGTTGCCAACTGATAATACAATTTCTTTTCTTTGACAATATAATGTTTTGGAGAATGGAGGTATTTGTAGAGTGGGCATGATGATGGCAAATCTTTCACAGATGTTGCCTGACTCAAGACAGCCCTTCTGAGGTTGGCCTGATTCAATGCCCCCATCCCAAGTGTCTTGACAGCTCTATTGTGATCAAGGTAAGGTATTACTGGAATCTCTTTAACCCAGTTTAAGTTAGTGGGCCATGCAGTGGATGATAAGCATAACAATTTGCCATCTTTGAAGTTGAACAAACAATCCTGAATTTCTCTCACACATGACAATTGCTCCCTCTGCTGTGCATGACACTACCTTTAGCATGAAATCTGTAAAGTCCATTTTTAGGTTTTAATCAACAATGCTCTTGAGACCTGTGATAATGCCATCTGCACCAGCTTTGGCTAATGTGGCATTGATGATGAAACAAACAATCCGAGGCCTGGGTTCTATTTCTGTAAATGCTTCCGAGTTCGAAGCCTTTAGCCTCATCTAAATCCCATAGTGCAGTGCAGTGAAACTTAGTGGCCTATAGTAAGGTGCAGGTTGCAGATGTCAATTTATAGATGAATGGATATTGATCAATGATGCTTTCACATATTCAGATTTCCCATTCTATAAGCAAGCGGATTCATGCACTGATTGAATGATTAAAAGGACATTGATTCATTGAGGTCACTCAGTGCTATGTCAAGGACACTTATTTACATACAAGTAGATGGAACAGCTAGACGATCCTCAATGTGCATTAAAACCATAATGGCAACCAGTCCGTGATATGCCCCTCTTCCAAATCCAATACAGCTGAACAAAAATGCAGATGCATTGTATTGAGCTTTACCTGGAAAAATATCCCACTTTTGTGGAATCGCTGCGGTACAGGGTTCGAAGCCCTGCAATTGACCAAGTGGTGTAGGCTCACTCACCTGCCCTCTTTTTGCAGATAGAGCCATTATTACAATCCACCATCTCCATTCAGCACAACGGGGTAGAGTTGTCCATCTGCAGATACTGGAACAAACTTTGACAGATGATTCAACACCTCTATGGAGCCAGGAGGAGAATCAGGGTTCCCCTCTATTACACCAATATTAATCTGAACTGATGGACAATCAGGGGCAATGAACACAACAATCTTATAAATGGTAATTATTTTCACCAAAACAAGTATGAAAACAAATTAATTGATGGATTGCTTGCTTGCTTAAGGGCACTCGTTCAGGCGGTAAAACGTGGTGAAAGAAACATGTTCAAGCAGCCACTGCTTGGAAGGAAATCAAAATGGAAATAGGAAGACCAAAAGGAAAAGACCTTGAGGACCAAGGGATATGTTGCACATGTTAATCATGTCAAGAGATGTGAAGTTTGAGGGGTCAAAGCAATTGATACACAGGTTAAGCAATATGTGCACTAGAAGGATTCTGAGGACTGTTGTTACCAGCGAAGTATACCCTTGAATACATACTACATTTGACTATTGATGATTGCTCATAGCTGATACACTGAACTGGCTTGAATGCATCCCAAAGAAAGTAAGCATGTACTGTACGAGCACGTGCTCCACTTCCTCAACAAAAAGCTTCTTTTCAAGATTGAATTAGTCTTCATGAGCAGGTAGACTGCAGAACCATACACCTTTTGCTGTCCTGTTATTAACGATGCCATTTAGGTGACGTCCAGCAATCCTGAAAAAAATATTGTTCATTCAATGATTGAGCACACATAAGCACTTGGAAGGTGGAATGACTGAAGATTTCATCAAGGGAGACTACCTTCTATATTCTGTGTAAAGTAACTTATTTTTGCCTGTTTGCTTAAACCTAGGCTGCTGGTGGCTTATTTGAGAGTACTTAACTAGAGCCATCCAATGAATACCAACATGACAGGGTAAAGATAGTTTTTCACAGTTTTTTTGTGCTGTTGTGCCTTAATTAGAAGGAAGAAACCTCAGCATTGGAAGGGTTAAGGCCACATCAACATTTGCCGGTCATCCAGTGCCACACTATTAATCAATGTAGCAGTATAGTAAAGTCCAATATTTGAGAATGCACTTCACATATTAACAGAGTGATTGTAAGGATGGCAGTTCAGACAGCTTCCCTGAAAACATTTCAAATGAGAAACATCAAGAACAGAATAGCACCGCAAAGATAATTTTCCTTTGAAATATTGCTCATGCATGTACCTGCATGCTCTGAACTGCAAAGTATTTCGTCCACTGTTGAAATGTAACTTTTTGATTTGTTACAGAAGTGTCTCTTGGTGTTTGCTGAATGGCAACTTCGTCACAGCATAACTTGAATCCCGGTTCTGTAATGAGATGATCTTTGTGGTAGGATACTACTGATGAGTGCTCATAGGTAGACCAGCTGACCGAGTTGTGCAGTTCGATAATTTCGAGGCAATGAACAGTGCAATAATCCAATATATCTGCAAGTATTTGTGTATGGTTTGTTTTGTTGCCTATCATAACATCAACACTGCTAGGTCACTCAGTGCCAAAAAAAACATATCATAGGTAATTTATTATCAACTGGAAATACCAATATGCAAATGTGTAGAAGTAAGCAAAATAAAGATCAAGAGGAAATCTCGCAGTTTCAAATAATGCAGCGAGTTCTTTCATTTGGGCGGAATCGATTCAGCTCCTTGGAACCTTTCTATTATAGTTAGTAAGGCATTCCGCGAACTAGGTGTTCTCCATATTAAAAGGTGTCAAGTGCCTGACGAATATATTGAACATGGCAAGAGATGCTGCCCTTGCTAGCCAAGGTCTTAATATTAACAAACATTAATCACTTATTGCAGAATGATCATGTTATAAAAGTTATAAAAGAACTTGACATAAATTAACAATTTATGTCAATATCACTTTTTCTTAAAACGTACCTTTAGGAACGTCATTATCAACAGGCATTTGTCCCAATTCATTCTGAAATTAAGTACAATGAAATGTCAAGCATGGCGATTGAGGATTTATTTCTTATCAGTTAATTATGCAACTCCCTCGCTATTCAAATATGGTGTATTAAAAATGCCTTGCCGTCATGATTTTTTCTGTAATTTAAGTTATTTAATCTTCAAAATATATGTACAACAACAGCCACTTAATGTCGTAAACATACATAGATTTGTTTGTTTGTTTAGTTGATTAACTGCACCTAAACACATACAAATGCAACATCCTTCTGTCATGTCAAACAAATGCGAAACAGTGTAATGTATGCAACCTTCAAGATATAGGAGGATAATTCAATAACGAGATGGTACTTATAGTTAATTACATACCTCTTTAACTTTCTTGACTGCAAGTAATTTACATTCATATTCATCCTTAACTCTGTCTGTAGCTAGGCGTGCCCCTTTCGAGCCCAATGATATTCCAAGTTTTTGCAGACAGTCTAAAATCTTTGAGAAACAAAAACCACATTGTTATTTAAAAAGGTATAATGGTTTAAATAGTGTTGCTTCACTGCACATTAACACAGGTATGCCATTTAGCGCATAAAGGAATTGTAGTAGTTAAGGATATTGCTTAGTCAGAATATATTTGCTTTGTTTGCATATTGAAGATAATATCCTTATCATTTTACTAATGCACTTCTATCAGAAATCAAATAGCGTGTGATTGTCATTTGACTGTCAAGCATATTTTATTTGATTGTGTTGATTTTATTGAATCTAGAAATATACATTTTAATGTAAATGGCTTTAAGGAACTCTTAAAAAAAACTCCAGACAGCATTTTATCTTATTTACATGAAATTGGTTTGTTTTACCGATTGTAAAACCTTTTAAAAATGTATAGTTTTTTTGAAACAACCTGTTATATGGAAGTTATATTTTGAAGTTGTTCGATTCATCGTTGTGTGATTATTTGTTTCCATATCTAGCTTATGAGGTGAAGGATGTCTTTCGAAGCTATGATTTCATCTACACTGATGACTCTGTTTCAGATGACAAGGCTGCAGCAGCAGCAGTCATTAGTAATTATTCTTCCATTGAACGTCTTCCAGGCAAGTCTTCTATGTTTTCTTCCGAGTTGCATGCTCTCTATCTTGCTCTAGATCGGTTGGAGACGGCAGATGATGATGAAAGGAATTTTATCATTTTCTCAGATTCAAAGTCTGCTCTTCAGGCCATTTCGGGCTAGGACTGGACACATCCTCTTGTCCTCTACATACTGGAACGCCTCCATTGGCTAGTACAGTGCCAAAGGAAAATAATTTTATTTTACTGGATTACCAGTCATGTTGGCATTAGGCCTAGGGGTAATGAGAAGGCAGATGCTGCTGCCAAAGCTGGTCTTTTGAGGAGAGTCACAAATGTTCCAATTCCTTATGGTGATTTAAAAAACACATCAATGTCCTTTTAAAACGCAAATGGCAGTCTCAGTGGGATGAGGCAGTAGACAACAAACTACATGAGATTTAACCACAGTTGGGTCTTTGGCCTGGAAGTTCTCGAATCATTAGGCGTGAGGAGAGTGCTTTAACAAGAATTCGAATTGGACACACTCATTTGACTTACTGCTTCCTTTTAAAAGGGGAAGATCCTCCCCAATGTATAGCGTGTGATTGTCATTTGACTGTCAAGCATATTTTATTTGATTGTGTTGATTTTATTGAATCTAGAAATAGACATTTTAATGTAAATCGTTGTGTGATCATTTTTATTCATCTATTGCTTTGTTATTGTTTTCAACAATAACAAAGGACCAGTGTTTTACACATTTTATGGCACTAAATGGCCTTTGTGTGCCAATCATTCATTCATTTATTCATTGGCCTGGAAGTTCTAGAATTATTAGGCGAGAGGAGAGTGTTTTAGCAAGAATTCGAATTGGTCACACTCATTTGACTCGCTGCTTCCTTTTGAAAGGGGAAGATTCTCCCAATGTGTAGCATGTGATTGTAGTTTGACTGTCAAGCATATTTTATTTGATTGTGTTGATTTTATTGAATCAAGAAATATACATTTTAATGTAAGTAGCTTTAGGGAACTCTTTGAAAAGGTTCCTCCAGACAGCATTTTATCTTATTTACATGAGATTGGTCTGTTTAATAGATTTTGAAATATTATAAGAATTTAGTTTCTTTTGAAACAACTTTGTATGAACTAATCTAAAACTTCATTATTTTGTGAATATTTTTACTTATTTATTGCTTTGTTATTGTTTTCAACAATAACAAAGGACCATTGTTTTACACAGGTTGTATCTCACTTAATGGTCTTTGTGTGCCGATGTGCCTTTATAAGCAATCATTAATTCATTCTTCTATATTCTCTGCAAAGTTGCACGCTCTGTACCTTGCTCTTGATAGGGTGGAGAAGGTTTAAGGGGGAAAGTCTCCTTGTCTACGTAGCAACCTGTCGCCTTGACCCCTGAAGAGGCGAGATTGTAGATATTGGAGATATTCGAGACATATTTTACAGTAAACACTTTCTGTTAACATTTTTAGGTCTCTCCAGACTATTTTATCCTATTTAATTGAGATTGGTCTTTTGATTGGTTTATAAGAACTATTCACGATTAACGATGGACCATTTTGCACTTTATGTTGATTAGTGCTTGGGCTTGTCAGAGAAAATTTTATTGATATATCATCCCAAATGACGATAAATTATCAATAAAAAACGATAATTTGGTTATATGAGATCGCCATATAACCAAAGAAAAACGAGCGAAAGTCGTAACCCACGCACAATACAGGCTATACAATATACAAAAGACACATATAAGTCGGTGTTTGAGAAAAAAAACGAAGGGTTTTGGTCTCAAACACAATCGCAATAAGTTGAATAGAGCTGGCTGCCATGTTGCGCCGCTACTTACCTACTCCCACTACTCCGCATCTATATAAACGATAATAATTTGACAAGAAAGAAAATGAAGAAAACTAAAGGATAAGTAAAGAACATTTATAATTCAGTGTTTGAGACTAAAACCTAAGGATTTTAGTGTAAAACTGACAGAACGAAACATAACCAAATGAAAATAGTGGCCGACAACTAATCCAATCTACCTGAATGACGCATCACCGGAGCGTCGCTACAAATGTTTTCATTGTATAAATATTGTGTTATAATGTGTGTGTGTGTGTGTGTTTCCTGGCCAGCAGGCCAATATGTATTTTAATTCAAACATTCTCTTCTTGAGTTCATTTAAGTTCATCTCCTGTTTTTATGCAGAAATATAAGTTGATTGATCATTTCTGCGCCCAAACTGCATCTCTTTTTGCGGACGATGTTGCAGGCCAAGCTAAAAATTCTTTCGCTTGGCACACTGGACGCTTGCACTGGCAAATATTTTCGTGCCACTCTGGCGATGGTAGGGAACAGGAGGGCCCCCTGCTTCCACCATTGTAGTGCTGGCAGCTGGCAGGATGGCGGTTCCAGCTGAAATCTTTTAAGCTCTTGCATGATGAGGACTTCCTTTGTATGATCCTTCTCTACTCCGACGAAAATAACGTCGTCAAGCCAATCTGTCTCTTCCTCCTCCACCTTTATTATACTTGGAAGCAGGTTCTTCTGTGGCCTCGTCTGATGTTGTTGGTGCTACTACTGGTGCTGGAAGTTCCAGGGCTAGGTTGGGCAGGGGTAGTTCCTCCTCTTCTTGTGCAGGGTCAGAGGGTGCTGCAGCTTGCTGGGGTTCATCCTCCTGCCATCGCAAGCACCTCTGCGTTGAGCCGATCCCGCGTTGCCAGCTGCACTTCAGGTTGGAGGAATTGCAGTGCTTTCGTTTTCGGGTGCACTGCAGCTGCCATCTTGAAATTGAAGTCATCCAAATGTCGTTTTTCGATATTCTTTTTCATCGCCTCCTTCATTTTTCTGATGCTGCCAGGATCATGATCGTTAACTGTGATAACCTGGAGGAGCTTGATAAGGCAGGGCAGGACTTCATGCAGGGTTGGCGTTCTCTCTGCAGATAACTTGGTGGTTGCTTTTCTAAATGGCTGCAGCACAAGCTTGTTCGCAAATCCTTCACCCGCTGTGGGGTGTTTGCATCTGTGACGGCACTGTGCACTGCAGGCATCAGATCAGACATCTGTTTCATCATATCGACAGTTGAGTTCCATCGTGTTGCCACATCCTGCAGGTGATTGAGCTTGTGCAGTGGTTAAGCTAACTGTTGCTCCTGCTTCTGCTGGAGGAAACCGGTAGCGGAAGGACTACAATAAAAGAAGGAAACAATGTTCCTTCCCTTGGCGACGAGTCTTGAGATTTCAGGGATGGCCAGTCCCGCCTTTACAACCAGGTTCAAGATGTGACCAAAACAAGGCACTCTAGGCCATTGAAGGAGATCGAAAACCTTGATCTCATTTGCTGCGTTGTCTGTAGTTGCCAATATGTTCAGCAACCCCCATTCAGCCTTTGTCGTAAGTAGGGATTGCTTAATGTTCTCACTTGTGTGGGAACCCTCAACTTTCATCGTCAAAAGCACTCGAGCCTTCATCACCCATGAATCATCTCTGTCCACAATATAGTGGACCATCACGGTTTTGTAACACTCGTTATTTAGAAAAGTCCATGAATCATGGGTAATGGCTACATTGGTTGTCATTGCAATATCTAGTTTTAGATCTGCAATTTCTGTATACATCCTGTGGAGGACCGTCAACTTGAGCGTTTTGCACAGGGTACCTTATACTTGGGATGGACTACACTCATAAGCTTGACGAAGGGGGCAGAATTGACTATAGAGATCGGATGGAGGCCATCAGCAACGAATTCGCCCAAAGTTCAATGAAATTCTTTCTCCTGATTTTTTGTTAGGGGCTGGTAGATCTGAGCAGTGGTGGTGAATTGGGTTATGGAGGGGGTTGTAACCTCTGGTGTCTCGGGGGTTAATCTGTGTGCGTTCTTCAGATTTACTGCAAGGTTTGTCATCTGACCTGAATAATTTAATTGTGTAACTGTAAGTATGTGTATGTTCATACATTCATTACATTGTGCTTTAAATAGTTTTTAAGTTCATGAAAAAAAATCTTTTTAAATGATATGTACACAACATATGCAAATATTATTTCATTTATTATTTTTTGATTATTATTTCATTACCTAATATTCTTTACAACTTCATTCTAAATTAAATATCAAATACATCAAAGAAAGCTCATTTTCAATATCCATTGGTATTATATAATAAATTCAAAATTTTATACTATTATCATTTTATTTCATTTGTCTGAGTTATTGTATTATTTCCATTTTAAAACTCAGCCTGTGTTGGTTACACAGATTTTATTTGGTTATTTCATTTTTTTGAAATATTAACTTGAATATCGAGTACCTTGGTGCAGATAAGTTTTTTTTGCAAATCCTGCAATTAACTTTAGTTTTGTCAGCAGCCAGAGTCCCAAAATACTTCCACACCCATGACTTTCCCGGCCTGGAAAGTATGGTGGTCCATCCATCCGGAGTTCACTTAAGTGTAAAAGGATCATCATCCTGCGCCCCTTTGCTCCCCTGTATGTGTGTGCTGTACTTCAAGGGTATGGTAAACGGCTACGTAGCATAACTCTTGAAGTAGGTGGTGGTGCTTTATTCTTCTCAATGTCATAGGATTTCTTACTGTATTAGTAGAAATGTTTGCTTTAATCCTTTCGTTCACAGGAAATACGTCTTTTAGAACCAGAATGGAGAAAGGTCTGCACTATAGCATATAGCAACCACAACACCTCCGATGCATTAGTCAAGCTAACTCAGTGCAGTGTTTGTTTTAGGGGTCCGTTTACCAAAATACAAACTGTTAAGCATGTCTTACCCCCAGTTACCTATATATGCTCTCATTGACTGTGCTGCAAGAATATGTTTATGTTAATTCATAAAAATGTCAGTAGGAATCAGCAATCTATATTTTTTGTACAATTGAAACATTGTGTTCACATAAGATATACATAAAGCATGTATATCTATCTGAAGAAATAACAAAGTCTCAAGGAATATTTATTTGTAACAGTTTCATTCATGAGATTATTTATATAAAAAATGTTACAAATTTCTCACTATTAACCCATTAATACTCACTGCAGTTGAAAGCGGCCTGACTATTTAGTTGTAATCTCGCAGACAAAGGCTAATTTAGGAATATTTTTGAATGAGGAATATAACTTGATAAAGCCAGAAATTTTGGTTAATTTTGGATAATTTAAAATGTTACTTTGAATTACAATTTCATTATTATCAATTCTGTGATCTGTGATCTGAGTGTCTAATCATCTGAAATATAGAATATATAAATTTTACATTTTGAATAATAAACTTACTGGTTGTAGAACACCCTAAAATCCTCCCAGAATGATGGTATAGTTTGTTTCTGCTAGCGTCCATTGATCATCCCAAAAAGCTTTCGCTTTTTGACGAACCTCCTCTGAAATAGGATTAATGAAAAACTTTGTTAGAACTAAGTGTGATTTATCATTAGGTAGTGGATTTTTCCGAGTTATACTTTGTCTAGGCTGAACTTTCAAATAAAGGCAGCATATTGGTGGAAATGAGTCAGTAGCTTTCACCCCCTAAGCTACCTTATGATGGCTTGTATGGTTCATTTAGGGAAATATTGCGTCATTTTGAAATATATACATATTTAAAAGGTTATACTGTAGAACACGAAATTCATGCATGTCCCAAGTATAGCAAATTGGGGAGTTTTTCTTCATAGCGTATCTATATAAGCGTCTCTTTACCGTAGCCGCCGCCGCTGACAGCGCCATCTGTCGC
Organism: Maea johnstoni; assembly: GCA_963942565.1. Taxonomy (NCBI): domain Eukaryota; kingdom Metazoa; phylum Annelida; class Polychaeta; order Spionida; family Magelonidae; genus Maea; species Maea johnstoni. The sequence continues at coordinate 27,705,496 of OZ012694.1, read as the reverse complement.
AAAAAAGACGAACTAATTTGAGCAGAGAATGCTTGACCAGCAGCAGTTTGATTGAGCATTCTATCAAAAGGGGGCGCTCGTATTTACAAAGGGTTAAACAAAGGAAGTTAAACAAAGGAAATGGGGCTATGAACCCTATCCATGGTGGCACAACAAAGGGGTGGAAAATAAACAATTAAAACAGATCACAATGATTTTCTTTGCTTTTTTGACATGTCTTTTGCTTCCTAAGGCCAGAAAAACACAAAAAAAGAATGGTTCAAGAAGGGCTACGTAACCTTCATGTTTGTACTAGTGGCGCCATCTAGCGGTCATCACGAAAACGAAAATGGCGTCTCCTGAAAGTGTGTCAAATGCCCTTGCTAAAGGTGCCATTTGTTGTTGTTTTTTGGTTTTAAAATGGAATGTTTATTAATTCAATGGAATGAGCTAGTCCACAAGCACAGAAACCGATTTTGAAAAAGGGTTTCAGCAGGGCTACGTATCTTCTATTAGATTTACTAGTGGCGCTATCTAGCGGCCACCACTAAAACGAAAATTGACGTCAGCGCCACCAGTGGCTAAAAAAAAGACAAAAGTACAGCGTTTTTATATATAGCGAAGCGGCACCAGACGCTATGTACGCTATATATAAACACATGCGGAAATTTCGTGTTCTACAGTATTAGTATTTAAAAGCTTAACAAAAGCACTGCTAAACGATCCTTCTCTTTCGGATGGGGGCCGAACATTCTTGGAGTGAGGACATGGCTGGAGAGGCTCCGTACATCCATAGACTTAATGCCTTTTCCAATGGCTAGGAGCTCAAAAAGAATGAAGCTTGATTATTTGGGATACGATTTCTTCTCAAAACATCACTAATCTTCTGCTTTTATAGTTTTAATTTCCATTGGTGGCAGGCACTGACATGATTACTTGCCAGCATTCCCTAAATTTATATTTTGAAAAATGGGCTTGCATACAAGTTCATGTAAGTTTGCACTTGCCCGAATGGGCAAGCAGATCCTAACAATGCAACAAATTTTGAGTTTTCAATTCAATTAATCCATTATATTTCAAAATAGTCTCTAATTCATTTAATCCATGAAAATAATTATAGCATATGTTATATCTTATTTCAGTGCGAGCCAAAAATTATTTTAGGCAAGTGAAAATCATTAACTTATTGCCCATCAAGGTAATTTAGTTCTTAAAATTATGTTGGTGACTAGACGAGTGTTAGGAAAGGCACCAATGTAAGAAGCGTTGAAAATCTTATTTCAGTGAACTTATTTCCTTTTTTAGGGACAGATCGAAATCTTCCAAGAAATGCATTTGAGGGCTGGGCCCATCCATGTTTACAATTTCGGAATGACATTTTTACCTTGATTTTGATTGTCCCTCGCCATTCGCTGTATCTCCTTCTACAGAAGAAAAGTCCTTTGCCAATCTTTTCGCTGGAGCCTCTCCAGCCAGTGCCCACGCAATGATAGATTTCACTTCTGCCACATGTGCAACATCTCCCTCTAACCAGGGCTTCCGTAGAAAACATTGCTGTATGTATTGCATCGTCAGAGATTGCTGTGAAATAAGCAAAAGGTTGTAGGGGTTTTCATTTTTTATTTGGTAGAGCTGGGAATGTTGAATTGAAAGCGCTACTGATTGTTTGGAACAGTAGGTTGCGCTTGAACAATATTGAATTATCTATTTGGTTGTTGCGCCATGACAGTAATGCCTTCAATAAACAAGGAATAAATTCATAATGCTCGACCTTTTTTGTAATCCTACATCTTATGAAATGTAATTGTTAAAATGAGGGCAAAGTTATTGATATTATCATGTCACTCGTAATACATCAATACAATGGCGACCACGTTCGGTAAACAAACTGCCACCATTTTGAATTTATTTGACTTTCACAACCATTTCCTGACTGGACTTAACAATGCTAATACGTGTTTGACAAATAACATAGGCGAACTCCATTTGATCCAACTTCGATGAGACATCAACTGATCCTGAAATATGAATAGAAATGGTTTATTGATAGAAGCAAATGCTAACAGTTCCAGTATGGAGTATGTCTTGTCTAAAAGCAAAGCCATTAGCTGTGTCAATTTGATTTGCCTGACCCAAACTGCTTGGGTTCCAATTCCAGCTTGGGCAATTTCATAGGGAAGTTGCCATTGACTCAGAATAATGGGGTGGGTTTTCCCGTATACCCCGGTGTCCTACATGCCTTAAGCGCAATATTGGAGAAAAAGCAATGAAAATCTGAAGTCTGAATTCCCTGGTTCCAACCAAATATATGGCAAGCATTCCATGCAAATAATCACTATTTATGGATATCCAAAATTCATTTACGGATATCCGAAATTCATTTATGGATATCCGAAATTCATTTACGGATATCCGTAAATAATTTTGGATATCCGAAATTCATTTTCCAATATCCAAAAATCAGATGAATTTTGGATATCCGTAAATGAATTTCGGATATCCGTAAATGAATTTCGGATATCCGAAAATGAATTTCGGATATCCATAAATGATTTAAGGATATCCGTAATTCAGCTTATTTTCCGATATCCTTAAATGAATTTTGGATATCCATAAATGAATTTTGGATATCCAAAATTCATTTACGGATATCCGAAATTCATTTACGGATATCCGAAATTCCTCTGATTTTTGGATATTGGAAAAAAATTTCCTGCCTTCATTTACTAGAGAGTTCTATAAAAAGTAGTACCACTTCCTGTTAAGATATATTCTGAAGAGGAATGGTAGTTTTCAAGCAAGTTAACTTTGTTTTTCCTAAATAATTCAGCATGAATGGTAATGCGGGAAGACTCAAATGAAATACATCAGTTGCATGATGAGCAATGATGGTACTTCAGAGGAGGTGCAACCGCGAATTTCAGAATAATGACATCATACCCATTTCTAAGCCAATAGAAACGTGGCTTACATAAAACAAAATAGTACCAAAAATAAGTTTATATTTTCATTTATTGACAAAAGAGAGTGATCAATTCTGGCCGTCTCAACTTTCATTAAAATAAATGATAATTTTAAAGGACAGTCTCTATGATTATTCAATCTTTTATGGGGAACTACTTCTTGTTCGTGTTATCCTACATCACACGTGGGGGAAAGTTAGGTCTGCATTCTAAGCCACGTGTTTTGAACAATAATAAAATGATATGTATCTAGTCAATTTGTGTATAAACGTGTATTAACCTTTTCATAACCCTAAAGCTAAGTCTATTTAGGAGGAAAGTAATTGAAATATGTCAATATAGTTATAAATAGATGACTTAACACCTTGAATATATGTGTGGCGTATTGATACTTTGAAAATGGAATTCTCTCAAAGGTTGGAGCTGATGCAATGTTAAAATGATTTTTGGATATTGGAAATTCAGCTGATTTTTGGATATCCGTAAATGAATTTTGGATATCCGTAAATGAATTTTGGATATCCGTAAATGAATTTTTGATATCCGTAAATGAATTTCAAATATCCACAATTCAGCTGAATTTCGGATATCCGTAAATATTTTGGATATCCATAAATGAATTTCGGATATCCGTAAATGAATTTCGGATATCTGTAAATAGTGATTATTTGCATGGAATGCATGCCATACAAATTAACCAGACTCATTGCTGTTGCCTGTAAAATGGATTCATATAGAAATGAGTACATACCTTCAATTCTGCATCTCCTCGGAACATGTGCTCTACTCTCCTGAGAGGAATCGTCAAACATGTCTTGGGACTGATTTTTGGTCCCTTCTCTCGGGGAACTTTGGGTCGAGTCCTGTACGTAAGAAGGTTTGATATAAAGGTGCCTTTACCGTGAATGGGTTGATATAATGACTTAATACATTTTTGGTGGTAAGGGGTTAAATAAAAGAAGCGTATTTATTGTTGCAATCCCCTAGCTAAGCAATAAATGCGTTAATTCATTAACCCTTAACTTATACTGGGTTAAATAAATGGTATCAAGATGCAATATTGGACATAAATGAATGAACTAAACAACCTTTGATATGTTCTTGTTGGGTAAAGGGTCAAATGAACGGTCACCAGGTTATCTGGCTATGAATGGGTTAATGAAATGACCCTTAACTAAATATGCATGGAAAAGGGTTAAATGAATGGTCATCAAGTTGATAACAATGTGTATTGGCCAAGAATGGGTCAATAAAATAAGGTTGTCGATTGAGAGGGGACACCAAAGTTACCCTTCCCGTGATGCAATGCGCGAAATAAAGCCATGACGTCATTGCAAACATGAGAGAGTGGAAGTGCACACCAGGTGAGATAGGAAGGAATATCTCTGGCCGGCTATTAATGCTTTTACAGATCCAAAACAAACGAACGTGTATCCCTTTTTTTTTGCAGTGCGTACTTGAGACATGTACCAGGGAGGAAAGAGTAGTGGACAGCACTGTCATTAGGTTTTTGATATGATATGCACAAGATCTGAAGATCTCAACGGCCCGTTATCATGACACAAGGCTTCCACATAAATAAGTTGGACACAGTCAGAATTGTATTCACTTGTAAGGGTAGACCAAGCTGTTTTCTGTTGAACTAGTGTTTCATATAGATTAAATCTTTATAGTTATTTTCTGATGTAAATTAACCCGTTCGATTGGGCGACTTTTGTAATACGTGACTGAATACTAGCTACTAGTATATCAGTATATGAAAGAAATGCTTACAGAGACGAGTTCGGTAAATTTGACTAAGTCTAAGAGGATGAACATGACCATTAAAGCAAAAACTTAGTAATCTTTTCTTCCTAGGCCAAACCAAAGACCTTACGAAATGTTGTACTGTGTGTTCTCTCTAGGAAGCTCAATCGTTCCACTCAAACAGATGTCATGCTTCACAAGGAAATATTTTTTTCAATGGACAACTAAATTAATGTTACTCATTTTAAACCAAGATAGCACATGAGTAGGCATTGAAAGATATTTATTGAGATTTAATTTGACAGCAGAAAAACAATTTATATATTGAAATATATTCTTTGAGATTCTGGAGTATTTGAGTTGGTACAAGTTACACTGAAAAGAAATTGGCATACTTCATAGAATACCCCCATTGAACCTGAGTTTGTGAGTATTATATCAGAGAAGTATCTTAATACCTGGGATACAATTTTTATTGTGTAAAAATTTTCTTTTTCCAAATTAACTTTTGAAAGTACCATACATTTGGACATTTTTGCAATTCTAAATTTATGCATGAAAATTTTTCTACGGAGCACAAACTATGAAGTCATTAGAGAGATTTTCTAAAGATGCATGGAAGGCAATATATAGAACCTCTGCAAGGCCCAATTACAATTTGCAAATCCACTAATGCAGTATGAATAAAGACAACAGCCTCCAAAAATTATAACTTTAATGTTACTGTGATTTATGTATTGCGTAGATGTGCAGACATTTTGTCAGCCTGTCTTATGGACAGACACTTTCCTGAAAACAACCTTTTCAGCCAGGCAAAGTTTTTCAATGGAGAAACCTATTTGTGGCAGGACAGTGACAGAAGCCTAGTTTCTTATGCCTTATACTTATACTCCCGGCAGAAATGTCCTAAACCCTAGAAATGCATTAAGTTCGATATGCTAGAATTTGAATAATATATATAATATAAATTTGATAGGCCAACAACTCTACACATTCGCATAACTACATAGTAATGTATGGGATGAATAAGTGACCATGTCAGGTGGTATATGCTAATTAACTGCTTCATTTGGAATTGCTTCATATCATGCAATTGGTGGACAGTTAGTTAGGGTTCGGATGCAAAGAGATTTTTAAAATCCATTGATAGAAAAATATTTTGAACAATTAATCGATTCAGTTCGAGTTTTACGGCCACATTGCCATAATGTTAAGGCAAACGATTTCAAACATTATTGTGCCGCGGCATGCACCGGCACATGCCAGGCACACGTGGGTGTACCGAGGCGCTTGATCAATCGGTGCACCAAATATGGCGCAATAGATTTGTTAACTCTATAGTGTTGACACGTAGCCTTTCCGTGTCACTTAAACGAAAGTTCTAATATTTTTGTATATTTTGGCCGCGTAATTTCACATATTTTCTTCAGAAATTTCGCATTTGAAATAATCGATTATTTCAAATGCTGTTCGAACGGGTCGAGTCGGCGTCAGCTGAACCGAATGCTCGAGTTCTCGCATAATCGTCCAACCACTACAGTTAGCGTCATGATACTTATAAATGGGTCATATTGGATATATGTGCATATATCTTCTTTTAACCTCATCTGATCTTTAGACCACACCTAATACACAGTCACATCATTATTTGCATTGGACATTTTAAAAGGCATACATGTATTAACATGTGCTTCACTTATGAGCAAGACAACTCTATGCTGTAATTGGTAAAAGAAAGTCACTAGGCTAGCTTTCCTATCAAAATCTGCAATTATGAGCCTGAACAACATTCATGCTGGCCTAGTCAATCTTTGTCTTCTCATATAAAGAATTGCATTTATAAACTTTAACAAATATAAGGTTAACATCCATATTCCCAGTTCACCATTGTTAGTGTTCTCTCATAACATGAATCACACTGCCTAGGCGATAAGGCATGTACATCTAGTTGACTAGTTCAATTAACTCTGACACGTTGAGACCTGACAAAAGTTCCTCCTCTCTGAAGAATTGCAATTATGCTTGTGGATATGCTATTAACTTGAAATCCACAATTATCATTGTTTCATTGTAATAACATGAATCACATAGGTCAGGATTGACAATGTACATAGAATTTATAAGCTGATTGTAGCCTCCCAGAATATGTGGAAATTGACATGACATTAAATTGTCTCTGTAATGAATATGAATGCATAGTTCAATCTGATCTTAAGTTTTAAAATATAAAATGTGCTCTTATTTGGCATTACATAGCATACTATTTAGTGTTTACAATAAATTGTTGGTAATTTAGACCACCCTAGGAATGTGAATTTTTTAAGAGCACCCTGATTGTGGCTGACCCGATACTAGTTAGTTACACCTTTGGCTTATAAATTCATCGTTTATGAGGTTGGCAACGTGATTCGCAGTGACTTGAATGCACTCAAAGTGGAATCTTTTGAGACATTTTGTGCACTGTATGAGTGGTTTATTTGGGCAAACCAGATGACAGTTGCTGTGCTTTGAAATGTTAAAGATACTTTTTGTACTGTCGGAATGCTATAATCATAGATAGGAAACATTTTGATTTCCTTCCTCTCTTTTAGCACTCGACAAGATGCAATCGCATTTCTACCTGGATATACTTGACAGTAGTAGGATCTTTTCCTAGGGCAAGGGAGAACATATTTGCAATTGCAAAGAGGCCGCGGTCAGATGAACCAAACTGCCTCTGGGAACATATGACTGTGATCTCAAGGTTTCCAAAAATTCCTGTTGCAAAAGGGCTATATAGTGCAGCCATCTGGTGTCTCATCCCTGGTGTAAGGGTAGTATTTAGGGAATCATAGACACGTAGATGATTGCCTTTTGATGAGGAAATTAGCCAATGGTACCCTACGTGATGGATTTGTAATCCCTCACCAGTATTAATGGGACTCTCGCACAGCCCATTTGCGACCATGACGGCACTTTTTAATCTGTCAAATAGTGGGCAGTCATTGGCCACAAGTTTCATCGCTGCATTTATAATTTGGTCATTCAAACAATTTCCAGCAGAAATGTCTTTCTTGTCCGCATTGGTGACCTTGATGTCCTCAATAATCACCCATCCCTCATCTTCTCCATTCACTTCCTTGTAATGAAAACGCGTATCACTCTTTTGACGACCATATTTACGCTTGGAAAAAAGATATAGTTCCCTCCGCTCTTCTTTTGTTTTGATTTGAAAGGGTATTTATGCTATTAAGGGATGTCCTATTAATGTTGTTCCATGGAGTCAAATTTTGTTGGTCAATGGATCCGTTAGTGACAGTACTAAGCACCTGTCTTGCGTCCTCATCATTTTCATCTTTTGAAACCTCTACAAGGTGTGTACTTTAATTTGAATCAAGAACAGTCAAGCCAGCTTCCTTAGGAACTTGCAGGTAGACAGCATCTTTCAGGATGTCGATTTGCAGGATCAAATGTTGTAGGAATTCGTCATCCTTCAGATTGTACACATGGCCTTGCAACGTTTTCAGTTTTTCAATGCAGGTACTAATTAGTCGATGTGTCTTACTTCTCTTTCTTCCAGGTAAATTTGTGATATCACCAACTGTGGGTGAAAAGAGACCTGGTTCACACGATTCATCATCAGGTGCACTGTACTCTGCCTGTGGAAACCCTAGGACGACTTCATCCAGTTTCAGCAAAGGGTGGTCCTGTATTGCAAGGAGAAGGCTTTCCCAGCTTATTCCCGGATCACAACGCAATATGGTGCACATATGTTTACAAGATAAGTGGTAAGACTTCCAGTCTGGGCAGGTGCAGCTAGGGTCTTCTTCATTTGAGCCCAGGTATACTGTGTACCCTGTCTCGTGAGACTCACTATTTACTGTGAAGTATCCTCAGTTTCTGACTGATCAATCAATCATAAGCAAATATTTTAAGTGTCCCTATGACCTTCAAAACACGCTAGTACCGAACATACCGAACCCATCAAGTTAACAGATATATAGCGTGTACGCGACAACGGCGCCATTTAAAAAATTAGACTTGTCAATTCAAGTATAATGCACTATGTAACCTGTTTGAAGCGGTGAGAATAGACAAGAAAACAACAGATAAGGTAGGCAATCGTTGTTATTAGAATCTATAGCAGCAGAATAAGTAGTCAAGTAAGTGGTCAATAAGGGTTTGTGGGGTAAATTTCATTCTTTTGTTAGAAGTTCGATATGTGGGCGATAATCGAAAATAATATACTGTAGAATACATATATGACGCGTGTCCCAAATATAGCGAATTGGGGAGTTTTCGCATCATAGCGTATCTTTATGTTAGCGACGTTAGACGCCGCTGACAGCGCCAAGGTACATAAAAAAAGTACAGCGTTTTTTATATAGAGCGAAGCGGAAACAAACGCTATGTACGCTATATATAAACATACGCGTAAATTGTGTGTTCTACAGTATTTCCAAAACTTGACTTGAGACGCTTAGATTTCTTGCTAATCCGATCGATTGATCAAGCTTTCGATTGATTGATTATTTTCTTTGAGTGTTAACAAAATATTTTTAGGCCAAAAATTCCATTAGACCAATGATTAAATTTGACTGGTCTAGCTGCGCAATTTCAATGCTAACGAAAATGTGTTGTTAAGGACCAAAGAAATGTTTGTTTAAAGTTACATGCCAAAGAAGGTGAAAATCTTACTTTAGATATGCATCTGGAAAGTACTGAGTCAGCAGTACAACCGGAAAGTCACTCAAGGAGCAATTTTTATACCCCTGGAGGTACTCGTACTTCAGACACTCGTTTTGGCGCTCAAGGCCATTATTTGTGCGGATGACTGCCGTACACTCTTTGTCCATGTAGAAATCGCACCACATATGTAGTGAAATAAATTTGATTAGATATAAAATGTTACTGTGGGAAATGTTTCATTTTCAACATATTTTTTGTGACATAATAGTAACTAGGGTTAGAATTTCAAATGATTTAGAGAATTGGTGCACCAAAACAACGCGTGGTACGCAACTTACACAGAAGCAAGGAAAAACAATATTTATTCTTTATATTAAAACACACCTGAATATGTGGCTCCCAGGTGATTGTCAAGTAGTTTCTTAATGCCTCGGAGGAATTCCACACACTACTTGATTTGAGGGCCTGAAGAGCATTGTCCAGCTGTTCCTGGGTCTCAGCATGCGCAATGCGGCATAGCATTGCCTTAACAGCATCTTGCTGGTGTGCAAACATAATCAAAGCACTCAGGTATGTATAGAAATCCTAATTTTGACTTTTTGGGGGTAATAATCAAATCATTTCCTAACTAAACTATCATCTTAAATGGATGAGGTGTAAATTGCCCTTTTTGACACCATAAGCCAATAAATTTGGAATTTAACATCATTCAAAAAAAATATTTGAAGGAGAGTTGTGGGCAGTTTCTTATCAACATTACTCCTTCAAATACTTTCCTGGCGTTGCTCTTGCTTGCAGGATTCCCTCAAATTTGTCTGCTTCTGGCTGATCCGGGCAATTATGGGTTAAGAACCAGCCAATAGGAACACATCCATTTATAATGTAAACACCTCCATAGGTTGGTCTCTTATTAAATATAGCTGGAAAGTGGAAACACTCAGGAATTCCTTGGATAGCTCTAGGAAAGTGACAGGATTTACTGTGAAGTCTATTACTTAAGGTAAAGACTTATAGCGGAACCTGTCCAGTGAATTCTTTTGAGTTAACCCTTTAAATTAGCCACTAGCAGCATAAGGAGTAAGCACCTCAATATGTCCACTTTTTACACTTGCCCTATGCTAGTAATCTGTTGTATGTTTAGAGGTTTAGTAGATGGCGCTTATTGTTGATTTCATATATCTAAGGAAGACAAATGGCAAGACCCTGTTGTTAGTTTACAATATTGTGCTTACTGTAAAATTAATATTTGAGATCCAGAAAGACTCAATTCAAGAGGTGAACTTTTGGATTGTGGCGTGAGATTTAAGATGGTGCAAAAGTGTGACAGAAGAAAAAAATAGATATGTAACAGAAAAAATAAAAAAAGCAGTAGAGAATAACTGATAATAAACACCAAAAACGAAATGAAACAGCAAAAGAAAAAAATGCAGAAATAAAAACTAAGGAATACCAGAAAACACTTTCATATACAAACAGCAGGGAAATTATAAACAACAAAAAAAACAGGGAAAATGAAAACTAAAAAACAAGACTAATAATTTCTAGTCTGTGTTTTTTTCATTATGACAAACTTTATTTCAAAAACAGCTAAGGAAACAAATGTAAAAGTAACAAGAAAACAAAATATTTAAATTTAACACTTGAAACATACCCTTCCCATAGTTTTTCCCATGATGCAGTTGACTAAATTGTGTAATCGTAGTCTCGCACAGTTGAGCAACTGCTTCTTTCACCTGCGAGAGATTACGACACACAACATGTTCTCTCTGTCTCCATTTGCTGAAGAGAAAAATATATTGCCATAAAGTGACTTACCAAAATATTCTTTATATAAAAAGTTATCATCAAGAAAAACACAGATTGGTTTATATATTGTTTTAGAGGCATAAAGAAAGAGGTATTCATTGAAATAGATGGGATGAACTTCCCAAATGTCTACCACAGTCATGTGACATACACAAATTAGTCCTAATTTGTGGAACAGCATTCTCTCAGCTGTTTCAGGGTCATATCTATTTCAATGTTTGGAATTAGGAATTTCGTTTTTTCATCACTTTTTCTGTCATATTACGGCTAATTCCTGACTAGCCAGTTGTAACTGGGGGAGGAAACCAGAGTACTCGGCGAAAACCACCGATTGACCCCAAGTCACTGGCAACTTTCTCACATACCAAGCTATTTCACTGACTTCTCATTGTGTTTTCCTGTATGTTTTACAGCAATGCGACAGACTTGGGTAGGAAAAACTTGCCAACCCGGGCCACATCAACGAATAGCTGCTCAACCTGGGACTCCCGCAGTACATCCCCAACTTCCTGGACCACGGCTGGGACAGGTTCCACTTCATGGACTCCATCACCGATAAGGATCTAGTGGACCTAGGCATGGACTCTGTGGCGCATCGCAAGCGTGTCTTACATGTAGATAACATCCGCGAAATGAATTCATGGTGATGTTTGGTTTTAGTTGTAGGAGGAAAGGCATCAGGATGATTAGGGATAGGTGCCAATACCCGATACAATACCGAAAGGGGAGAAGTGTAGTATCGAAAAAAGTTAGGTACTGTACTGATTGTTTAAGATTTAATATATATATATATATATATATATATATATATATATATATATATATATATATATATATATATATATATATATATATATATATATATACACATTTTAAAAGTGCCAATCCCAATGTAAATGATGAAATTAATTACAGTGAAACTGCAGAGATGGGAACATGTTAAGACCTGGGCAAAAGTGTTCACATTAGGAGGTGTTTAGATCTCAGATATCTTTGGTCAATTCTTAACAATGATTCACATAAGACAGGGGAATTGTGTTCTCATTTTCGAGAGTTTCACTGTATTTCAAAAGTGAAATTTAGATCTAATTTTAACTATTTATTTTCTACTCTGTTTTCGAAAATATCGGAGGTAGGAAAGTACGGAGACAGAAACTCGTGTTAACCTATTCATGTTCAGATCTGACAAATTATTTTGTTTATATTTTGAAAAATATGTGAAGTCAAAGTTGTTATTTGTATATGCAATTACAAAGTTTGTTAAAGTTTATTTCAAACTATTTTTTATGAAGAAAATATGTGTGAATATGTCAGACCATAAGGGTCATATCTGCATGGATAGTTACGCTATAATTTCACTCTGTTTAACTTCTATAGTACATTAAATGACAATCAACCATGAATAAAACATAGGCCCAAATAGTTTCTTAGGGTATTCTCTACTTAAACCCAATTTCCCACCACTGCCAACTGAGGCTGTTTTGTACACACTTGTCATTCGCAACTACCTTACTGCTAATGTTTGAGGTCTAAGTAGAGAATTCCATTATAAACTATTTGGGCCTATGTTTTATTCATGATGTAATTGTCCTTTCAATGAAGTTGTCTATACTTAGTTAATTGATTGTTTCAAGCAAGTGTAGGCTTTTGCTTAGCATTAACAATTTACCCTTTCACTGCTGAATATTGTTTTTCATATGTTTGTGTACCTGCATTTTACTTTATTTCACATCCTTCATAGGATATATGTCCCATTAATGTTGGGGAGTTTCTTGAATTCAAGAGGTTTTACAATAACGTGAGATAGGGCCATGAAAAAAACTCTTGGCAAGTGGAACTTCAATTATTGTTTCTTCTTCTGCCATATTTAGGCAAAATCATGACTAGCCAGTTGTTAGTGGTGGAGGAAACCTGAAAACCTGGTGAAAACCACAGCCTAACCCAAAGTCCCTGGCAACATTCTCACGTTGTCTGCCATACTCAGACTGAATCATGACCCGCCAGTTGTAAGCGTTGGAGGAAACCAGAGAACCTGGCAAAAACCACCGCCTAACCCCACTCAGAAAAGTTAGGCAGAATAAATCACTCGATTAATTTCCTATTCTACAGTATACGGAAATAGAGCCTTAGTGCAGTCTTCACAATCAGCTGTCTTTGCAATGTTAATGACATTTCTGTTATCAAATCTGTTGCACTATTTTGCAATAGCTCATGAGATAATGTGGTAAATTGTGCGAAATTCAACATTTAGACAGGGTTACCATGAAGCTATTATTTTTTATTGTAAATATTACCATGAGCATTGTGCGTGCATCACAATTTCTCGAATGAGTTCACCTGTCAACAGTGCTTGCCACTTTGAATGACGTCGCTTTTCAAAATATCCTGCAATATACTACCATTTGTGATGACAGAGATGTAGTTCCCATAGCCTTCGCTTGATGGTGGCTGATGAGTATATATACTATCCTTAAACTTCATTGTAGATATCAAATCGTTTATGTCTAATTGGATTGAAAGTGTAGCAAAAATGAATACCCTGAAAGATTTTATTACTTAAAATATTGCAATGTATTCCTGTAAGACTGAGTATTATATTTTTACAGATTTTGTTTATATAACGTGTATGTCATAAATGCCAAATATATAACTGGGATGTAATTTATGAATTTCCTATTAGTACTCTTTAAATATATATACAGAGTGATACTGAATGCAATATATATGCATTAACTAAGTGTATTTACAGAGCATAATAAAATCCTGAAATCATTAGATTTTCTTGTTTTATTATCATTTTATGTGAACTATGTTTGCATTACTTGTTTTGATAGTCCTTTTAGGGGTTACTGGAGTGCATGGATGCTGGCCTAAAGGCACATGGGCTCACAAAAGCCATATAGTGACACTAAAGTTATTAAAAAGTTTCTTTGTCATTTTGTAAAACAATGATAAAGTAATAAATAGACTGAAATATTCTAAATGAAATGAACAATATCAATATTAACCCTAATGTTGCTAGTAGCTCACGTGGCCAATAAAACATAATGCAAAACACCTGAAAATGACTGAAACCCTGGCCCATGGCTACTCATCTGAGAGTAATGAGTAAGAGCTATCCAATGAATACCAACTGACAGGGTTTAGATGGTTTTCAAGTTTCATTACGTCGTTGTGCTTTGGGAGAAAGTAGCCTTAGCATTTGAAGGGTTAAAGGCACATGGGCACACAGAAACCAATACAACATAATAAGCACCTGAAAAATGACTGATACCCTGGCAAATGGGTACTCATCTGAGAGTATCTAGCGAGAGCTATCTAATGAATACCAACATGGCAGAGTTTAGATGGTTTTCAAGAATCCTTGTTTTGGTGTGTTTTGGGCGAAAGTAGCCTTCGCATTCAAAGGGTTAGTGACACAGTTACTAATGAGTTGCTTTGAACAATAAAAAAGTTATAAATATGTAAAAATATTATAAATGAAATGAACCATATCAATATTAAGTGCAAAAAGTGTATTCAAAATTCAGATTGCATAAATTATACACAATTAGTGAAATATACCATCTTATGCGGCTGGATATAGACTAGGCTCCTAGTCCTTAAGTTGACATTCCCTTCTGTGTTGACCAAGCAGTGTGTTGTGGTACCAGGTATGGTAGATAGATGGCACCACCTGATAAAATAATAATAATAATAATAATAGTGATAATAATAATAATAATGACAATAATCATCATCTTTATTTAAAGAGGGTAACTTAGTCCAATGGTAAGGATCTTCCCTGAGGCCCTCTGGCATGTTTACAAGCTTGTACATTTAAAAGCTTGTACATACAATTAGGAAAATACTATCATCAAAAACTTCATACTCAAAAACAAACTTTTTCTCTCATCCACCAATCTAAATGCATCTTAAAAGGGTGTACAATATAAGAAAATACTACCATCAAAAACTTTATATTTACTATACACCCCCCCCCCCCCCCCAAAAAAAAAAAGATATCAAATGATTAATGTTTAAAGGAAGTTATTCGTGTTGACATTATTCTTTTTCTTTTTGACTTTAAACAACGTTGTCCAAAAACAAAATACTTTAACTTTAACTTGACATATCCAACTGAAAACTTACGATCTTACTGAAAGATCTCCAGCTATCTCATCAACTTTCAGAGCTAATTCGTCACTTAAAATTCCATAAACATGTCTTATCACTCAAAATTCACAAATTCCTCTTCTGTGAGCTTGGCCCACGTTTGAATTGCGCGCCGTTTCTAAAGAAGCCATGACCCGGGGGGGGGGGGGGGGGGGGGGGGGGGGGGGCACTTGGGTATACAGGGGGCGCATACGCTCGTTATCAAAATTAAGAAATACCCCTAAAGCACTGATTTCTGGCCAAAAAAGCACCCTCATTTTAATAAAAACGCTGACTTTTTCCACTAAATAAACACCCCTTTTTTTATCAAAACACTGACATTGGATGAACGGGAACACGTATTTTAACTTTAGATTTTATAATCCTCTGCGTGTTTGGATTTTGACCCCCATACTTCGTACCTGGGTACAAAAAAGTACCCTTCTTTTACAAAATCGCGGACATGCGCAGGCCTTAGAAAAAGACCCCTTCTTCCGCGAAATACGTAACGCGGGTGCGGCCCCCCTCTGTACCTGAGTGTCCCCCCCCCCCCCCCGGGCCATGACGTCATGGCTTTTGGTTGATTTCGCGTATTGCATCATGGGAAGGGTAACTTTGGTGTCCCCTCTCAATCAGCAACCATAAAATAACCCTCAACCTATTCTGGGTTACAAAAGGTCTAGATCTAATTCATGATATCAATGTGCATTGGCAATGAATTGGTAAATCTAGCAACCTTTCATATATTAAACCGGCTGATGATTAATTCTAATGATTTCCTCTCAAAACTATTTCCGTTTGGTAATCTACCCTTTTCTAAGTAAAAGAACAACATAACATATGTCATTTGCATTTATTATAGTTTGGTTCATACTGGTGAAAGATATTCTCCATATTTTTTGGCCATTCATTATAACAGTGAATATAAGATGTGATGCTTGTTCTCAATTTAAAGCCGATACTGAAATGACTGGAGACGACACTGCAGGGAACTACTGACTCTCCGGAAAATGCGTTTCTAATATAGAGGGGAATTACGGAAGGTGCCACCACCTGGCGGGTAAAAGTCGCACTAAATACCATATATATCTTAATGGGTGATATAACCATAACCGAATACTATACGACTAGTCAACAAAAAAAGGAATAGAAGCGTAGAGATTTAGGAGAATGATAATTTTCAGTAACTTTAAATAAATATTCATGTGACGTAAATATAGGGGAGATGTATGAAAATAGAGTTATTGGAAACGGGTCTTCTATGCCGACTTGACGTTCAAAAAATAAAGAAAGTGTATTAGTTTACATTTTTCCCGACACTGGTGTCTCATGTTTACTTGCAGCAGATTCTAGTAATACTTGTAATGTTAAGTACTAGTTGTAATGTGCCACTAAAGCCAGGTAGGAGATCAGACACTTAATATTGGTTATATGCTTGACCACTATGATTAATTGAGGCAAAAACCTATTGAAGGGTGTCAAGGAATACTATGTCTCATCTTTGAAAATGAACTTCCCGAAACAGGATAGCACCCCTGTTGTTTTTACTGACTGCGAACTACCTGGATTAATCGTCATGTTTTCCTGACTCCTTTGCGACAGGCTGTTGTCCTTAACAGCTATGTACTAATTGATCAGTTACCGCTAGCCCGAAGAATGCACACGAACACCTACGGAGTTTGCCGAGTGACCTACCGGTGAAACTGGTTCAACAAGGCAGACGACGATTATTTATCCAAAATCTTTGTTTGTAATTTTTTCCCCTTTTGTGTTTTGCATTTTGTTCGGTATAATAAAACAGATATGACATCCCTGTCGGGTGTTCACCAGGAATAACTTTGGCAACATTCATCTGTGACGTTACGGGCCTAAGACTCGCACTGTCATTACCAAAAACTGGGCAGCAATCGGGCGTGTGGTCGTATGTTCTGCCCGGTCCACCCGGCTATCTAGTGCAGGAACTAAATGTCGATACGGTACATCATCGAGCAACCACATTAGAAACAGCTCCACAGGCGATGTTTCTCTTCCGTCTCATCCTTATCCTAGGTATGTAAAAAAGTTGACACTGAATTTGGGCTTTGCAGTGTATTTCCTGGGTACTCTGCTTAACTCTGGGTAACAACTAGTCGGTCAAGATTTCACCCTTATGCTGTTGGTGGCTAATTTGGCCAATACAAAATTATCCAAAAACAAAGAAAATTGGAACCCTGGCACACGGGTACTCATCTGAGAGTACTCAGTGAGAGATATCCAATGAATACCCATATGATGTGGTTTAGATGATCTTTCAAAAATCGCTGCGTTCTTGTGGTTAGGACGAGAGTAACCTTAGAATTTGAAGGGTTAAACTGAATGTGCAAGAAACATGATGATAAATGAGTTTCTCATTTCCTCCGGCCATGCAAAGCATATTGCAGCACACCACTGTGTTATTTTCTGCTATACAACATCGCTAGGCAGTGTTGTGTGATGATGATGAGGAGGAGGAGGAGAGGGGAGACAGGAAGCTCAATGACAGCGTCTTATGAAACCATGAAAATGTATCAGAGCTTTGAGCTTGACTTACTGATTAAGATGGGCAGACTGCAATCAGCTTTGTATCCTCGGCTTCTCGCGTCCCTGACAGCCCAGTCACCGCCGCTGGGCTGCAGACACCTCAATGCATGCTGCAGTCTAGCAATGCTAAACGGGAATTGAAGGCGAGGAACAGCCATTACTGTATAACTGGTATTTTTTACAAGCATTTAATTTTCGCTGTTTTTCGCGCTCCCCATAATAGCGCCAAAATAACATCATTCGAATATTAATTTCCTGCTATGTATGTTTGCTTTGCTGAGGCTGTAAAGCAAAATTATTAGCACTCCAAATTAAAGCCGTATACAGTACTAGAAATCCCAAATAATGTTTTGGGAGGAGACGCGCGAATTTGTGCCGACAAACGGCGACCGCGCACGCAAGTCAGTTGGAGAAGAAATATGTCTATCTCACTTAACTCTACAGACAAAAGCTGATAACCTCTGCTTTTTTCGTTTATACTTTAGAAGTAAAGAAAATAGCTGCATGACTCATTTTCATCATTTTAACAATCATTCTATGACTCTAATAAGGTGGAGATATCTATTTCCATAAATATTGAAGTCATATGAGAAAAAGCTCGACACATTTGTCATATTGTACACATCCATTTTCATCAAGCGTGGGAAAATTACTACAAATGCTCAATTAAGAATCAAATTTGCACAGCTACATGCAAATACTTGGAAACTTACTACTTATAATGTATTATTCAGCCGACACGTTTATAAACTATCTTACTAATTTGACAACAGAGGCATCGACACAATTGAATGAATGCTAGCATATTTTCAATTAGTTAATGGTATAGCATCTCTGCTACATGTAGAACTACCATACAACACGAAAAGACTGTTTTGAAAAAAAAAAGAAATCTTCAATATTGAAATAATACACGAATGGTTTCGCCAATTTCTAGTTAAACAGTAAATACACGCAAAACTCAAACAAAGTGCCTTCGGTACTTTAACATACATACATTAAAAATTCGATATAAAATATTACTTGTACTTAACATTATTGTTATGAAATACCTACATAAACTCAAAACGGCACGGTTTTGAAAGATTTATCGCCTCTCAAAACATTTCCGACTCTAAAAAATAATGGTTTATCAGACAAAATCTTAGCATGCACTTAAGCAAATTGTTATCCTCCCTCAGGGAAGCTTTTAAAGCTTCGTCATTAAAAATAGCACTCAAAGCTACATGTATTTCTTGTGTACATAAATATCTCATCTCAGGTGAAAAGTTGTAAAATATCATCTATCAAATTGAAGCCAAATAACGCTATAGTATAACTTAATACATACTTAATACGTTGAGGATATTCCGTTAAATACTTCGGATTGGCGAGGCTGACGAAATCAACTAAAACGATATTCATTAAAAAATCCACTTCTGTAACCTCTACTACCCTTTATCTAAATCTGAAGAATGGAAAGTGTAATAATATTAGTTACACCCTGTTGGAAAGTGCAATACGGCCTGCTATTCGCCCTTTAATGCTAAGAAAAAATAACAAATACATCTCAGAAAAATAAAATAAATAACTTTGGAGGCTAGAACGAGCCTGATGCCCAAGTGGTAATATTGAATTCTTGCGTTCGATATGGAATACTGCCCTTTGATATTGAATCTACAAAAGTGTGAACGGCTCCAGGTCTGACACCTATTGACTAATCAGCATAGAGAATTACAGCAGAGCAGGTGATAATACAGGTGAACTTGGATATGACGGACCACTGTACGACGGATTTTTGCATGATGATGACGGACGATATGCTTGATCCCAGTCAGATGCATATCAAGTATTCGTCATATGTATACGACAGATTTTGCATATGACGGACCAATTTTCCTGGTCCCATTGAGTCCGTCATATCAAAGTTCACCTGTACTAGATACGCTCTGCTAGAAAGTGCTGTCCGGCCTGTCATCGATATCACACGAGGTGGAGCCTATTTGGATAAGGATGACTGAGGGTGGATTAGCAGGCTGTACCGCACTTTCAAACAGGGTGTAACTAAATTACCATCTGCTCTTCCATGGTTCGTAAAAATGGCAAATGCATCTCTTTGGGGCCTAACGTGTGATATCGATTATGATTCAGGCGTTCGATATTAAATCAACGTGCACTGTAGTGTGGACGGGTGGATATCTGACACCTATTGACCATTCAGAATCGAAAATTACAGCAAAGTAGGTAATACATGTGGTGGAGAGGATTTGAATCCATCTCGAGTCACATTGGGAAGTCGTCAGTGACTTACGAAGAGTGACAACATAGGTGACGAAAAATGAAATGCACATGCCAAATATGGAAATCGCCGTACTATCTCATTATAGAACGCTTGTGCCAAACGAGCCCTCGCCGAGAGAACGATCAGAGGAAGGAATAGTTTTTTGGACGTCGCTTTCAACAGCAATAGTCATATCACGACGAGATAGAAACCGGGAACCGGGAAGAAATCCCCTTTTCTTCACGAATAGTTCCAAGGGGTCTTTCAGTTGCAGAAGAACGATAGACAGCACACCACAACGCTGCAAATTTATATGGCGACCTGGCCAACCCTCTTGGAGAAGCTAGCGGAGATTGTAACCTGCGAACTCACGTATGAGCCAGGAATAGTAACTGCTACAGTACTGATATTTAATTCCTGCACCAGTCGACCGGACGTCCGCACATGCCTGGTTGCATAAACATCCATGAATAACATTTCAAAATATGTTTGCCAAGTATATCAATGACCCACGTAGTTTGTGAATCAAAACTACGTTTAGTAGTGAGATCATCCAAGCAACTATGCCCAGGAAAATTGGTGACAATCGGGCATGCGGTCGTGTATTTTGCCAAGGCCGCCCACGCATTTAGTGCAGGAATTAAATGTCAGCACTGTAGGCCACGACCGATCACCCTGAACTTGGGAAAGCGACATTAGGCCTAAGAGGTGAGTGAACGAATTCTAAATAGTTCACAGAGCTTCAAAATTACTGCTGGAGGTATAATCTCTTTCAAAGAGTTTAATAAGCTGTTATACAATCCATACATCCTATTCTAAATATACTGATCAAGAATAATACGATATTATTCCGTACACGATTGCATAGATAGCAGTGTTCTAAAACAACTGGCAGGTATTCCAATCATTAATCGAAGGAATAAAACGATGGGAAAGTATCATTAGGTTACAAAACGAGCTCGGGTAAGTGTGGGGAGGTCCCCGGTACCTGAGCGGTCCTGCGCATTCATGGTTCCCACACCTCTTTAAGTAATCATGCCTGCCTATTCAAGATTTAGCCGCACGTATGATGGTAGAATGGATAATAAACGAAGTTTCAATTCAAGATCCAAGTGGTAAAGTGTAGAATGCAGCTGTGGCGAAGCTAGATCGATAGGCTAGTTGTCTCATAACAAACAATTAATTAACTTTCATTTTGAGCGCACGAAAGTTAGGTATGAGTAGAGATTCCCATATGGATGAGAAGGAAATTGTAATTTGTTCTGGAGTGTGCCTTCTGCTTCAGCGGCCGTGGCATAATTCGCTGTGCAATATGGTATATAGATTGAGTTTTAATTTCAGGAGATTGCAAACCCAAAACCAAGAATAGGAAATTAACTCTGCATGCATATTTCTCATCAAAATCCCAACTGCCTTATTGGAATATGCATCAACTCATCCCATTGACATGATGGTCGATGTTTAAGAAATAACTAAACTTTCCATACTTTTTCATGAAAAGACTTTATCATACCTCATAAAATGCAAACATCATTTACTTTTTAGGATCATCATATTCTATAGCGTTACTTTTTTTGGAAGACAAACATGAAAAACTAGTAAGTATACAATAAGCATAAAATGATAAAGGGTATCATTAGCCCTGAAAGTTCTTTGAATTGGACCTACAGTGGATATTAAGTTTGCTCCTTGCCAATCATACGTATATATACATATACATACATACATATATATATATATATATATATATATATATATATATACATATATATATATATATATATATATATATATATATATATATATATATATATATATATATATATATATATATATATATATATATATATATATACACACATATGTGTGTGTGTTGTGTGTGTGTGTGTGTGTGTGTGTGTGTGTGACGTACATATACATATGTGGTGTGTGTGTTTACTGCTGTATATCAAGTAATTCTGCTCTTCGTTGTAGATGGTGCTACATGCTGTTTGAATTATCGGCAACAGTCGCATGCCATCAAAATCAATCGCGGACTCAGTGGTATCTTGAATACCTAGAATACGTTCATCGAAAAGCATTACTGAAATGTTGCGGATGAGTGACATACATGATGTAGTGGTGTTGATTGTGATTGATGTCGTCGATAGCCTTTGATGATGATGATGATGATGATGATGATGATGATGATGATGACGATTATGATGGTGATGATGGCGATTATGATGACGATGATGATGATGAGGATGATGATAATTATGATGACGATGAGGATGATGATGAGGATGTTGATAATGATGACGATTATGATGATGATGATGATATTGAGGATGGCGAAGGTGATGGTGATATTGGTGAATAGCATCATATTTTGATAATGGTGATGATACAGCTAATAGGTATGATTGTGAAAATATTATCTGCGATCGCAATATCAAAATGGCATCTTTCCACGAGGGATATATTTTCTTTAAAGCTAAAAAGGATTGGAAGAAATCCTCTCGTAAACGGAAACCAAGACAAACACTAAAGCAACTAGACTTAGATAAATTGCCGAAACGACTACTACATAATCTATCCAATGCCTTTTGCTTGTGGCAGGTACGTTTTGGTACTTCTGCACAATGGATATGCTAGATACCAGTCATAGTGGGGCCATCTCCTCTGAGTTTATATTACCATATACTTTCCTATTAGCATACTCAAGTTATCCCTGCATTTAGAATTTGGCTAGACATACCTATACAGATAGATATGTTCGCTTACAAGCTTAATGTGTGGACATTGCATTAACACACTGGGTCAGAAATCCTCAAAAATGGACACTTATCAATATGTCTAAGATGCCATGATGATTCCATTTGATACTTGGGATATGCAGTCTATGAGAGAAAACAATATTTTTGATAAAGATATTTGACCTTGAATTATAAATGACCTTGAGCTACGAAGAAAACACAACATAATATTTTGGCCTTCTTTTTCAGGCATTTAGGAAGAGAAAATCAAAATTCTAAAGTTTCTAGGTTCCCCTTTTTAGTCTATGGGTATGCCCCTTACTTGAATAACATAACAACTTTAACATTTACCACACTTTGTAATCTGACCATTTCCATAGTCAGTAATTGGCCACCATATCGAATCATGTGGTTTATCATCAAATCTGCTTATCGGATCAATTCCTTTTTCATGATTTTATTTCCACTTCCTCTCTACCAAGGATCCCGCCTTGGCCCGAACTTTTTCTTTACACTGGTTTTGCTCACCTTCGGGCTCACCTTATTCCCTGTGCATTCCCTTTGATTGGTTCAATTAGTTCTAACTCATAGCATAACTACAGGATTTCAATTAAGGGGGTGTCACAGGGGCCATTCCTTTATCTCTCACAGAGGATCACCTTCCTGTACGAAAGTTCCACTGACCATATAGTTTGACCTTGGGTATTACTCTTAATGTTTAGGGCGGTCATTATGATCCATTATCTACATATGTAGGGGCATTAGACGTTGCTCTAGCAGAGCGTCACGAAAAGCGGCATTGCTCGTGCCCAAGCGAACGAGCAGCCATGATTTATTTATTGCATTTAATTGAGTTTACCCCCATTTAGAATGATGGACACGCTAAGAATGTTCTGCCCCCTCCATATATTAGCAGCCTCACGCAGTGTCCTAGCTCCACGCCATGCCTAACGTCGACCTCTCAGTCCCAGCCCACTGAGGTACACTGCCTTTGCCGCTCTAGACATGGAGGGACGGGGCACCCCACATGCTAGTCCGGTCTAGCGCAGCAATTAATTGCAATCGTATTCCCCTTACAGGTAGAAGGGTGGGTAAAAAAGTGCAACATATGAACTCTACCATAATGTTTAAGGAAAACAACACTCAAGACACACTTTGGCGCATGGTCAGCCGGATCGCCCCACATGCCAGTCTGGTCTAGCGCAGCAATTTATTGCAATCGAATTCCCCTTACAGGTACTAGGGTGGGTAAGTGCAAAAGACATGAAATCTACCATGTTTAAGGAAAAAAACACTTTAGACACACTTTGGCACATGGTCAGCCGGATCGCCCCACATGCCAGTCCGGTCTAGCGCAGCAATGAACCGCAATTGTATTCCCCTTACAGGTAAAAGAGGTGGCTAGGCACGAAACACATATGAACTCTACCATAGATGAGAAGCTCTTTCATAGCACCCTCAAGAGACTCTCCAAGGAGTATGAAAACCGGGAAATCTTAGAAGCTATTAGATCGGCGGAACTTAATTGTAATTCCTTTTGGAAGCTTGTTAATACTGCGCGGAAGAACCCCTCCCATGGTATATCTGCTATTAGACGACCGGATGATGTAGTGGTACATGAAGTCAATCAGGTTCTAGATGTTTGGGCAAAACACTTCCTTCATATTGGGACCCCTAAACATGATGAAAAGTATGATGAGGGTCACTTCAAAACTGTCACTGATTTTGTCAGGGATCGCAATGAAGACATTGAATGTGATCAATTCTTGGAAGTGCCTTACACTGTTGATGAGATTGCTAAATCAATTAAGACACTGCATTTCGGTAAAGCACCAGGATACGATGGCATTATGTCGGAGCACCTTCTGTATGCTGGACCCATGCTAATGAATATCTTATGTGATCTCTATAACACTATACGCATCTCAGAATATATCCCTCTTTGTTTTAAACTGGGAGTACAAGTCCCCCTTTATAAAGGCAAGGATACCTGTGTCCTTGACCCCAATAACTATCGGGGCATAACTCTTCTTCCGACCTTCAACAAACTCTTCGAAATTCTTCTTTGGCATAGGATGAAATCTTGGTGGAACGAAGAGCAGATTATGTCAGAACTTCAAGGTGCCTGTAGAGAGGGTGCCTCATGTGTCCATACCGCCCTTAATTTACGAGAGACTATAGCCCCGTCATTGGAGTCATCGAGGCTCTGCTTTGTTGCCTTCTTTGACGTGGCTAAAGCATTCGATACGGTATGGATTGATGGCCTTTGGTAAACAGATGTATGATTTAGGCATCACTGGCAAAACATGGCGCCTTCTCTACAGAGGCTACATAAATTCTAAGTGTTGCGTTAAACTTCAAGGCAGTTTCTCTGAGTGGTACCAGCCCCTGTGTGGAATCCATCAGGGAGGTTTTTTATCGTTAATGAATTACGCCATTTTTATTAACTCTCTACTTGTCGATCTCAAAAAGTCTGGCCTGTGTTGTAAGCTATATCGTACGCCAAGTACAAACCTGGGTTACGCGGATGATATCGCTACATGTTGTCTTAGCAAACGTAAACTGGACAAGGCTATGGACCTAGTTCACTCCCACGGGTGTACTTGGCGCTATGAACTTAATGCTAAAAAAAGCGGAGTGTTGGTCTACGGTGAATCTCCTAAAGACCACGAGCGCAACTGTAAGGACAGAGTTTTTAAACTGGGGTCAAATAAGGTTAAAGAGAGAATTAACTATGACCATGTTGGTATTAGAAACACTATCTTTGAATCTGACACGTCTGGTATTGTCGAACGAATCTCCAAAGGCAGGAGAGCGTTTAACTCTGTAGCAGGTATAGGTATCCGCAAAGGGGGAATAACTATGGCTACATGTAATGTAATCTTTTGGACCATTGTGGTCCCAACTACTATATATGGTTGTGAGATGTGGATTATGGACGATCCCATGCTCGTTTTAATTGAAGAATTTCAGAACTATATCGGTAAGAGAATTCAGCGATTCCATCCTAATATTCCCAATATATGTAGTTATTATGGATTAGGATGGATGAGACTGGAAAGAATTATACAGATACGGAAACTCATGTTCATATGGACGATAATGGTCATGAATGAGGAGAACCTCTTTAAAAAGATTTTTTGTGACCGTGCTACTATTTATTTTTCTAATTATGCCGACGGTGCCGCGAACATATCTAGGAGCTCAGTTTTTGATCTACTTAATGTTTGTTCTGTCTTTGGGCTAACAGATGAGGTTAAAAATATGATTGAAAATCATCACTTCTACCCAAAATCAGTATGGAAGAATATTGTTTGGAAAAGAGCGTGGGCACTTGAAGACATGTATTGGAGAATTGAAAGACATATGCATCGGAGTCCAGATCTGCTTAGCGGTGTAAGTCCTATCACTAGATATCTACCTTGGTGGTCCATCTCAGAAAAGTACCCCAAGTATATGAAAGACTGTGAGATTATCACCAAGATTATGAGCCACGCTAGTATGTTACGTGATGACGATTTTAAATATAAAAATCAACTGGGTACTGCTAGTATGTGTAATTTATGTGATATGTTTGAAATTGAAGATGCACGTCATTTTATTCTTAGATGCCCTTACTTTGCGCATTCAAGAAACACTATGCTATGTGAAATTGATTCGTTGACTGATAGAACTCAACCTTTCTTTGATGATAATGTTGACATGCTACATAAACTCCTGGGTAGACCTCATGGTAACGTTAGTGAAATACAAGCAGAGACGATATTGCTTATAATACTTAGGACAGTGTCCACTATGTATAAGGAAAATATGAAACAAAAGAAAGGAATAGGATAAGTTCCCGCACCTAATGCGGAACCACCTTAATGGACAACCTTTCTGCTCTGTACCAAGGACAGGCAACTTGATCAACCTTAAAAATACCTAATTTTGTTTATTTTGTATATTTGTAATTTTGTCTGTATGTTTATGTTCGCATTTATTACTTTTGTACCAAAGTACAGTCAATAAATGATATATATAATGATTTAAAATAGAAACTCACACTCAAGTATGCCAAACCAGCTAAAACCTGCATTTTCGTCTAAACTACAGACAAAACATAAATGTTACATTAGGCTGCAAAGAGTAAGTTCATCGTGCTTTTAATGCGGATATAACTCGCATAATCCACTTAGTTTCTTTTGAAACAACCTTGTATGTACTACTTATAATCTGAAATTGTATTGTGAATATTTCTATTTATGAATTGCTTTGTTATTGTTTACTACATTAACAAACGAACATTATTGCATTCAGATTGTATCGCACTAAATGGCCTTTGTGTGCCGATGTGCCTTTAAGCAATCATTCATTTTAAGGATTATAACTAACTATGCCAAAGTTCGCTAACGATCCACTCTGCTCTCGAATTGGCGTAATTTTCTTTTATATTTAACAACCCTTTCTTCGTGATAAGTTTCAGAGTGCTGAAACTTATCTATTCCCATGGTTTCGCCTTAGGTGAAATACTCGTATCTTATTTTACTGATTGGTATTTTTTTGTTTAGTTTCTCGATGGCAATCATTTTTATCTTGCTTGGTCCTGTATTATATCACATAATCGTATCCTATTTTACTGATTGTTCTTTTCGAGCTGCGTTTCTCAGTGCTGTCTCTTTCTTTTTATCTTACCTGGCCTTCTTTCTATGTGAACTGCTCGTACCTTAACCTACTAATTGGTAATTTCATGTTAAGTTTCTCAATACGGTATCTTTTTTATCTTACTTGGTCCAGTATTATGTGACATAATCATATCCTATTCTACTGATTGTTCTTTTCGTGCTGCTGTCTCTTTCTTATCTTACCTGGCCTCCTTTCTATGTGAGCTGCTCTAACCTTAACCTACTGATTGGTCTGCTCATGTTAAGTTGCTCAGTGCTACTAGTCTTAATGTACTGCTAATCCTGAGGTGCTCTGCGCATTATTCAGGCCGTGTAGCAGCCTCTGAGACTCTCGCTCGCCGCCCACCAATCACCGGTATTAAGTCGAGTGAAGACATACGTTGATTACATCGCCTTTCCATTTTTTTTATACTAACAAAGAACAGATTACCAGGGACATCTAGTATCTGGCCAACTGAAGTCGACCCCTCCTCTTTCTCTATGCCAGAATCAAGGGCATGGTATGGGAAATGGATTATTTTGTAATGTCTCGTCATCCCACCTTAGTGTGTAAAACGACTTATTATCTAATGCAAAAAGATAACATCGAAGTATAAATTGAACCACAAAACGAAAGAAGAAATATATCATGAGATGAAAGTTATTTAGAATTCATGTTATTGGTACTTATTTCGAGGCAATAATAAACCACTGATGGCTGCATCTACATGTACGTTAATTATAACCTTTGAGAGATGGGTGTCATTGTATGGCTTATACTGCAAAACATTACCCAATTGTCTCTCCACCCCTAATTCTGACCACCTTAATAAGCTTTTTCTCTGTTGATCTTTATTCATGAAACCTTCTGAAATTCATTTAAGGAAATTAAATAAGCTCTAAGATTTGTTTCAGTAAGCTCTATGTATGATTAGGTATCAGCAGCGCGTTGGGAAATTAAAATTTTATCTCATATAATCTAATTCCCTCAATATCTGTATTTGCCCTTAAGGATTCTGCCAGAATCTCCGATACTATAATACACACATAAGGGGAAAAAGGTCTGCCTGCCTGCATTCCCTGTGCAAAAGATGATCTGAGAGATAATCCAATTGAGAGAGCATCCTTTGAAGACATTTAACCTATCTTTTGATTTTTCCCAAAAATAAAGATTTGTAAACATTTTGAATGAAATACCAGGAGATCCTATCAAATGCTTTTTAAAAATATATTGTAATGATAACCCCATCCTTATTTAAATGGTCATATTCCATAGTTATATCAAAAGATGAATGGGCATATTTCCCAAGTTAATTTACCACAAATAAAACCTTTTTGATGATCAGGAATTATTCTACGTAGCACAGATTTAGTTTTTGTAGCTTATATGCCAAAAACGAATGTGTAAAAGTATGTAGAGTGTAACTGACTTATAGGTATCCAATTCGTTATACTATTCTGGAGCTTATATTCTTTTGGGATGCGTGTGATAAACCCGGATATCTGGATTTCATTGAAGTAGCCCCTTTTTAAGTTAAGTTTCATTAGACTAAAAAGCAAAATCTGAAAGTCTTTCTGAAAGAATTTAAAACATTTGTTTGGATGCTGTCCGGACCCAAAGTCTTATCATTTTTGGAATTTTTAATGGCTGACTCCAACTTTTCCAGTGTTATGTCTATTTCCGAGTTACTTCTTTCTAAATCAGTGGGTTTAAGCAATTGTATTAGAAAGAGGACTATCTTAAAAGTCTTTTATGTTTTAGGAGAGTCTTCTCATAAAATGTATCAAACTAGGATCACGCAAGAGGGTATCATCATCTAATTTCAATCCTCTAATATTTCTAGAAACAAAGTTGTGATTTTTCAAATTAAGAAAATTCTTTTCGTAGCTATCCATAAAAGTTTTGAAATTGCGCGCTAGCTTAGATAAAATGTATTCTCTCAATTTCGGATATTTTAGGCTTACTTAGAATTTAGATCCCTGGACGACTGACAATTAGGACAAGATTACAGATATTTATAGTATGTAGCCACCCGCACGGCGATGTTACGATCGCCATGGTTTCGGCCGCAAACAGGCCGCATGAGGCCGCAAACTGACCGCACGTCAGACGGATGCCTTTTTCGTGACCAGGGCTTAAAATAGGTTGGAGGGAGATACATGTAGTACAACACTTTAGAGTATTTGATATGTGTAAGTACGCCAATATGTATGTAGATACATTAAGACAAATGCAAACATGGGTCAGGAAATATAAAGATAAACGTAATGAATTGTCAGATGCTGAGAAATTCTGTGGTGTAGGTATGCAAAAGACCAACTATCAAGGCAAGTATGGGCACCAAAGAGGTTATTTATAGGAAGAGACAAGATGAAGGACTTCCAAATATTATTCATGTAAGAATAATTCTTTGTTGATGGAATGATAAAGGAAAGGACTTCTATAATTGGGTTGAAGAGGTCATTTTTCTCAGCAAGGTGCCCCTGTGATAGAGTCGGAGTTACTACTACATTCATATAAACCAACATCGCCCTCCACTACTCACTTTAATTAGACTTTAATGGCTCATTACAATCTTGGCGTAATTGGACATCCTATTTCCATGGCCTTACCATATTCGTGTTGGTATTATACTGTATGATATAACTGTTGGCACGTAAAGCCCTTGACCTTAAGGTCATTGATCACTGAGACTTCTCTGATTACCTCATTAGGTTTACTCGGGAATTTAGAATTTCGATTATCGTCACTTTTCTGTCATATTGAGGTTTTATGGAAACTTAAGTGCACGGCGAAAACATTAGACTTACTCCAAGTCACTGGCAACTTTCTCATATACCCCCTGCAGGATTCGAGCCAGCCATTGGTGAAAGACAGAATTTCCTGATAACTCTATGACCATATGGCATTGCAAAAGCCTCAGTCTTTTGTCTGTTTAAATGTTTATCAATTGACTTGTTTGCTTTTATTTTATTTTGTCAGTCAATGTTTTTGTCAGTTTGTTTATAAGTTCATTTAATCACTTGTTCACTCATTTTGTTGTTTTTGTTTTTGTTTGTTGGTCTGTTTGTTTATAAGTTTGATTGTGTGTATTTGCGTCGCTTTCAACACCTGTGACGTCATACTGCTATGGAAGAGAAGCCCACCATCGTTAAGAAATCTATTTACAAAACCTCCATACGTCTTTTACATGCAAAGGTAAAATAAACGGCCTCTCACATATTGGAATTCGAGATACCATGCTCGGGAGGCATTCTTCCATACTCCAGGAAACCTCACTGAGTAACTATACTGTCTTTGCAACTCAAAACGCCTGTTCGTGTCTGCGGGTAATATTCTTCCCGGTTATAAGTGTCTATCCCGTCGCGATAGGAAATAAGCTGATGAGAACGACGGGAATACGTAAATAACTCCAGTACAACCCGTAACGTGCTCCATATCAATACTAAACATCTTTTAGCAGTTACGAAAGACATTTTTCTCCATTTGGTTGGAATACGCAAGGCGGGAAAAGGCAAGACTGCATGTTTCATATATCTTCTCAATATTGGTCTATAATATCTAAACTGAAAAACCTGCATTGTAACACATTCCTGCTTTTGTTCCGATGAGTGGGTTAACATTGCACACTCTGAAAGGTTAACCAGATACGTAAAAGTCCTATATAAGGGGTTTTCCACACTTCGCCTCGTTTTGAATATTAAAAAAATTGCCAGTCTTGAGTATCCACGATGTATCATTCGTATGATTATGTAGTTTGGTGGGTTCGAGTTTCCCGTCCCCATTTGTCGTTCATGTTATATCATTGCAGGAGCAACTGTGCCAGATAACAATGCCATGTTTCCTTTATCGAAAAGTCAAAGGAGGTGTGCTTTTTAGAAAAGCAGTAGCCACGCACATAGTCGTCCATCAGCCCTTTGACCAACATGAGATATCAAATAACAAAGTACGTTATAGGATACAGGGTGTAGTCTTACTTAATGGATGGAAAGGGAGAGAACAACACATGTATTGTGGATGCGTAACGTAAAGTATGTTCTTTCTGTACATTTGCCAGAACGAATGGGCTCCAGGAGCTCACTCTACTCTTAGTGCATGTCGGACAAATGGGCTTGGGGCTTGCACATAGACTTAATTTTCAGATTCATTGTCTACAGTAATAGCAATCATTGCATTCCATTTACCTTAATGTTAGGGGAAGTAACGCAATCGCCTATCGAAGGTGCAGCTACCTCTAAAAAACAAGAAGGAAATAGGTAGAGTTCCGACGAGACAAAGGAAAGAGAAAGATTTTGCAAAATTTTCTCATACGAACCACAGATTTTCTTCTTTCTTCTGTGTTTTCTATGCATAATCTATGCATATTTTGCTGAACGCGAAATGTGCATAACATTTTTACTTTTTTTTACTTGTTTCTTGCCTCTTTTCTGAGGGGTTTCTTCGTGATTCCTACCTTTAAAGAGGCAGGAAGTCCATCAGTTTTCCAAAATTTATGCATAGGAAGGGAGTCATTTCGAAATAATTATGCCTTTCTTATGTTTTTATCTGGACACATAATCTTTTCGTACGGAATTCTCCAGACCACGTGCTGTCAGCCTACAGGACTCACCGTGTACGCCGCAGCCTGGAGCTCCATACAAGCAGGCCCCGCTACCCAATTAGCAGTAGCGCTCAGTAGTCCCTGTGGCAGTCTCGCGCACTCACACATGCCGGCTGCAGCGCTAAAAGTCCACTCGACAATCGCGCATTGAACAACCGATCCAGTTACCGATACGTATTCAATTGAGTGCGAAGCTATCTATCTGGACTGCAGCTCGCAGCGGTGCATTCTGGTTTATTAATACACGTACATCAGGACAAGTCACTTCTCAGACGCTCTGGTGGCAGGTGCCATGGACTAACTTACCACCTTTATCAAGAAGAGGGTAGGCTGTACTCCTTACGGCAGAGGCGGACAGCTGCTGAACTCCACGCTTGGTTACCAGTTTCCAGTGTGCTACATAAGGTAGGACAATTCACCATTCTATTACTGCAGACTTCGCCTGTTGATAAATGACTCCATGATGACTTGTTCCTCGGGTTATCTTTGACATATTGTGGCCAATAAATTTCTCTGTCGCAAGGTGCGAGGGAGTGATAAGCAAACGATGGATCACAATAATAGCTAACGCGCCAGTTGCCTTATTGTGATGTATGGAGAGAGAACATAGTTCAGCTCTACGACTAGTTGAGTCTTACTCCTATCATTCTAAATATTTACGCCAGCCAAATAATGGAAATCGGCAATGCTATTGTGAGTGTTTGCTAGTATATTTTAAGTACTTATCACCACCATACCCACTGCATAGTATGCACTCATGAAGGTTTAATTCTCTTTCCTTATTATATACCTTCGCGATTCTGGTGGTATATATGAAGAGAAAATAATAAGCTTTAGACAATGCATTCATGTATTTCTAGGGAGATATGTAAGTTGTATAATTATTTTTGTTTGGAACGATCATATAGATTGAACGTGTCGTACAATTGATAAAAAATAAGTTGGATAATTGTATGTGGCAACATCTTTAAAATGTTAAAGGATGGCATTGTTTTACTTTTTCTGGTATACTTTTCAGTTAGTGTGCGCGCATGTAACACTAGGTGATGAATAATGTTAGGTATTGTCTATCCACTATTAAATGTACTCCGTATTTGAACTTTAACATTTTAGTCAATCAGTTATCGATTCATTTTATTTTTTTTGAATAGACATACTCTCCTTTGTGCCATAAGGTCAAACAGATTGTTCGAAGCTTAAATCACGCTCAGTATTACATTTTAATTTTAGATTGTGGTACTTTAGAGTTTCACATTTTCCATTTAAGCGTCAAAAAGTACCTTTTTACAATCAGAACATCCTGTGCACATTGAAAGCTTTTAATGAAAAAGAAAGTATTATCGCACAAGATATTATTGATAAAACATATTGGCCAATTTTAAACGTGACGATACCGAGATAGCTCCTTTCAGGTCTAAGCAACGATTTGATCTGTTTTGGCGTACGCTTACCAAAAGGTTCAAGAGACCCATTGTAACACGAATAAACCACTACCCATTTAATAGTTGTAATTCATCGTCATGAAAGCAGTTGCCAGTACAAATAGTTTACTAAATGGTATAACCAATGTAAGGAATATCCTTACAGTAATCGCTTGCGTATAATGAAAATGTAACACTACAAGATCGTCTTCGCCTTTAATTTATAAAAATTCTACACGCGTGTATGACAACTTCGGACTCATAGAACGGTTTTATTTCAGCAGAAAAAGGGTTAACAACTTAGTTTTTTACCGTATGTATCATATAAATTGTGACAGAACCGTATAGCAATAGTATAAATGAACTATGTTTTAGATATGGCTCAAGTAATTGGATACCTTGTTTATCCAATGCTAGAAAATAGAATACCAGCTGGTGACGGCTACCTGAGTGATTCCAACAACCCCCCTACCAGTTAAGCACATATGTTCGAATAACGATGCGAAAATGATGGTTTTATGTGTTTCACGTGTATCAAGATCGATCACTTTTGGCATAAAAAAATCCTTTGACGCCACATCCTGTGTCAGCTCCGGAATGAGCCAAACAGCCCTTTAATTAACTCTAAAAAATAAACAAAGGGATGTGTGGATATTTCATTACCTGACATTGACTCAAATTTCTAGAAAAAACGATTATGCTTTATTTCCCATTAGGTAATTGCATTCATTTGTCATTTGTAATAATGATAATTTGATACAAAGAAATGATAGAATGTGTCTCAACTGAGGATAGAGTG
The DNA here is from genome assembly GCA_963942565.1 of Maea johnstoni. Taxonomy (NCBI): domain Eukaryota; kingdom Metazoa; phylum Annelida; class Polychaeta; order Spionida; family Magelonidae; genus Maea; species Maea johnstoni. Next base: position 27,671,179 of record OZ012694.1, on the reverse strand, counting down.
CAGGATGGATAGTACTAACACACCCGAAGTGTTTATCTTCTCTGTCCCCGTCAACTCTTCTCGTGTTTTCAGGGCTCAGTCACGTTCGTCCCTTGCACAGACCTCATGTCCTAGTACTTATGCATTTTATTGGGGGGAAATGAAAAACGCACGCATGATATGCTGATCTGAATGGCAGCAATAGAATTCATTGTGACGAGATGAAAGGCCCTGATAGGATTGGCGAGTCGCAGCTCTGTGCACTAGTCAGAAGAAATTCCTACACTCCCAACTCTCCTCTGGAAAAGAGCCTCCTACCTGGCTAAATTGTAGGACCTGTCCTTTGAATAATACACTCGCACCCTGCTGGATTTTTTTGTTTTTGTTTTTCAACAAATCGGACGTCTTGAAGAAAAACTAGACCTTGGCTGAACTTTGTGCAAAAAGTGTGTGTGTGTGTGTGTGTGTGAGAGAGAGAGAGAGAGAGAGAGAGAGAGAGAGAGAGAGAGATTAAGTAATTCCTTATGAAATATTCAGAGACGATATAATATATCAAATCAACCTACGCCTTAAAACTGTGTAGACGAAATTTCCTGCTACATGATTGCAGTATTCCTCACATCCCCGCGCCGTGAAGGGAGGGTCGTGTGTAACAACACCAAATGTAATAACTTACACCAAATGTAATACCAACCACAAATGTAATAAAAAATCTGCACCAAATGTAATACCAACCACAAATGTAATAACAAATTTACACCAAATGTAATATCAACCGTAAATGTAATAAAAAATTTACACCAAATGTAATATCAACCACAAATGTAATAAAAAATTTACACCAAATGTAATAACTGACCGAACGAACAGTCAACCACAAATGTAATAAAGAATTTACACCAAATGTAATATCAACCACAAATGTAATAAAAAATTTACACCAAATGTAATAAGTTTCTATGAAGTATATGTCCATGCATCAATATATCTTAACAAATATAACTAGCTTTGTAAATAAAAGAAGTCAATTTCAAATGCGTTATTGCAGGTGAGTCGTCCCGGCAGATCACCATCTCAGATGTTGACGAAACTTACCTCATGTGTGACTTTATGTTAGAGAAGATTGCATAAAAGCATTCAGTTCAAAATTCCAGACGGTTTCTGAGAAAAATGAGGTTAAAGGCATAGGGAGTATAGCTCATGTTTTCACTCATGAATCTAAATAGTGTATTGAACCATTTTCAGATACCCACAGTTTTTGTAAAATTTTAGGTGCAAAACCATTATTTGCTACTATGACTGATTGATACCTGGGAAATCACAATATGAAATCATATTTTACATACTAGTATCCCTTTTTAGTCGGGCACAGAAAGCTGGATTTTGGGCTGAACCTTTTTTTTTAGATATAGTTTTTTTTCAATTGATTCTGGTAACCAAGGGTACCCACTTTAAGAATCTGCCGGATGCAAGGCTGGCACCCTTGGGCAATTTGAGATATTGACCCATCTTTGCCACCCCCCATGGTACATAAAATGGACAAATTGGGCTTTCTCTGGTTTTGGTTGATCCAGATATTGAAATCTAAGAGACCTACAGACCCATAAAGTTACATAGGCTCAATTTAGATAGCAAATAGATGTATGTTTGTATTTGAACATCCATGGGTACCTTTATTGCTGAGAACAGGGGTCAAGAAATAGGTCATTTAGTTAGTATATACCAATTTTCGCGTGTATTTTGCTAATATTTGAGCATCATTAAATCACAATAAAAGAGTCCACCACTATTCTAATTCTAAATATGACTTATTCAGGTAGCAAATAAATTGACATTTGTAGTTGACCAACGTTAAATGCCCGCTATGCTGAGAACAGGGATCAAAAGTTAGGTCACTTAGCTAAAGTGTACGATTTTCACCTGCATTTTGAACAGCATTATATCGACTTATCTAAAACTTTTATTATTCTTGTTCTAAATAATGATTTATTTAGGTAGAAAATAGATTAATATTTGTACTTGGACATCTGTAGGTACCCGCACTGCTAAGAACAGGGGTCAAGAATTAGGCCACTTAGCTAAAATGACGATTGTCGCATGCATTTTGCTCTTTTTTGAACAGCGTTACATTGACTTATATATACTTTTCACTATTTTTGTTCTAAATATGACTTATTTAGGTAGCAAATAAATTGACGATTATAGGTGGGCAACTGTAGGTACCCGCACTGCTAAGAACAGGGGTCAGAAATTAGGTCACTTAACTTAAATGTGTTTTTGCTTGCATTTTGCTCTTTTTTGGAAAACAATACATTGACTTATTTAAAACTATCACTACTCTAGTTTCAAATATGACTTCTTGATTAAGAAAATAAATTGATATATTTATAGTTGATCAACTGTAGGTACCCGCACTGCTGAGAACAGAGGTCAGCAAGTAGGTCACTTAAGCTAAAATGTATGATATTCGCCAGCATTTTGCTCTTTTTTGAACTGCATTTCATCGACTTTTATAAGACTTTCACTATTCTAGTTCCAAATCTTACTCATTTGGGTAGCAAATAAATTGATAATTATATTTGGATAATGGTAGGTACCTGCACTGCTTGGAACAGAGGTCAGAAAGTAGGCCACTTAGCTGAAATGTATGAATTTTGCTTGCTTTTTACTATTTTTTTAGATAACACTTTGTCTTTGCACTAGTTGCATTGTGTGGGAAAATTTCCACCATACAAAAGATAAGTCCTGACTGCTCTGTTATAAATGGTGGAGAACAATAATATCTTCAAGTCAATAGTAACTTTCTCACATGCCCCAAATAGGATTCATAAAAAGTAATCTTCAGAGTGTGTGGACTCCTTTTTATGTGATTGATTTTGGCCTATAGGGAAAGCTATGCAGCTACATGAAAGTGAAATTGGGCGACAGGGATAGCTACATGTACATTACAGACATCTAAAACCTGCACCAGTCGACTGGACGTCTCCTAGTGCCTGATGTACAGACACCTATGGATAACATCATTTTTAATGTCATAAAAAATAAGCTAATTACATCAATGACACCCATGTAGCTTGCGAATCAAACCTATGTTGAGTTGTTAGGTCATCCATGCATCCGTGCCCAGGAAACTGGGTGGCAATCAGACGTGCGGTTATGTATTATGCCTGTGCTCCCAAACAGTTAGTACAGGAATTAAATGTCGTTACTGTACTGTATACAGTATGTCTGATGTGTCTATGCTGAATGTGTATTGTTATGGTTTACATATTTTGGAAACTAGTGGTGTCCTACTAACCATATAAATTCATCTGTTTCATAAATGAGTCACATCTAGAACTAGATGGTTTCTTATATGTTGATGCAATGCTGTTCAAATGAGAGTAAAAGTGAAAATCGAACATTTTACATGAGTGACCTTTTTCTGACCCCTGTTCCCAGCAGTGCAGGTACCTAAAGTTTTCCAACTACAATCGTCAATTTATTTGCTAACCAAATGAGTAATATCTAGAACTAGAGTAGTGAAAGTTTTATAAAAGTCGATTTAATGCTGTTCAAAAAAGAGCAAAATGCAGGCAAAAATTGTACATGGCTAATAGTGACCTTATTTCTGACCTCTGTTCTCAGCAGTGCGGGTACCTAGAGTTGTCCAACTACAAATATAATTTTATTTGCTTCCAAAATAAGTCATATTTAAAACTAGAATAGTAAAACGTACTCAATGTAATGCTGTTCAAAAAGAGCAAAATTCGGGCAACAAGTGTTCATTTTAGTTAAGTAATCAACTTTCTGAACCCATTTCTCAGCAGTGTGGGCACCTACAGTTGTCCACCTTCAATTATCAATAAGTCATAAAAAGTAAGTCATATTTAGAACAAAAATAGTGAAAATTATATATAAGTCAATGTAATGCTGTTCAATAAGGAGCAAAATGCAGCTAAGTGGCCTAATTCTTGACCCATGTTCTTAGCAGTGCGGGTACCTACAATTGTCCAAGTACAAATATTAATCTATTTGCTACCTAAATAGGTCATTATTTAGAACAAGAATAATGAAACTTTTAGATAAGTTGATATAATGCTGTTCAAAATGCAGGTGAAAATCGTACATTTTAGCTAAGTTACCTACTTTTTGACCTCTGTTCTCAGCAAAGCGGGCACCTAACGTTGGTCAACTACAAATGTCAATTTATTTGCTACCTGAATAAGTCATATTTAGAATAAGAATAGTGGTGGACTTTTATTGTGATTTAATGATGCTCAAATATTAGCAAAATACACGCGAAAATTGGTAATCGCAATTAACAAACTATGTTGTTGATTAACTTTTTTGATAGATAAGTTGTTTTTGTGATAAAATGGTCTAAAAGTAGGTTTTTGTTCATTTTTGTTGATATTTTTTTATATCTTTCAGGGCACTTGTTGTACTTCCCAATTTTCTTTCTTGATTTATACTATTTACTTGTAAAAAGTTTCAAGTGTTTGAAAATAAGTCGAAATTTTGGTAACCTGCTTTCTAAATATAGGCCCACATCAAAATGTGCCTATATATATTGCCCTTGTTCCAATTGGTCAATTTGACCACGTAGTGAAATGCCCACTGCCATCACATTATAATATGTGAAATGTACTAATATAGGCTGTTAATATGTTTAGAGCTCTTTTGTGGTATTTGTTCTCTTGTGTTTTGACAATTATGTCTCTTCTTGGTTGATTGGTCACTTTGAAGTCATCTGTTGCAGAGTATGTAATGTTTATGTTACAAAGATAATATTCACTATGGTTTTTGTTCATTTTTTGTTAATATCTTGTATCACTCACGGCATCTGTTCTTTTTCCTTTACTCTGAAAATTTTCCTTTGTTTTTGACAAATATCTCTTTTTAGTTGATTGGTCACTTCGAAGTCATACGTTGTGAAGTATGTACTGTTGATATTACAAAGATGGTATTCACTATAATTTTAGTACTTCAACACCAAGGAAATCAGATTTTGAAATCAATTTTGTTTTAACTACTAGTTATTCAGACAAAATGAATCAATATTGGGGTTGTGTTTGAACCAATTTTGTTAGTCCTTTACAATTTTAACGGAGATGCATATTTCATGATGCAAAATATTTTTTTTAATTCATATTGTCTGATTAGAGGAGCTTTTAGGAATTAGGAAGAACAACAAGTGCCCTGAAAGATATAAGAAATATCAACACAAATGAACAAAAACCTAATTTTAGACCATTTCATCACAAAAACAACTTATTTATCAAAAAAGTTAATCAACAACATAGTTTGTTAATTGCTTGTGTACTGAGTGGGTTTAACCCTACTGGTGTGAAAGTATTACTAAATTTATGCACAGGCCTTATAGTTGACCGATAGACCTGAAACAGTTACTATAATCAATAAGTTAAAGTAGTTTCTTACATGAAGAAATTGAGATCACAAAACAAAATTTGGTATAGATGTAGCTAATGTATGTTTAATTACCATATTTAATTATAAGCTGACGGTATAATTCACTGCAATTCACTTAAATTAGCCCCAATTACTACAAATTTGATCTGGGCCAACATTTGCCCGCAAACTGTCAAAATCTGAACTTTTTTAAAAAGACACCTTGACTTTTCTAGAATCCGCCTTGAATAGACAATATACATCAATTAGAACATTTCATCCAATATGAATTGCTTAGAAGAAAAAGTGATCTATTAACTGAAGAAAAATGAAAGTGAACGAAAATAATATTTTTTTGACCTCTTTATCTCAGTAACCAAAAGGGATATGTAAAATATGATTTCATACTGTGATTTCCCAGGTATCAATCAGTCATAGTAGCAAATAATGGCTTTGCACCTAAAATTTTACAAAAACTGTGGGTATCTGAAAATGGTTCAATACACTATTTAGATTCATGAGTGAAAACATGAGCTGCACCCCCTATGCCTTTAACCTCACTTTTCTCAAAAACCATCCGGAATTTTGAACTGAATGCTTTTATGCAATCTTTTTTAACATAAAGGCACACATGAGGGAAGTTTCGTCAAAATCTGAGATGGTGATCTTCCGGGACGACCCACCAGCAATAACGCACTTGAAATTGACTTCTTTTATTTCCAAATATTGCTGCATGGACATGTACTTCATTGAAACTTATTACATTTGGTGTAAATTTTTTATTACATTTGTGGTTGATATTACATTTGGTGTAAATTTTTTATTACATTTGTGGTTGACTGTTCGTTCGGTCAGTTATTACATTTGGTGTAAATTTTTTATTACATTTGTGGTTGATATTACATTTGGTGTAAATATTTTATTACATTTACGGTTGATATTACATTTGGTGTAAATTTGTTATTACATTTGTGGTTGGTATTACATTTGGTGTAGATTTTTTATTACATTTGTGGTTGGTATTACATTTGGTGTAAGTTATTACATTTGGTGTTGTTACAGTCGTGTTTTATTCCAAGTGCTGTATTATGCTAATGGTTTGGTGTTCAAATCAGCGCAGTGGAAGATCGAGGTCACTGCAGCGAGAACTTGGTCCGACGCTTTGGGACATGCTTTCTTTTCATCGATTTTGAGGCATTTGGGGAATAGCAGATAAGCGTGTCATTGATAGAGTGACATGGAGGATGCCAATTTCATAATGCAATTCCACCGCAGTCAAGGTACATAAGGCATGCCAACATTTCTCTGCCTTCCTATTAAATGAAACACAACACTGAAAGAAAGATCGCTTTAGGGGGCAAAAAAGCTTGTTTATAGACAAGAGGTTTCTAATCTAAATCACCCCCGATCATGATTTATGATATGAATATATATATATATATATATATATATATATATATATATATATATATATATATATATATATATATATATATATATATATATATATATATATATATATATATATATATATATATATATATATATATATATATATATATATTATATATATATATATATATATATATATATATATATATATATATATATATATATATATATTATATATATATATATATATATATATATATATATATATATATATATATATATATATATATATATATATATATATATAGATATATATAGATATATACTTATAGCATACAACAGAATAAACTTAAAATAATATAAGGTTTGGCACAAGAGACAGATACAGAACATAGTTGTGAGAGGTAAATCCTTACAGGAAAGCATAAATTGTTGGGAAACAAAATATGGAACTCACATGGTACAATGGAAGGGAATTAAAAACATTCGATGAACTGATGGATATAAAATGGGGTTTAAACATAATAGGACACCTATATCCCGCCCTTAATTTCTCATAAAAGTTGCCCGAATGCAATGTGGATGCATGATTACTTGTTACGGAGTAACTGCATATCTTAGCAACATCCAACGCAGCCAATGTCAACCGCACTGCAATAGGCCACTTAGGGTGAAGTGTTCTATGAGAGTGTGTCGGCCACTGCTTCATGCGTATTACATCGGCTTCAGCCCTTCAGCTGGGTGCGGAATGGAAATTGACAAGATGTGACATATGAGAGCTATCAATAGCAAACAGGTGACTCCTTATCTTAATTGACAAACCGTCATTTTGACGCCTACCTCTATGGTTCGGTGGTTTAGCGTATTGCGCAAATGCCATAGGCCTTGAGTGCTGCACATCGACTTCTGCTAAAGACACGTTGGAACGTTTTTATTCACTTTTAAAGGAGATGGTTACAAGGTGAACTTGTTTCCCCCATCATTAAATGATGGTATGTTAACTATAGCCTTATACAGCATGATAAGTAATGATAGTTATTGGTCAAATTTCATTCGGACTGTCGTCATCTGGCCCAAAACAGAAGCACATCCACTGGTATGGAAAGTAAACAATCAACCGGAATTTGTGTGGTGTTCACTGCATTTTCTTTTCTTTTTATGGAATCTGCATTTGTGTTTTTATCTCAACAAAAATAGGCATAGGTACAATATACATCTGTAATATGTGGGATCGGATGTATACCATTGGCAATAAGCAGCATTCTCATTTCATCTCACCGCTGTTGTATATTCTATGTATATTGCGATTAGCATCATTTCGCCTCATTCTGTATAGTACTATAATGAAGCCAATAATTACTTGGTTCATGCAGAGTGTCTGTTTGGTATTTTGTCCTACTGAGAAATGTGAACATATCTTTGAGAGGTTATATTAAACATTAGAAACTTTCAAAAAAACGTAGAAAATTAATTCCCAACTCAACAGAAATAGCGGAAATATAAAACATGCTCAAATAAACTAATTGACAGATCACCCATACATAGACAGTTAAAAAACATATATCTATACTGTAAAAACGAAAGTGCATGTCTAAATGTAGTACCAAGATCCTGGTTAAGACGCAAGTGACTAGGTTACCAAGAAAACAATAGAAAAAGGAAAACAGGAAAGGCCGGCATGAGGGAAACCCGTATAAAATAACCAGCATGAGTGCTAAAACGAGACAATTAAAAATACGAAATGGCAGAAATGTTATCCATCCTGAAGGTATTTCATTGAACAGATGTCTTAGCTGACCCGTGGTATACAGTTTATACCATTGTACACTCATTCTTTTCAAATGTATTTTGAACATATAAGTCACAATTTTTATATCATGCATGCATTGGAAAGATGCTATTAAATGCTATTATCCATTTCTTTTCAAATCCTTAATGCATATATGTACATTTGAGCCCAGTGTTTCTTTTTTGTTATCAAGCAAGAGAGGATTATTTCTGAGGAATGAATCAAATACGTCTTTGGCATTCTAATTACATTAAGCTGATATAAGTCAACATCTGCTTGCCATTCATGGAAAGTACGTGCTGGGCAAGGACAGATCGTCACTGTTGCTGCTGGCACAGCGCCACTGAGATCTGATTGACCACTAACGGTTATTGGATTAAGACTCAGCATTTGACCTTAACCCAAAGGCCTTGCAATCAGTAGAGTGATACTATCAAGTCATTATCCCAGTATCCCTCCCTGCCAATCAAGCCTTTGCTTGAAACAATTAAATTTTCTTTGGAAATGTAATAATATTTGATATATATATATATATATATATATATATATATATATATATATATATATATATATATATATATATATATATATATATATATATATATATATATATATATACATACATACATATATATACACACACATACATACATACATACACACATACATACATGCAATTGAAAGTGTTTGATATAAGAGGCTCATTATACCTTCATGTTTTCCTTTTGAAAATCACTCGTTTATACCTGATAGAGAACTAGGTTGCCTAATTTGGTGAGACGAATGGCCTAGCTTTGAGAGAAGGAATGATTAAATCATAGGCCACTCACGTTTGGCGATTACATCTGGCGTTGCTCGATCCACTCTAACACGTCCTGGAGGACCGGCGGATGTATGCAGTCTTTCAATGTGAAAATGGTAATGTTAAATCAGCAAGGGAACCATTCTGTGGACATTCGGAATTGGATGGTAATTTCAAATTTAGAACTTTGATTTATCATCACTATCTTTGGTGTATCAAGGCTTAATTGTTACCCTAAATGGTTAAAATACAAGCAAGGAGCTCTCTCTCAGCACTCCATAGAAGTACACCATTATCTACTGGCAAGTCAAATAATGGCTGAAATTTGGCGATAAACAAAATTCGTAAAATGCCCCATATCTTGAGACACCACACTTGACCGTGGCAAATATGCCAGTCACGTGATAGGTGTACATACCAAAGTTTTGCTTATTGTGGCAGGAAAGTGAGGATAAACGAAAGTGCCATCAGACTTAATTCTTCCCCATATCGTCTATGTAGGTATGAGACATCACACTCGCCCCTAACATATTCATCTGCCACGAGCTAGGTATGCACGGCATGGTGGATAAACGTACTGAAATGCCTTATGAATAATTGATTCAAGTGCTATGTATGTTGTGATTTGGTACACCCACGAATTTTCCTTATAAAGACTCAGGCCCTAACTGGAAAACGCATAGGATAGGAAAAGGGGTCACCTCTTCACCCTGTATCACACCAAAGATTCTTTTCTTTAGATCATGTGGTTTATAATTCCCTTCTTCCTAAGTGGAATTATTACCAATAGTCATAGGCCTTGTTAAGATAACTACTTCAACATAATATGCAGAAGATATGTGTAGGCTAGAACACCAGAAAACTGGAGTAAAATCACAGAGTTCTTTATTACCAGATAAATCATTGTAAACGTGAAAGGAAATGCCTCATGAGTCGATGAATGAATGCAGAGGGAGCAAGGTATTCTTGCAAGGTATGGCCTAGTGGTGTTATAATGGTACCTGGCCTCAATGTGATTGACTTAAAAATGACATCTTATAAGATAGTAGCTCTTTCAAACATAAGTGGGGGCCTGCTCTGACGGCCGTGCGGTCTAAGGCTCCGCCACTGACTGCACGCTGTCTCTCACCACTGCCTGGGTTCGAATCCCGGCCTGGGTATGTGGGAAAGTTGCCAGTGACTTGGGGTTATGCGGTGGTTTTCGCCGGGTACTCCGGTTTCCTCCACTACTTACAACGGGATAGTCACGAATTAGCCACAATTGGAGTTCTTTTTCTATAACTTAAAATCCGGTAACACCATCAACACCTAAAACTTACGTAGGCAGCATTAAATTCGCGCAAGTAAGCTTTCGCGCACTGCCCTTGTCAGAGCTTTCGACGTAGGTAATTATTTCCACATTCCCCCAGCAGACGTCCGCCGATCAGCTTTGCTAGACGGTTGACTATATGTGACATATTGTCACGTAGGTTTGGTTTCGCTCACTTTCTCAAGGACCGAATAGCATGTAATGAATCCTACTGCAATATATGCATTATACAGTATATACGCTGCCGCAATATAACTTGTAACATTGGCTTTAGGTGGCGGTTCAATAAAGTTACATACAAATATGACATTTATCGAGCGTGAACAGGTTAAGAGAATGTAATGATTAAGTAATATCATTCTGATGCTAATTACTGGAGACGGCTATGTTTAGAGCGTAGCTATATATAATGCTAATCATTATAGGTAAGTGGCTTACGGTACATGGATAGGGCCAATAAAATGCTAATCGATTCAGATCTCTCTCTCTCTCTCTCTCTCTCTCTCTCTCTCTCTCTCTCTCTCTCTCTCTCTCTCTCTCTCTATATATATATATATATATATATATATATATATATATATATATATATATATATATATATATATATATATATATATATATATATATATATATATATATATATATATATATATATATATATATATATATATATATATATATATATATACATGTATATATATTAGTTATCAACTGTTTTGGAGTATGATACAGCTTATATCTCGCAATCAGAGGGCTGTATCACCCTCGGCTGAGCCTCGGGTGAAACAGCCCTCTGATTGCGAGATATAAGTTGTATCATACTCCAAAACAGTTGATAACGAATTTATCTCATGATTGCCCCCTCGACCTCTGCATAGGTAATCAAAATGAGCAAACTCGAAAACTTTTCAAAGGCCTGGTCCTCCCCTATTTCTGTTAAATAGGTCTTCACAGTTTTTGCTGCATTGTTTTCTGCTGGAAGTGTTTCCAGGAATAACATTCTTTTTCTTCACATTTCTCTCCTCCTCTGACAGGTGTAAAAACCTTCTCTTTTTGGATTGATTTGGTTCTAGCGGCAGAGAATTGTCTGCTACAGTGGCAGCCATCTTGCAATGTTTGGGAGATTGCATCATGCACTTAGGGGGTAGGGAGAATTGGGAATTGCGTCATGGGCATAATCATCTGATGCAATGCTCAACTCTCCCTACTCTAAAAAGCAGCAGGTTAATATGAGAATCCTTGGAGGTTAATATAGGATTCTGAGAGGTTAATATACGATTCTGAGAGGTAAATTGAAGGAAGTTCACAACATAGCTTCATATCATGGGCCAATTGACGAATCAAAAGCCTAGGATTTTGCCAATCCTGAGATAAATATATATATATACATTCTTGTGTTGGTATGTCGTTGGCGTGTTATCAACTATCAGTTACCAATCGTTACAGATGTCTCATCCTGTACCAGACAACACCTTAACTCTGTGCTCACTAGAGATGTAGGGAGTATGGAAATGCCTGTAATCCAAGTCAGCAGATGTTACTTCCTTATCTACTTCTAGGCATCATTCTATTTATATGCTAATTCCTCTGATAGACCTTACAGGCGGATATTTCCTGTCGATATAGCTGCTGCCTCGCTTGCCATTCCGGCAAGAGTCAACACCAATCTCTCTCTCTCTCTCTCTCTCTCTCTCTCTCTCTCTCTCTCTCTCTCTCTCTCTGTATGGATCCTTGTAAATGATATCCATTCTATCAATTTGGTTAAGTCTTCTGTTGTTTCTTTTTGGAAATCATTGCCGCCATACAGACATACATACATGTACACACAGTTGGGTTGCCAATGCCAAAAGTGCCATCAACTCAGAAGTCCTTAGGCTTATGTATCAATACCAGTATGTGTGAACTATTCGCTATATATCTACATACCCCCCCCCCCCTCTCTCTCTCTCTTAATGGATCTTTGTACATGATCTCTATTCTGTCAATTTGGTTAAGTCCTCTGTCGTTTCTTTCCGCAAATCACTGCCTCCCTCTCTCTCTCTCTCTCTCTCTCTCTCTCTCTCTCTCTCTCTCTCTCTCTCTCTCACACACACACACCACTTACTCGCTGGTTATGTGGCGATCATGATGCGATGGATAATGTACTTGCGGCTAGATGTTGTCTATTGCAATATTTATATTGGCCGTGAGCGATGATATGTGACTCCCATGATAGATGTTGACAGCAGAGTGTATGATGGGAATGGGGATGTCTGCTGGCTCGGGCTTTTACCATATGTCAGACTTTTGGCTACATTCCTCAATAGCATTTACCAGACTCATAGTCTGAGGCACATCCAGCAGATTATCGTCTATTGGCCGACGTCATGTTTCAAGAAATAATGTATTAAATGAATACTAATGAGTATATTAGCAATGAAGCACAAATTGTATATGCCATGTATAATAAGCTTTACAAATTACAAGAGAATATAACAGCAATGAAGCACACGTTGACTACGCCATGTGAATTAAGCCTTCTAAATTACATGAGAACCTACATACAAAACAATATTGTATATACCCAAACAGTTTGTTCAGTTTGACAGGGAACACGAGCCTTACATGCAAATACCACCATTAAAAGCAGTAGAAGTAAGCCGTAACTTATTTCAGCAGCATCAGTAGTAGTAGTAGTAGTAGTAGTAGTAGTAGTAGTAGTAGTAGTAGTAGTAGTAGTAGTAGTAGTTGTAGTAGTAGAAGTAGAGCCACTCTTTTGACCTACGACAGTAACAGTATTACAGGTTCTCAGAGATTGTGCGAAGCAGCAGCAGCACAATAGAAGTTGTTGTTTCCAGGCAGAGACAGGGATCTGTTCCATTAGTAGGTATGGCAGGGGCAAGCAGAGATAGAGAGCAGCACTAAGTGCTATGGTCTCAGACTGTGCAGCTGACAGGAGGAGAGCCACGGAGAACCAAATGGCTGTCTCCTACTTTCACAATCACACTCATTACGTGGGTGCATGCTGACAACCACTGAGTCCAACATAGTTCATCTTAGCACAAATGTGCCACAAATCTGGATTTACCTTGTAAAATATGTGTTTTCCAAGATACGTGACGTAGCGGAATATTGCAGATTTATAACCCCCCCTGATGAACGAATGCGAGACAACCACTAGTCTTATTTCCCCTACGAGTTTCATTAAAATAGATGATTTAAGACTAAAGGTAGTCTACGTATTCCCGAAGCAGATCTCTCTCTCTCTCTCTCTCTCTCTCTCTCTCTCTCTCTCTCTCTCTCTCTCTCTCTCTCTCTCTCTCTCTCTCTAGGATACCAACCATTTGATTATGAAGTGTCCTACTCTTCAGATCGAACGCATTGCAATGCAATGTTTACCTAATTACTTCTAGCGTTTCCATTTCGGACAACAGGTGCAATGTCCTAGCAGTTTCGCTAGGTAGTCCATTGCATGACTTCTCACATAGGCCGATGCAGACCAATGACCTGTTTCCATGAAGTATATACATAAGATGTATATCCAGATCTCGAAGCTTAAACAATGTATTTATTCAAAGTTTCTACTCTGTATCGATGCCTTTCTGGAACAGGTGACTGCTTATAAATACAGATGGTTTTGCCACCACAATAAATCTGCACGATGACTATTTTTTAAATGTTCCCATATGCCTAATGCTATATCTCCAGAGCGTGGTTTAGATTGTGAATGCCGATTTTCATGTATATATATATATATATATATATATATATATATATATATATATATATATATATATATATATATATATATATATATATATATATATATATATATATATATATATATTTATATATATATATATATATAATATATATATATATATATATATATATATATATATATATATATATATATATATATATATATATATATATATATATATATATATATATATATATATATATATATATATATATATTTTACATTTGCAGTGCATGTTTGACCTGACGCCTTTTGGGACACCGGCCTCAGCAAATTAAGCACTAATTGAGAATTACTTGAGAACTATAGTCAAACTAAATACAGACCAACAGCCCCCAGTCAAATATCATTGAACCAATGCTTTATTTAAGTACTCTTTGAAAAATATTTGAAGAACTATTGTCAAATTTTAAAAAAAGACCAATATTTTTCAGTCAAACCTTATTGAATTATGTTTATTTTAGTGTTTTTTTTAAACGTACCTTTGATCCAAACTAAAAGTCCCCTTAAGCATGAGTGGCTAAACAAAACAGTCCTGATCTCTCGCAATCGTAATATGACAAATAAATATGGGTATATAGCAATGGTAGTTATGAGTAATTTGACCAAGTAACGTCAATTCAAATGGCAGAAAAAATGTCGTTAGCATGCTTAGTTTTCTATATATGCTATATTTGCTGCTCCGAAGGCAGGGTTAAAGAATGTACAACATATCTACCTTCACTAGCAGGATGCTCAGTTGCTTGCTAGATAGCGGGTTTCGCCAAACATTGTTGATCGAAAACAAGGGAAAGCAGCATGTGATACAGTGCCCTTTGTGTCGATTAAAAATCAAAATTTATTTCCTCTAATCATACACAGTAATTCTGCCATATTTTGGCAGATTTGCACTCTTTGACTGACTTTGGAAAGTCATTATCTTGGCATTCGCAGTTATCTTTTTGCATCAGTGCAGATGCTCGGTCAAGGTCCCATCTAATGTCTAAATTGTATAATCCTGGTTTAATAACATTGTCATATTTTGTAATCGCGATTTCTATCAAATCGTATCACACAGAGTGCCTGAGTGACAATAACAGTGAATCAGGCCACCACTTCCCGCAGGTTCCTCAGATACGTGTACACGTAATTGTGATGGGACTATGTTATGGTAAGATGCGTCAAATTAATGACCATGAAATGACCACATACATGTACCATTATTGTTGATCGTGTAGACTAGTATTTAATTACAATGCGGTATGCGCGAAAACACGATAATTTAACCGAGCACATACATGTACATAGTGTTATCCTAATATGTTTATACTTAACATAGAGTCATATCGTGGAAAACATGTCAGAATATGTTACCGTCTGTAATATGTTATAAGTCCTTCTATACCATGGTGCTTTTTCAATCATTCCTTACAGGTTAATGCCTTTTATTCACTTATATGCCTTTAAGTGCAGGAAATGTCGAAAACACTTAGCGTGCATATGAGAAAAGGAGATGAGAATCTTAAAGGTATGCAATAGGTATAGTATAAGAAGACGTCAACTTCATACGCCAGGAGGGCAAAGGGGTTTTGCATTGGATTCATCCCATGTGTAATTTGCAAGTTCAAGTTTAATATATTCAATGACGTTCTCCACCTGCATGTATCCCTCTCACTCTCTCACGTGTCTAACTACAGTACAGACATTCAATTCCTGCACCAGTCGACCGGACGTCTGCCAGTGCCCGGTTTTGCAAACGCCCATGGATAACATGTCAAAGAAATAGCCAATCATATCAATGACCCACGTTGCTTGCGAATCACATATTCGTTCAGTTAATTGTTAGGTCATCTATGCATCAATGCCCAGGAATCTGGTTTGCAATCGGGCGTGCGGTCGTTTATTATGCCCGGGCTATCCACACATTAAGGGCTGACATTAAATGTTGGCACTGTACACTTTTCCAGATGGTAGAGTGTCGACTTGAGGGCGCCTACAGTTACATGCATTATTCTATACCTGCAAATTCCACTCGCAAATTCCTTCCTACGTATATAATGGTTCATTACATTAATCTTTATCTCCAAATTGTGACACTTTAGTCAGTACACACATAGCAGAAATAAGGTACATATTAGGTCTCGTACTCGATAATTTCTTTTTCAAAATCTGTTGCGTGACAATGACATCAGTTGATGTTTATTTTATAATCACCATTCAAATAGAAGTGTAACTAATTACACAAACAATAAATGCAATAACGAAAGTAATGCCAATGCTGATTATGAAGTTGATGATGAATTATGGAGGAAT
This sequence comes from Maea johnstoni, assembly GCA_963942565.1. Taxonomy (NCBI): domain Eukaryota; kingdom Metazoa; phylum Annelida; class Polychaeta; order Spionida; family Magelonidae; genus Maea; species Maea johnstoni. Next base: position 27,654,483 of record OZ012694.1, on the reverse strand, counting down.
TGTCAATTGTGGTCACACGTGATGTCATTCTAAAGGCTAACTCCTGACTTATAATCCTTAATGATGATGATGATAATGATGTTGATGACAATGATGATGGAAATGATGGCGTTGGTAAATGACAACCTTCTGGTCATACTTTTGATAATAAAATCCATGGCTATGTTGGTAAAACTTGTTACGATAGTGATAGGTATGGTTTTGATAAGAAAAATAGCTCAAACGGATAATGATGGTGAAGATGATACAAATATTTTTTTGAATTTGGTGGTGATCATGTAAAAGATACAGATGAAGAAAATATCTGCTATGGTGCCACTAGAAAAGTTGTATTTATTAATCGCTATCTGATTGCAAATCACAACAGTATCATTTTCACTGATATCATTTGTGCGTTATTAGGACTTGTGCCAACTGGGAGAGAGTTAAGTAATACTCAGGCACTATGCTGTAGCTCTGCATGGTAATGGGTGATTATAATAATGATACACGGAGTCTATTTGTGAAACACGACCTTCCGTCGTCGGCAAGCAGCCCCGGCTTGCAATAACCGCTCTCGCCATTAATGGCAACTGGATGAAGGTTAAAAGGTGCCCAGATGCCGTCCAAGACACGTTCAACTTCTTAAACTTCCTTACGCCGTATAAGGGGCGACATTCCGTATTAATTAACAAGAACTCGTTTCCGTAGTCGCGGCTCAAGGCTAAGCCAGGTTTCCGATTGTGCGACAGTTTAGCCTGGGGCTATACACGAGTGCAATAGAGAAAGGGGGATGCAGACTCCATGCCAACCTGTAAATGGAATGAGGGCTGATTCTCTCTCTCTCTCTCTCTGAGCTCTATATGGAGATACGTCGAATATAGACTTAAAGGCTATGCTTCCTTTTGCCCGTCACGTAATGATGAGCTGATGAGTTGTGGCCAAATATAAGAATCGTTCAGGGTGTGGATTTGAATGTATAATCAGACAGTGTGATTAGAAAATGCCTTCAGTTAAAATATTAATGAATCGAGGAGAACATGTACGTTGATTATTAAAGTCCCATATGCTTATTCATTTGAAATCATTTTATTAGCAAGAAATGTGAATGATTGTCGAATGACAGTATACATGTATACATGTAGATAGCAATTTAATCATTTAAATACATATATATATATATATATATATATATATATATATATATATATATATATATATATATATACATATATAAATATATATATATATATATATATATATATATATATATATATATATATATATATATATATATATATATATATATATATATATATATGTGTATGTTTATATATATACATATATATATATATATATATATATATATATATATATATATATATATATATATATATATATATATATATATATATATATATATATATATATATATATATATATATATATATATATATATATATATATATATATATATATATATATATATATATATATATATATATATATATATATATATATATATATATATATATATATATATATATATATATATATACATGTATATATATATATATATATATATATATATATATATATATATATATATATATATATATATATATATATATATATATATATATATATATATATATATATATATATATATATATATATATATATATATATATATATATATATATATATATATATATATACATGTATATATATATATATATATATATATATATATATATATATATATATATATATATATATATATATATATATATATATATATATATATATATATATATATATATATATATATATATATATATATATGTATATATATTTATGTATATACATTTATATATATAAACTTGTCTTGACGACAAGCTCACACACTCAAAATCGTTTGACGTCAACCACTATATAGTGCCCATTAAACTGACATCATGGTGGTCGCCATATAGTCTCATTTTAATTTACCATGAAAATCGATGTCATTTACTAGGGGATTTGAGAGGGGTTATTTTGACTGCTCCGGCTTAGGGCATTGTGCACCAGTATGCTCTGAGCACCGGGGGGAAATATAGTTAATACGCTGTATGTTGCACGTATCGCTCAAACCTTAACCCTATAACCTCCCAAGAGTGTCTGCTAGGATCCCCCAAGGCATGCAAGACGAGACCTATTAGAAAACAAATGTATACCCCGAGATTCATACGCGTAGATAAAATACAAATTTCCGGAATTGAAATTAAACTAATACATCA
>OZ012694.1:27537983-27650483 GCA_963942565.1 Maea johnstoni | reverse complement strand
ATGCATATATCAAGACCTTTTTCTCTTGGATGTAAAATAAGCGTGAACTACGGATGTTTTTTACGGTTTTTACGGTTAGATGTCTATCTTCATCTGTGTCATATTAAATCTATGCCATACTCCCCCCTTTGCGCTTATTAGTGGTGTCTCGATCGAAATCCAGCTTGATAGACCATGATAAGGGTCAGTGCCCTTGTCTCCACCATTGGAAATAAGCCATACCTAATCCACGTCAGGCAGTCTTTTGATGTAACAACATTCGCGTAACTCATCAAATAGAGTTTGTGCTGTGTGTATATGAATGTGTTTGACGGGAGGTTAAGTTGAAACCTAACCAGGAACTTCAACTTGAACAGCCAACACGTCGCAAAATACAACTCCCTAATAAGGAGTTGTCATACATGTCAGACTTGGTACAAGTTGGCGTTCATTTGCAATTTCTATTGCGCAATGAAACCTCTGGTCAATGGCAATACCATGGTCTTAGCCAGGATCTGGAAACAATGTGTCCAAACGAAGGTTTCTTAGACCTTTGGGGTGCACACTACTAATAAAATAAACCTTATATATCTACAGATATTGCTTTTTAGGCCAGTAACTGCTTTGTGTGTAATGTAGGAGTGACACTACATGCACTATCTTCTAGAATTGTCATCATATCCTGACCTAAACCATTGGGTGTCCAAACTGTCAAAAAACAGTGTTCTGGGTATCCAAATGACACGCTGGACGCAAAGGTGACTTAAAGCCCCTGGATGGCACCATACAATTAGCAGTTGGGATCATGTTGTACAAATTCCTATCTCAATGCGCCTACCATTCAAATAGTTGTTGACATTACGATATAGTATTTGGTTAATGGGGGTTCTGTGCTGATACATGTTCTGACAGTTCTTTTCAATGAGCTCCTGAAAATAGAGCATTTGCCCATGTGTCAAATGTTCAAAGGGAGAAATCTAGTAAACCTTTATGCGGGCAATTACAGTGTGTAACTTTGCTTACCAACCTAAATAAAACTTTTGAAATTAAAATTTGGAATAGTACCATGTAGTGGTGGAAGGGTATGGGTGCCATTTCAGGGAGCATGCTGTATATCTCAACAGTCCACTCAGCCTTTCTTCTACGAGAAACAGCTTCTTATGCTTGCTTAAAGGGGAACTAAAGGCTCATGATTTTACCATTTACCTGTTTGATACTCATACAAGTTGTTATGCAACTTTCGAAGAGAGTCGGTGTGTAGAGCACTTATACAGTCTATGATACACTGCTCAGAGCTAGGGGACATGAAGTGGGCTATCACCCATTTGAGTCACAGCTGATAGCAGTTGAAAAACATGGCTGCTACCAGGGGCTGCTAGGGGCTGGCTGAGGCTGCTGGCAATACACAAAATTCTCCCCTCATGGGATCACTAAGAGAAAAAGGAGGACAGCAACCTATTCTTGAAGTGTATTACTTTCATATACGCTAATATGTATGTGAGCCTTTAGTTCCCCCTTTAAAGAAAAGGAACATTTTCAATTCTTTCTATGACGTAACGAAAGCCGTCAATTAAGTTTGGATAGATGGATAATTTTTCAAGCTTTATAATATTGGGATTACTTGCAAATTATTCAAAACATACATTCTTTTGGCGTCGGATAAAAGTTAATCATATGAGTTTGGAATGGTATTCAATGTGTGTGTGTGTGTCTGTGTGTGTGTGTGTGTGTGTGTGTGTGAGAGAGAGAGAGAGAGAGAGAGAGAGAGAGAGAGAGAGAGAGAGAGAGAGAGAGAGAGAGAGAGAGAGAGAGAGACCACTTGATTACAATTTGTAATTTTAGAATACTACGCGATAAGTAATATTCGAATATTTGTCGGTTTATCTTTCCTACCTATCGCTTTAATGATTCACACAAAACATTACTGGCCGGGATTATACACAATACGACTATTGTGATAATACTATGTTGTAACAGAATTGAGGATATTCAGCATTCTTCCCAACGTATCACATTTCCCTTTACACAACATAGGAGGAATACATTAGCATTTTCTAGGCTCATTTCGTCAAATTTAATTTACATAGATTCACAGTGCCTTTTGACTATGCGGGCTTAAAACTAGAATCCCCATATTCAATAATCACGTTAAGTGGTCTTAGGCTATTTTCAATGAGAATCAACACTATATTAAGATTATATGAAACATCCTAAATATGACCAAAAATACATCGATATTGATAAAAACGCATGGTAAAATACTACTACTACTTCTCCCACTACTACGACTACTACTACTACTACTACTACTACTACTACTACTACTACTACTACTACTACTACTACTACTACTACTACTTACTACTGCTACTACTACTACTACTACTACTACTACTACTACTACTACTACTACTACTACTACAACCCCAACTTCTACTACTACTACTACTACTACTACTACTACTACTACTACTACTACTACTGCTACTACTGCTACTACTACTACTACTACTACTACTACTACTACTACTACTACTACTACTACTACTACTACTACTACTACTTGGGACTACTACTACTACGACTACTACTACTACTACTACTACTACTACTACTACTACTACTACGACCCCCACTTCTACTACTTGTACTACTACTACTACCCCCACTTCTACTACTACTACTACTACTACTACTACTACTACTACTACTACTACTACTACTACTACTACTACTACTACTACTACTACTGCTACTACTACTACTGCTACTACTACTACTACTACTACTACTACTACTACTACTACTACTTGTACTACTACTACTATTACTACTACTACTGCTACCACTACTACTACTACTACTACTACTACTACTACTACTACCCCCCACTTCTACTACTACTACTACTACTACTACTACTACTACTACTACTACTACTACTACTACTACTACTACTACTACTACTACTACCCCCACTTCTACTACTACTACTACTACTACTACTACTACTACTACTACTACTACTACTACTACTACTACTACTACTACTACTACTACTACCCCCACTTCTACTACTACTACTACTACTACTACTACTACTACTACTACTACTACTACTACTACTGCTGCTGCTACTACTACTACTACTACTACTACTACTACTACTACTACTACTACTACTACTACTTGTACTACTACTACTACTACTACTACTACTACTACTACTACTACTACTACTACTACTACCCCCACTTCTACTACTACTACTACTACTACTACTACTACTACTACTACTACTACTACTACTACTACTACTACTACTACTACTACTACTACTACTACTACTACTACTTACTACTGCTACTACTACTACTACTACTTCTACTACTACTACTACTACTACTACTACTACTACTACCCCCACTTCTACTACTACTACTACTACTACTACTACTACTACTACTACTACTACTGCTGCTGCTGCTACTACTACTACTACTACTACTACTACTACTTGTACTACTACTACTACTACTACTTCTACTACTACTACTACTACTACTACTACTACCCCCACTTCTACTACTACTACTACTACTACTACTACTACTACTACCCCCACTTCTACTACTACTAATACTACTACTACTACTACTAACTACTAATACTACTACCCCCCACTTCTACTACTACTACTACTACTACTACTACTACTACAACTACTACTACTACTACTACTTACTGAAACTGCCATTATCGATCTATCTCCCGTCTATCAAATAATCATGAGGTATCAGGTAAGTTGTCTAAGCATTATTAAAGACGTGTTCCTTAATGCTGGTCATACTTTCACGTGGTCTATACAAAAAAGAGGTATACTTCTTATACCCTATAAATATGCATTGCATGGCTTTTGAATTGAATTCATGAGAAGGACATAAACGGAATGACTAATACGAGTTGCTTGAGGTGTTTAATCTTAGAACTCCCGAAAGTCTTGCCCAATTTAATCCATAGTAAATCTCAATCCCTCTCCTCGCCAATCAATAGAAGCCTATGCATAGGAACTTTGGTGTTATTTTAAAGCTGAGGGTGAGAGGAGGTCAAAAAAGCCCCCATTCCTTAGTGTCTTGCCATGTATAACAAATGAGCGCGGGCATTATTCGGAGTGCGGTGTATAGTTTAATCTGCTGTTGGTAGTGGGGCAATCTATCGAGGACAGGACGGCAAGCAGGTATTATAAAGCTCATGATTGAACGCAGCAAATCAAGCTAGCGGCTTCCATCGGGGATTTACGTTGTCATAGAAACCGTTTTGAGCTAGTGTCATCAGCGACGTGATTACGGCTAAGATTGATAAGGCGAGGATGCGGTAAGCAAAAGAACGGACGGGCCCATTATGCCCAACTCTATAGAGTTGGAAGGTGGAAATTATTCATTATCGTTCAGAAATAATTGAGGTCCCTACCACGAAGAAGATGTGTACAGAAAGGCTGACTTAATTATCCACGCTTCCTTCTGAGGATGAGGTGCATAAAAAAAGGGTAGTAAATCTTCTTTTGTGTCTTTTGTGGAGTCGGAAAGACCAATTAGTCTAGCCCATCCTCAATGAGATAGGCAATGCTGATTTGTAACCGTTTCATTCTGACTATTGTCACCTGAAGGCATTGTTGTCTATAAGGGAGTAGAATTGCATCTGGCCTAGTGGACACTAACTCTTTTTCTTTTATCTCTGTGTGTTTAGAAGACCCAATTAGTCTATCCTGTCATGAGTTATAGGATAAATGTTCATATAGCACAATAACTTACTTTTCATGGTCTCTCGGGCTATTCAACAATGTGCCTACCTCAATGGCCGAGTGGCCTAGCGTCATTGTTTGCGGACAGATTGCTTTTTAGCACTGCCAACTGGCCGCGTATGAATCCGACTGAAGGCATGTGATGAAGTTACGAGTGACTTGTGGTACGTCGGTTGCTTTTCCCGGGTTCACCAATTTTCCCACCATTTACAACTGACGAGGCACGATTTGACCTGAATACGGCTACAACAGAGATGATGAGTGGACTTGTACTACCAACTCTCCAACTGGTTGCTTTTCGGCCCTGCCAAACCGGTCGCGTATGAAGGCATGTGATGAGTTTACGAGTGACTTGTGGTTCGTCGAATGCTTTCCCCGGGTTCACCAAATTTCCCACCATCAACAATTGACAAGTCACGATTTGACCTAAATGAGGCTGCAACAGAGATGATGAGTGGAATTCTACTCCCAACCATCGGAATTTGGGAACGTTTTAGTCACTTGCCATATTGCGTGAGTGTTCGTCTGACTATAGCACTTTTCTTTTCTAGAAAAAATGGCATATTTTATAACAAATTCATGTGACGGTAATCAAATTTTGGGTGTAAGAATATCAATGAACAACGTGATCATAAGGATTACGCTTGGATAAATATTCTTCCTTAAAATATAACGCAATATGCCAAGTTGTCATAACACCTGTTGTGACTGGTATACGAAACCGGATAACCCGGCGAAAACCAACGCCTTTTCCCAAACCACTGGTGGGAGACAGCTAGCAGTCAGTGGCAACACCTTAGACCACACAGCCATCAGGGCAGGCCCTCCAAGAAGCCATCTGATAAATTTTGTAAAAGAACTGAGAATCAGTTCCTTTGATAAAGGTAACTGTACTGTAAGGAACTGATGAGCCAGGTGCGTGATTGCTTGAGGGGAAATGTTCTCACTCTTAATCACACTTTTTCAGTTGCGAAAGAATGAGCGGGATAGCGACAATGGAAAGGGGATTATCTAATCAGAACCTGTGGGGGAGGATTCAAGACTGGATATTTGGCAATTACTCACTGTTGGGTAACGAGACGCAATAGCTATTCATGCAGTTTAATAAGCTGCCATGTTTTCGTTTAATTATTGACATAATGGAGGCGACTAGCAAGGTCTAATTTCACTCGCAAAGTTCTGCACACCTAGATGATTAGAACACCTGTATTATTAACAGCTTCACTAAATCCGAGATGTTTTAAGCAGGCAATATTGTGTGGGTGTTCTTCTGACTATAGCACTTAACAAAAGCGGCATGGTTTTATAAAAAAAGAATCATATAACGGTAATCAGATTTTGGGCCTAAGAATATAAATGTATTTAAAATAAATCAACATTATCGTCAGGTTTGCGTTTAGTGCGTTTTTCCTTAAATGTACACAATATGCCAAGTTGACAAATTACTATACAAATACGTACATACCTCCATAATTACCTACCATCCACACTATCCAAGCACTCACACATACATACATACATACATACATACATACATACATACATATATTATACATAGATTCATGCATGTATGTGTGTGTGCGTGCGCGCGTGCATACATGAATACATATATATATGTATATATATATATATATATATATATATATATATATATATATATATATATATATATAATATATATATATATATATATATATATATATATACACACACACACACACATTCGTATCAGTGTGTGTTTGTGTGTCAACACACGGCCAATATTTGATCAGTATTAGATATATAGGTTGCCTACATGATCGACAAGATGCAGAGGGTTTAGTATTCAGAATGAATCCCCATGAATTCCCCAAGTATTAGGGCATTGCTATGCAGTTCACATTAATTCCGCGATCAATTCCGCCTCAGCTATTTTAGCTCTGGCTCTAGGTCTAATTTTCCCCAATGGAGTTAAATGAGGCAAAGAAATGAAGCTATCTATTGTGGGGAGAATGCAGGTGCAGACATAACAATGATTTGCCCTTCTTTTATATGCTCTCAATCAGAGTCTCCTACTCCGCTAGCGTATTCGTGCTTATGAGTGCTAGTGACAAATCGCTTTCCTTTCAAATGGCGTTTCTGTCAGGAAGTTTCCTTTGCTTTTTGTTCATATCTAAGGTGAGTTTAAAGTTCCACCTCTGGAAATGCATCTCTTCAAAATTGAATTGTCTTGTAATCTTTATTGACCATATTACGGGGATATGAAATTACAAATACTAAACCAAAATGGTCAATCAAAAAAGTAAGGCAACCTATGAGTACACACACATAAAGTTTGTCATAAAAACATTGCGTTTGAAAAATGAAATAAACAGGTAATTATATATGCAACTTCATGTCGTAAACCTGAAGAGCGTTCGCTTCTCTTGTGATCTAAGAAATGGTTAATTATAACATAATCACAACATGATGCTCCTACCTGAGTAGTCAACGCCTCTCATTCTTCAGATATCTCACACGAAGCCCCATTGAAAAAATGCTGGCGGGGAAAGTGAGCACAAATGAAGGCCTAATGAGAGAATGGATCCCCTGATATCAATTTCATACCTCATGAAAGACCCTGCTAAATTCCTTTGAGCCTTGATTTCATCTTCAGATAGCTTAATTATGTGTTCCATCAGACGAAATACAACACGCTATTTTGTCATTTGTGTTTTCATTCACATCAAAGATGCTTTAAGGTACTGAGCTGTAAATGCAGTTTTTCGTGTTTTACTTTTCTACTTTATGTTAATGTTCGCAGCTTCAGCGGGGATGTTGACAAGAGAATCACCTTCCATTATCGTGAGCACGTATGGACGTCTTATGGAGCTTGCTTTCTCTAATGGCAACATAGGAGAATACAAATTCGTTTTAAAGTGAAACCTATGTTGAAGGATGATAGAGCATTCTTAAACATGCAATGAAAATAAAGGCTTCCATTTACTGTAGATTCACAAATGGTTGTGTAGAGTGAATTGTGCGAATTTTCAGAAAATCGTTTTTTACGTTTTTTTTGCGAACATGTAGTGCCAGCTATATACTTAGAGTGGCAGCACTAATCATTGCGAATTTTATTTTTGCGTCCGAGGCTTAACGCAAAAAACGCAAAAATTTAACTAACATCCTTTCCGAATTTACAGTACCTATATTCGCCGCTTATCGCCCTTACCCTTTTGGTTTGCGTTCCATTTCACCAAGATTAAAAGATAAACCCCTGTAATTCTACTCGCATTGATTCTGTACCTTTTATTTCTTAATTGTATGGATAATACGCATACAGTACAAATCTGCTATGTGCACATTTTCAATATTCAACATATATGATAGACACCGTTGTTAAATAACCATATCATTATTACTTGTTCTATCTTTCGAATAATAATAGCTGAACTGTACAACAAAGGCAAATAACCACATCCTTCTATGTATTACTAATACTATTGTGCTAAAAAATGTTGAAAGCCAAGTGTTTTAAGTTAAGATCGAAGGCCTGTGTTGCAGAAAGACAGAGTAAAGTGATAGCTTATACAACATAGAAAGAAAATTGATATGCAACTCGAAATTTACTTACGTGTCAAATAATCGATTATGAAAGATTACCAAGTGCACGATTGTTATTGACACGTAATGTACAATATCGATATCAATATTACAGAAAAAAAACTATTGTAAATCATTGTCCTCACGGATAATAAATACATTACATAACTCGCCGGTAGGTTAATAGAGGCAATTGAATATATAGGAGTTGCCATTAAATACTAGTTCTAGTATCTAGGCCTAGGAGACAAGTTAGAATATCGGTTGCAATTTACTTCCGTTGCACATCAATTTTCAATTTGCAATCACAAGGCATGATCTAGTCTTTCACTGAGTAAACAGATCCTACTCCTCCCGAAGGTCTGTCTAGCCACATCTGTATCTTGGATGTCTTTTGTAGTATGGAATTACAGTTAATAAACTACATTTATATATATATATATATATATATATATATATATATATATATATATATATATATATATATATATATATATATATATATATATATATATATATATATCTATATATATATATATATATATATATATATATATATATATATATATATATATATATATATATATATATATATATATATATATATATATATATCTATATATCTATATATATATATATATATATATATATATATATATATATATATATATATACATATATATATATATATATATATATATATATATATTTATATATATATATATATATATATATATATATATATATATATATATATATATACATATATATATATATATATATATATATATATATATATATATATATATATATATATATATATATATATATATATATATATATATATATATATATATATATATATATATATAAGTGTGTGTGTATATATATATATATATATATATATATATATATATATATATATATATATATATATATATATATATATATATATATATATATATATATATATATATATATATAAGTGTGTATATATATATATATATATATATATATATATATATATATATATATATATATATATATATATATATATATATATATATATATATATATATATATATATATATGTCTTTTATGCCTAACCTTATATAGGTTAGAGTAAACCCCAGAGATCTATCCCAATAGGCCCAAATTTAACATTTGAGAGCATATATGGGAATATCTTTGTGATTCATTTTCATATTCTCACATTTATTTGGTCCCAAGATAGCCATTGGGAATACAAACAGCTTAATTCCCACAACTTGCCTTGAATTAACTCAGATGACCTTGAAATGACCTTCGAATGTATATTTCACATTAAAATTAATTGTATGAAAATGAAAAATCAGCTCTCATAGGATTTTGCGAAAAACAATATAGAATACATTTGCAAAAGAGTCGGTACAACAAGTATAAATGTATGCCCTACCAATATGACAATCTCCTACAAGTAACTAGTTATATCTAGAAAATGTAGATATCTTTTTTAAAAAGACCATCCTTGTTTTTTCATGTCATCCGGATGAAATAGTTCAGATTTCGCTATATCTAATAATATTTTCTTGAGAATATATCATAGAGCATTGTGTCAAAGATAGTAAGGTGAATAGTTTTAATTCTCATGTTATTAGGGGGCAACAACTTTGACTACACATCAGAAATGATGAAAATAAGAAGTTTAAGCTCGTATCTAGGTCATTGGAGATCATATCAAGGTCAACTGTACTTTTTTCGTATTTCTGCAAGCTAGTTGGTGGCCAAATTTTCACAGGTGAATTTCTACCATTTCTGGCTCATAGTGTTTGTTTATAACCTTCTTTAAGATTCTGAACTATGCTCAAACTAATAAGGCTGATGCCATTATCTGTTTGCAAGAATAAATAATTGAAGTTGACAGTAAGAATGCGGAATAATGGATTAAGGGTTAAAGAAATTGTAAGATCCTTTTGTGTATAACTTTCAACAATTTTACTAATGATATCAAATTAAAACAGCCGATTCCACTCTGGGAATAAGTGAAGTTCGGTTCAAATAGATCACGGAGAAATGGGAGTATAGATTAAAAGCGAATAGAATAGATACATATTTTATCATTTTCTGAGATGCTATGAATACAGGCAACTTTGCTAAATCCAAAATGATGTGAACCCTAAATTTCGGTCCGGATTAGGCAAAATCCGGTTTATGCGTATAGGAATGATATGCATAGGAAGGCACTGGGACCTTCCAATCTGTCTGGTTTAGACGAAAATACGGATTACACATGTCCGGATTAAGCATAGTTACCTGTATGTTCACACTGTTGTTGCCAGTATTGGTGAGACATGATATACGGTTAAAGCAAATGGCAGAGATGTATGCGAGAAAATATCCAGGCGACGTGAGAGACCTGTTAGGATTTAGTCCAACTGACAGGGCTTCCCTTATGTCACTGCTGCTGTCTAGGCAGGACATGACCTTAATACTGATAAACCCTTAATAGTTTACTGTTCCCTGTCAAAAGGTACCATGGAGAACACGCACCCACATTGTTTGTGTAACACTAATGAACATGACAACTTATTATTTCGTCTCATTTATCAAATCACATGTGCAGATTTCTACTTATGTCATCAACAATCTAAATTTAGTCGAAATTTCGTATCCACATCTCTGTCTAAGAAAGAATCCTTTGGTAAATTTATTTGGCCTATCTGTTAAAGATGCAAGGGCCGTAAGTGTGACAAATGAGGTTTTTAGGCTGCAGCTATCTATGCCTGACTGGAAAAGCCAGCTTAATCCGTCATTCGGAACTCAGAGGGAGCTATCGCTACTTTACCGTGGTGAAGCAAAGTGGTCGAGGGTGTTTGCAATGAAAAAAGCAAAATACGGATCTGCCAATGTTAATGTTGAATTAAATGTAGAAAGCATCTCTGAGTTAGCATTCGCTCTTAGAGCGTGAGCAGTTCTTCCACTCATAGGCCTACACTATATGTTCAGATAGCCCATAAAGCTATTGTTATCTTAGCATACCTTTTTGACGTTCAAATCAATGTGTAGGTCATGCTAAAACCTATGAAAGTTATAATAAACATCCACAAAACTGGTCGCCCATGAATGTGCCGTAATATTCGGGCGTTTTCCTAAAGGTTGATACCAAAAATGAAAGATGAACATATTTTAAAAGGGGCTTTTGAAGGCTTTTAATTCTGACCTGGTAAAGACAGAATTTTCTGCTGCTCCAACAGTAGACACAACAATGGCGCTCATGCTCTTAAACAAGCGTCACGTGCGCAATCTGGCGCCAGTTTGTAAGGAAAACTCACGCGTATTACCATTGTCGAATAAGTGCATAGGCAGCATTTTGCTGACTAAGTTTAGCAAGCTAACTTCACGATAAAACGCGTATATTTCTCCATTTTATTGTGGGGGAAACAGGTTCCATCACTGGTGGATGGAAAGTGCCGAGTCCCAAGACACAAAATCACTCACGAGTGCAAGATTACTTCCCTTCCCATCCACTCGGGATGTCCCCTATTTCTCCGCCTGTTCAGCATTACCCGGATCATGTTGTCAGTCTATTGTTCCCCGCAGTGAATACAGATGCGTGTGTGTTTGTCACCTCATTATCTACAGCTATCGTTCTCAATAGGACAATTGTCAAAGCCATTAACGGTAAAGTACTGAGCACCTGCCCTTTAGGCAGATGGGCATCATTATAACTATGTTCCACCTACAGTACAGATATTTAATTCCTGCACCAGTCGTACGGGCGTCTGCCAGTGCCTGGTTGCACACACACACATAGATAACATGCCAAAAGAAGGCCAAGCTCATCAGTGACCCACGTAGCTGGCGATTCAACGCAACGTCCATTTGTCCATGCCCTGGAAACGTGGTTGCAACTGGACGTGTGGTCGTGTATTATGCACGGGCTATTCAGCCATTTAGTGCAGGGATTAAATGTTGGGACTGTAATTTGGCAAGTCTTGGCAAAAAGGGTGTATTCACCCAGTTTGCAGCTAAACGTTCTCTATTCCAAAACGTTATTGCAGTAATGAAAATGATGAGAAATCTACTGCTCGTCACGTTTCATGCCATCTAATGCTGAAAGAATGATGATAAATGAGAAGCTCATGGGAAAGGAAATCGGGGTTTCTGGAACAACACACACTTACTATCCTCAAGTGGCCGTCAATAAGGGAATCTTCCATTGCACTACAGGATACAAGCATTTATAAATTGGGATAGACTATCCAGCTGTACGATCCTTAACACATGGACACATACTACTGTACTCCTTCCAGTTAAATTCTGATCATATATAGCATCTATTAAGACGGTCACAATGGTACATAGAATTGGCTTACTTGCTCATGGGAACCGAGTGGTGTTATATAGCAGGGAATAATCAAATTTTATAGTAATTCATATGCATTTATACTTGATTGATACAAAGTTGAATCTATTCATAATATATATGAAAACAAGTCTGTTCTTTACCACTGCTATATGATCAGAAATATCTTAAAAGTTAAATCAATAAGGAATAAAACAATACATCATGACAATACATGTAGCTTAAGTCCCTTTTGCCTAACCATGGAATTTCTAATCCAAGCTTAAGAAAGCGGCGTACCATACGGGCCAGACCGTTTAAATCCTTTGAGATGAGTTGCCAGTGACCTGTATCTTAAACATCCTAACGTCATGTCCAAGACTACATAGTCAGCTGACCAATCTTATTTCTGGCTCAATTGTTAGAGACATGACGATGATAGATTTCATTTCAAATTTCTGTGGAGCCATTAAGGATGCATTCCACGAATTGGAACGAATGAAGCTAGAATTGGGAACGCTAAAAGGGGAATCGCTAAGCCTTTCACCAAAACCTTCTAAAGTCAGCCATGATGGATTAAGAAACGCATCACGGTGGACCATAATGGTTTCTATAATAGATCGCGCTTCTCTCTGTTTGTTCTAAGGCGAGCGGCCTTCAAACAGAATTGGCATCAGCGTGGCTAAACGACATTACTTGCTATTATCTCGCCTTAAGCTTTTTGCGACGCAACTTAGAGTTTTACAAATTGATGGATTAGATATCTTGCTAAGATGTAGAACTCTATGACAGACATGTAAACGCACAACCCCCGCGGGAAGGTCTTTACCATCATGCCCACTTAACGACGACACTTCTAAGCGGGGTTAGTAGCATCACCTGTATGAGTAGATAGGAACGTTACACATCTCCGGGGCAGACTGTGGGATTGTCTACAAGCAGACGTCACAGTGTGCGTGATAGAACTGCTCGGTGACGTCTACATTAACGCATTGATGCTTAACCCTTTCGATGCTGAGATTATTTTTTTCTGAAGCACCAGGACGCAATTTCTTTTTCGAAAACCACCTAAACACTGTCATGTTGGTAATCTTTGAATAGCTCTCACTGGGTACTCTTAGATGAGTACAATTATTATTTTGAGATTTTTTGAATCATTTTGTATTGGTCAACTTAGCAACCAGGGGCGTAACACGTGTTAGGGTTAAGAATAACCCTTGAAATTGTCGTCTGGATCTCTGCTACTTATGACAATAACCTCAGTATTAAAGTTGATTTTTTAACAAATATTTGAAGGAGAGTTGTTGGTAGTGTTTTCAATAACATTTCTCCTTCAACTATTTTCAAAAGCGTGCCTCGACTGCGAAAAATCATCAATATTGCCAACGCTACTTTTGGCCGCTGTGAGCATGACAATTAAGGACTGTATGCGTGTTTTATTTCATTATCTAATCTCCTCATAGAACTCGTATATATGCTATAGGGCCTGGTCTGATGACCGAGTGGTCTAATCTGTTGCCACTGACTGCTAGATTTTTCTCACACGTGCTTAGATTCGAATCTGTCTCAGTCTATATACGTGAGAAGGTTGCCAGTGACTTGGGGTTAGGCGGTGGTTTTCCCTTTCTATTCCGGTTTCCCCGACCACTTACATGTACAACTGGCTTGTCACGACTAAGTCGTGATATTATAGAACAGTGCCATACTTCAAAATTGCCGGACTATGTATACACTCATGGGTCACATGCAAACATATATTCTGGTAACCTTCGTCCAAGTACTAAATTATTTTCTTTTAATTTGAAGAGGTTCTGAAACGCTAAACCATTAATTCAATGTTGATTATTTGGGACGCATTTCGAATTCGAAATAGACAATCACTCAGTGTGATCAACGACTTATATTCAAAATGATCATACTATGCCTTTGGGGGGCAAATTTAATAAACGTGAATGTGTCTTAGTGACGCTCCCATATGGGCTTGAACACATTCGCATCAAACGGGAAGTCATGTTATAAAACACATGTAAATACCTTTCGTAAGTAGTTTTTTAAAACAGTTTTTTAAGTAGTTTCGCTCTCTGTTTAACAAATCCTCATCAAATAATTGTTGAATTGTATTGTTTGATGTATTATTGGTAAGGTTGTCGGATCATTTACTGTAAATCACTTAAATATGACGTGAACATTATATAGCGCAATTACGGTCCTGCCGTGGATAGCGTGATCTAATTATAGCGGTGAACGGGAACAGCAGCAGCAAGTTCAATTAAGAATTTAATAAAGACGGGGATTTTATAGTAGCGCATATGGGCAGAGCGCTATTATCGCTTGCCTATTGTTCGCGCTATAATAAAGTGATTTACAGTATACACTTGAGATGCAAATGGGTAAGGGAATATCTTTTAAGATGCAAGAGATTCTGAAACCATATCGAATATCATATTGAATATGTAGTTGGTTATTTTTCGAATTTGTCCTGAATGCACAATACAAAAGATTCCTCAGAGGATGTCTTCTGTGGCTTATAATGGCCGTCTTTGTTTCCGTCACTCTGTGCGTGAGAAGAATGCATAGAAAGCATATAAACTAATAATGCCTCGTATAAGTGCCCTTCTTATAGACAAAGCCATCTTTGGCATTTGAGCCCCATTAAGATGATTTCTCAGAACACGTGCACGTGACATAGTAGTGCATCTTTTACCTTAGAGTGGTACCAGCACATTATCCAATCGTGTATGGTTACAGTGGTGAACAATTGATCCGAACAAAAAGATACCTTAACCCTTATGCTGCTGGTGGCTAATTTGGCCGATACAAATTATGCAAATAACCTGACAAATGACTGAAACTCAGGCACATAGGTAATCATCTGTGAGCATTCAGCGAGAGCTATCAATTGATCTGAACAAAAGGATACCTTAACCCTTATACTGCTAATGGCTTTTTTGGCCAATACAAAATGATGCCAAAATCATGAGAAATGACTGAAACCCAGGCACATAGGTACTCATCTGTTATCATTCAGCAATAGCTATCCAATGAATACCAACATGACAGGGTTAAGATGGTTTTCAAAAATCTTTGCATCCTTGTGCTTGAGGCAAAAGTAACCTTAGCATTTGGGCGGGTTAAAAAGCTGGGAACAATGATGCTTGCTCCCTTTTAGCAATGATACTGTTTTGCACGTTACAGTGCCGACATTTAATTCCTGCACTAAATGCGTGCTCAGCCCGGGCATGATAAACGACCGTATGCCGCATTGCTACACAGTTTCCTTGGCATGGATGTATGGATTACCTCATTACTGAACGTAGATCTGATTCGCAAGCTACATGTGTCATTGATGTGTTTGGATTGACATCTTAGCATGTTTTTTTATACAAGCAGGCACTGGCAGACGTCCGGCCGACTGGGGCAGAAATTAAATGTCTGTACTGTATGTCACTAGTCTGATGAATAACAGAGCAAGTGAAATTAAAGCATGGCAATGATATATCCATTATAGTAAGTCAAAGTGTTTTCTTATTTCCAATGTTAAGATATTGCAGAGGCCGTGTCAATATATAGAAACAATAGACTTTTCCCGTGCCCATACCATTAACCCCAGGTCTGCATCAATCACAATAGTTAATTTGATTTGAAGTGAGTTTTAGACATAGCGTAGGAGATATCTCAAACCTAGCCTAGGGTCGAGCTAGTCTGGGCACACATGACAATCATCTGGAACTTGCCCACTAACTTAATTTCCCTGACTAAGAAACTGGGATAGGATAGAGGAAAGGAGTTGGCAGGTTCGCGGCGAGGGGAGAGCGACTAGGGACAGTAAATGAAGAAATTAGTTCCTGATTTCATTGTTGCAGGACTCACCTAATGCAATCAAGAGAGGTAATACAACTGGCGGAGGAATCGCATTAGTGGGATCCAATTATTTAGTTCAGGTCAAAACGCGCGAAAATATTTGACCTACTTCTAATACCCTCGCTTGCAGTAGTGCAGTTAGCACACATGCGAATTAGGGATACTGTACATACATTATTTACAGCCTGCATTATGTTTCTTCTAGAGAGGGTTGGATTGCTTCTTCGATCTCGGTCAGTGTAACAGTAATTTATTTTTCATATGTTACGTTGTGAAATCCGAAATTCACAACCGTATGTCAAAATAAGGACTACAATTGTCAAAAAATGATATTACAAGTTGCTACCCAAGTCCCAATGTCCAATCCCAATGCCTTTAGAGGCATTGCATGTTGGCCAGTCTTGCCAGTGGGTTCTATAACTATTCTCCATCCGGTAAAAGTGATGTCTTGACGCCCACATGATTGCAAACTGCCCTTCCTTTAATCTATCAGGTTCACATTTATAAAATCATGTTGTAAAATTTCTAGGAGTATCTAGATCACCTTCGCCAAACAATAAAACAGCACATTCTTGTATGTTAAATTGATGGTGCCATGTATTTCCTTGACATTCTATTACAGCCCCTATATATATAATGGTTATGATACGTTCTGAGACTGTGAAAAAGGGGCCTTCACAAAGTATCTTACGCTTAAGAAAGGCTGTGATTGACACATCAGTTGTATAGCTACCATGTCAAGGAACATGGAAATAAACAGTTTCGTCAATTAAAATGCGTTTAGAGTTATTATGTTTTCTTTTTCTAGTTGCGAAGCGGCCAAAAACACAACAACAACAACCTACGATGTGGCTGTTACATTCTCCCCCTCTGACGTTGAAATGTAAACAAACTGATAATAGAGAAAATCTGTATCATGTAACATGCTTTAATATTCCTGATGAAATTGGCAAAATAGAATGGACATAATATATGTGAATGCAATTGCCAAGTTATTCATGTGTTATTTCTAAATTCTAAATGTTATGACAATAGTCGTCGGCTCAGTCTGAAGCAGTTGGCTCTTCCAGTCCGCCCCCCCCCCCCCCCGCCGAATGAAAACATACACCACTTAAGACATTGAAAAATGGTTATTTTACAACATATACCAAAGCCAAATGCATCGGGCACATAGAAAAGCATTGAGGCATATTGCTTTCAAGAATGTGGCCAACATAGAGTTGCCAAGATAGTTGCTGAATGAAGAGAAGAACCCTTTTGCGTGCACCTTGTGAAGGTGAGGAGAAAAGCGTGTGTCCATAATTGTCATGTCATGCAAAATACAATATACTGATTGCAATATGATAACCAGTGGAGCTTCTATTCTCCACCTACACGACATCATAACTCTTAACCCACTCGCCACTACAATGTACATGTAGTGGCAATGGGTGCTCTGTTATGATATACCATACAATGTATATACCATTTCATGTATATATATATATATATATATATATATATATATATATATATATATATATATATATATATATATATATATATATATATATATATATATATATATATATCCTTTTACGGATGTAAATTATGCAAGACGTAGAAATACTTTTCCGTACAATAAGTTATCAAATGCTCCTACTATTTCAAAATTCATTTCTTAGAACAATAACAGAATAGCATGTTTCTATAATTGTCAAGTCGTGCGAAATGAAATATAATGGTTGCAATATGATTACGTCAAGCTTCTATTCTAGACCAGCACGACATCAAAACTCTTTACCCACTGCCTACTAGTGACAATGACCTCTTTGTTTCGATATAACTTCTACTATAATGATATCCTTCATGATTTTTGCTGAGTGTGGTGGCTTAGTAAAAGGATTATAAATTGATTGGGCTACTTTTGAATGTACTAATGTCAACCGAGTTGCCGGACCATTCAGGAATAAGTGTAATGAGCTGATTTGACTTGAGGGTCTTACATGTGTAATTTAGTTAAGCAATTGACCTACTTTTCAATCAATCAGACATGACCCTAATCAGGGTTGAATGGTAACATATACGAAGTTACTAAAAGCTAATGCAATATTAAAAATATACAGTGACATACATATCATCTATCCTAAACACATACCAGTTGAAATTCAGACAAACACCTTATACATTTAATTTGCAAAAAAGTGGAAAGCAGACCCTTCGCAGTGGCGGCGAAGGGTCTTTGTGTTGAATGACAAGCCATCATATATATATATATATATATATATATATATATATATATATATATATATATATATATATATATATATATATATATATATATATATATATATATATATATATATATATATATATATATATTTATATATATATATATATATAAATATATATATATATATTATATATATATATATTTATATATATATATATAAATATATATATATAAATATATATATATATAAATATATATATATATATTTATATATATATATATTTATATATATATATTTATATATATATATATAGAATATATATATATATAAATATATATATATATATTTATATATATATATATATATATAATATATATATATATATTTATATATATATAATTTATATATATATATATATATATATATATATATAAATATATATATATAATATATATATATATATATATATATATATATATATATATATATATATATATATATATATATATATATATATATATATATATACATGTTTATATATATATATATACATGTGTGTGTGTGTGTATATATATGGCCTCCAAGGTATGGTAAATTAAGATAAAAGCGAAACGGATATGATATTGCGTAACACACTAGATATTCTATATGTTTTTGAATTCTAGCTAATCTTTTTTTGTTAATGAATTCCCCTTTGCTTTGCTCGTAACTTGAGCAGTCCATTTGTGTGCATGAGAGTGCAAACCAGACAGTTTCTTGTCTAGAAATAGTCGACTAATCCTCTATTTTGTAGCCGAAGCCGACAAGCTAGGATCCCCATTTGTTAGTTCGACAGTGATTCCTAAAGGGCGGCGTCAATATCTCGGAATTACCAACAATTAAACGCACATTGAAACCGGAGGCTGTAAAAAGGATTCGTCAATAAATGTCTCCACATACAATTCGCTAATGCAAATGCCTTCTTTTTCAAGGAAGGGAGATTTGCGTGTAAGGTTTTGATTTACGTCAGCCATTGCGACTGAGCTCGGTGCCACAGTGTGCGGAAAATGGATGTTTGATAACAGCGGTAAATGGAGCAGTGCTGAAGAAGGATTGTGACTGTCACTATGGCTAAAAGCACCTCTAGTTGAACTGAAACGATGGCAGAATACTCTAGGCCACAGAAACATTACGTCCTCTTTGCATCACAAAGAATGTATTTCGATTTCAAATTGACCTAAAGACTGTCACTGTGGATTAATGAACTGAAACGATGACAGAATACTTGAGGCTACAAAAACAACGCCCGTGTTGTATCACAAAGAATACATTTTGATTGTAAATCGACTTAAAGACCAAAGTATTAAGAATATTTTTGAATTTGTTTCCTTTCAGAAGCATTACCCTGACTATCAAAAATTCTGCATGGATTTACTCGGTAGAAATCGTTTCCATTTACTTCTCACGTGAAATCTTCACCGGGCCATAATTGTTTTCAGTCAGCCCACATAGAATAGTGAATATCTCCTCGCTAGATGTCGCCAGTTTAGAGTCACTTTCGAAAAGAACTAAGTGATAAATCAATATTTAGTCACACATTCTCACCTTCGCTATGTTGAGTGAACAGCGTTGTCCGTCCTGAGGTGCCGATGCAGATATAAAGGCACGACTACTCCATTCATTATTCAACACTTAGTATACATAGATAGACATAATGATTGATCGACCGATAGATAGATAACGGAATGGGTAGATTCTTGGATGGATGGATAGATAGACAGATAGATAGAGCTAGATAGATATGTAAGTAGGTAGGTAGGTAGGTACAGTGGACCTGTCCTAACGTCTGAAGTTCTAGCGCGCTCTATACTTTGAATTATGTCATCTATCTTCATCGCTTTTTCTGCCATATTGTGGTTAAGTTGTGACTAACCAGTTGTAGGTGGTGGAGGAAAGCGGAATCACCGGCGAAAACCACCGTCTAACCCCAAGTCACCAGCAACTTTCTCACATGCCCCGGTGATTGCGGTGTGCGAAATAAGAATAACTGAGAACTTTGCCATATATCACACCCTGTAGGATGCCGTAAAGACAGAATATCTTATCCAATATATAGTTTTAACACCATATTGCCCCATATCTAAATGCAAGCTGCTTAGCGTCAATTTGTATGTAATGCGTAAACATACAAAAGGAAGGAAGGAAGGAAATGGGTTTTACGTCGCTTTCAACAGCTTAGGTCATATCGCGACGAGATAGAAACCCGGAACCGGGAAGAAATTCCCTACTCTTCACAAATAGTTCCAATGGGTCTTTCAGTTGCAGAAAGACTATAGACGGCCCTCCACAACGCCGAACATTTATATAGCGACCAGGCCAACCCGCTTGGGGATCCAGCGGAGACTCGAACCAGATAATAATGCGAACTCACGCTTGGGAGCCAGGCATCGTAACCACTAGGCCACGGCGGATCCCTCGTAAACATACAAATTCTTTGCACAGAACATCATTCAGTGTTATAGTTTAAACATTCAGAATTCATATACATTAGTATAAACTAATTATACTGGATTTTGATAGAAGAGGTAACAACGGTTCCATTTAGAGATGTCGGTACCCTAATTCAAGTCTCGCAATGCGTGTATTTATTCCGCCTGTACCCCGGCTGCCGACTATTTCGTATCGCGTTACGAGAAATATTTTCCTTAAATTGATACGCTGATAGGCAATAACAATCATTTACTGATTCCTGTAAAACATTACCGTTTATCTTAATCAAATAATCATCATAGAGAAATATGAAAAGCTACTTTTTATTAAGATTTTATAGTAGGCATTCATGTTATCATTAACGGCTTAATGGTTGTTAAATCGAGCAAATTATAGATTTATTATCTGATAGCTTATTACAATACAATTTGTGTCATGCAAATTGCTTAAATGACGCAATTAGTTCTTTAAACACTTTAAGTCTTTTATGTTTTCTCGAAATGATTGATGCGTGTACTTCATTTTTATGAACGTGTGTGATTGATTTCCCTTTTTACTCAAAATAGAATGAAAATGCATTAGAAGTGTGTTAATATAAAATTAGATTATCGTTTTATGTTTACATTTACAATAAATCAATGATATATTTGCCTATAGATTGATAGGCGAATGAAACGGAGGAGAGTTCCATATGAAGCTATGAACTACTTAAGTTATTATTTCAATACTAATGTTGCACTGTTTAAATGTTTTGCATTGCGAAAATATATGTTTATTGACTGTATCATTTCTGGTACAAAAGCATATTCTTTGTGAACAACATAGAAAAATAAATAATTAATTAAATGGGTTTAACAATAAATGCGAAAGACAAAACGTGCTTACTAAAAGGGTGTAAAGCACTTAAAGAATCTATACAATGGATATACAATATCGGTAGTAGAGTACATAAATTAGGTAGGTTGTCAATGCCAAAGTGTACTACAAATACATAGATGGCTGTAAAAGCCGAAAGATTAATATTACCTGCGAGGCATACATAGCCGTGAAGATATCATTATTACAGCTGAAAAAAATATTTAGCTGTCTAGGGAAAGCTTAAAACTGGGATAATGCAGGTGAGTAAGTATTACAAGAAAAGGACTATTGCTTGTAAATACTATTCAACGTCTGCCAAGCTTTACCATAGTTACGTATCATTAAGCATATTTGAAATCAGGTCCTACTTTAGGTGAACTAATAAAAGAGGACTCAAAATAACAAAAAATGAGCACTTTCTATCCGTAAAGAATTAAAGCTAGCCTGCCTTAGCATGGGAAATAATAATCTAGGTGAGTAAGTATTACTAGCAGAAGAGGTTTGCTTGTAATTACTATTCAACATCTGCAAAACTTTACCATAGATACATATATGTGAGCACAGTTGAAATCAAGTCCTATTTTAGGGCATCTAATATAGGAGGACTCAAGAGAACAATAAACTTAACACTTTCTATCCGTAGAGAGATAAAGCTGGCATGCCTTAACATGGAAAAGAAATATAGCTGACCTGCCTTTCTCATAGTAGTCGTAGGAGCCAATCTGGGGTTTCGCCTTATTGAAGTGGTCTCCTAGACAAAAGTTATACCATTATCCGATACCCCCTCTACTTTTCAATACAATTGAGTACATATAGTGGATATTTGTTGCTATTAGCTTGAAGAAATAGAGCATCATCTCTGGGTCTGCACCGGCTGGGGCTTTTCCCAGTAGTACATGTAAGTTACATGTATTGACAAGAGGGGTTAGGATTTTGGTCCCATACAAATTCTCCAGATTGTTTATCTCTGTAAACATAATTTCTCTTTCCCTTTCAAAAAACGTGCAATGCATTAAGATATGCTCTACATCTTCAAGCGCAAAATCATGGCATAGGTCACAATACGGGCGGTTAATGCGGTCATTTCTGTACTGGTTTACATCACATTTCAAGTTACTAGCTCTGCACACTAATTTTGACATGGTTTCGCACTGTGGGATCATATCCGGAGAAATGTCACTCAGTTGACACCATACTAGAGGTCTGACCTCCTTATTTGTTGCATAAATATATTCGGTTGAATTAAATAGTCTAGTTCTAAAAAGCCAATCCTGTTTCTCGAGCCCCCAGGCTTTGGACCATACGAGGTCTCTCCACTGTTTTTTACTGAATACTCTCGTACCCTGTAACATTTGACCAATCATATCATACAAATCAAAAACTTCTGATACTTTTAGGATATCGAAAGTAGGACTCTGCAGTCTGTTTTCCCTCGATACAACCTTATTCTGATCAAAGCACCTGTAACTGTGCAAAAACACCTGTTTATAAATAGACGTGTCATCTAGCATAGCAATAGATCTAACAAATAACATTTTCTTCACACATACAAATATTTCTAATCTTATCCATCCTAATCCCACATAGCTTGTGGCACGGGGTGAACTATGTTTGAACCGTTGGATTCTACGCCCTGCGTAGACTTGAAAGTCTTCTAAGAGTTTAATGTCTTCATCGTCCATAATCCACAACTCGCATGCAAACGTTATTATTGGGACCACCATTGCCCAAAATATCATCCCACATGCCCTTATTGTTAAACCCCGAGGTTTAAGACCTAGCCCTGAGGCTGCGTTCAAGGCTTTCCGGCCCTTACTAATTTTTTCGGTGATACGACCCTTGTTTTGCCATAAGCTGTTATTCTTTAAGCCTAGCTTGCTCAATAGTTTAGCAAGCATCAATATTATACAAATATGGCACTTTGGTGAGTGTAATATACAATATCATTTTTCAGAGTGCAATAAAAATTGATATTGCACGAAACCAAAGTGCCATATTTGGTTTATTATATGCCTACTGCTCATTCAAATAGAATAATTTACTAATTTAAAGAATTTTGAAAATGTAAATATTATTAATATACTTTTCCATTTCCTGGTTTTACCACAAACCATTGGATTATTGTAAATTTACAAGTTGTTATATATTCTTGTGTTAATTCAGTAATATCGCAATCAAAATACTCTAAATACACAAGTCAGTCACATGCATTAGTTTTAGAAATGTAATGATTTATTTATTTAATTTAAAAATGTGTTTTACTAATTCCCTTCCTAATCATGATTTTACAAGAAGCCCAAACTCTTCTAAGTTCCTTGTCTCAATTCACTTCTGTTGGCTTCCTTTTCAAGAGTTGAAGTTGAGAATTGAGCACATGAACCTGACAGCTCTGAGTCAGTGTTGGAAAGTGATATTGCACCCCAATATCACTTGTGTAAGGTGGTCATGTGACCATGATCTGACCAATCACAGCAGAGAATGAGCAGTAGGCATATAATAAAAATTTATATTGCACGAAACCAAAGTGCCGTATTTGTTTTATTATATGCCTGCTGCTCATTCAAATTAAATTATTCAATAATTTAAAGAATTATTAAAATGTTAATAGTATTGATACGTTTTTCCATTTCCAGGTTTCGCCACAAACCATTGTTTTTTGGAAAAATTCTCTAATCTGAAATTATTTTTCTGTGTTAATTTAGTAACATAACAATAAATATACTATAAATACAAGAAAAAGTCACATGCATTATTTTCAGAAATTTAGTGTCAGAGATTTATTTTTCTAATTGAAAATATGTTTTGTCTTTAATATAGATAAAATAGTTTGTATTTTTGCAAGGGTCCATTCCTTGTCAGGATTTTACAAGAAGCCCAAACTCTTCTGAGTTCCTTGTCTCAATTCACTTAAGCAAGATTTCAAGTTGAGAATTGAGCGCATGAACCTGGCAGCTCTGAGTCTGAGTATTGGAAAGAAGTATTGCAGCCCTATATCAATTTTTATAAGGTGGTCATGTGACCATGATCTAACCAATCACAGTTTAAATATGACACTTTTTAACTTAACAGTAACTGTACATGTCGTTGACCATTTATGATGACACTACTATGTCATGAATAATGAATTTGGATATACATAATGGCAATGACGTGATCCTGGCATAATGATAAGGTAAATCGATAGCATTGAATTATAATCATCATAGTTATAACGTTTCATAAAACCAGAATGTAACACTAATGTAATGTCTATCCTCCGTAACGGTTTTATATCTTTTACGACACAATACATTTGAGTTATATGTATTTCGAACCTCATAAAAGCGGGTTGTACTTAAACGGAATCATGAAAATAAGGTATCTCATATCTTGAATAAGGCACATTTTAAGACATGTGCAATAAACTCAACACAAATTGCATCATACATTTATCGACATTAGCACAAAAGGATTACACAGGTTAAGTGAAATCTATAAAAGACTAAGTAGTAAGACAATTTTATGGCAAAACTTGTAAAGTTGAACTCTTAAAGACGGCATAAAAGACCGGGTTAGTCAGAAAAAGTTATAGAAAACATGTTTAAGGGCAGTTCACGTTATACAACGTAAGCACAACTGACCTTTAAGTAGTTTGCCTTAAACATGGTTCATTATGTGTTCCTTTAAAGTTAGTTTCTAAGTTGATTTAAGATACAAATTGTTTATATTTTTTCTTGTATAATTTTGAGATTTAGTTTTTCGTCACTCTTTTGCTACATGTATTAGAGTGGCTACATTGTGACTAACAAAGTGAGTGATTTTGCGGAGGAGGTTGGTTCATGTAAACGCAGAAAAGCACCTACTAAGCCTAGTTCACTGACAACTTTCTCACATCCAGTGAAAAGTGTTAGGAGACGGCCAGCGATCAGTAGGAACACCCTAGACCACTCGGCTATGAGGATGAGCCTCCATCAACTTACAATAATAAAGTCGATATATGCAATGGCTGATGGAATTGCCGAAACGGTTATGTGACTGCTATAGGAAATATTTGTTTCCATAATGATGGTGCATCTTCTGTGTCAGTCTAAGGGTAGAGAGACTCCATAGAAACATGCCTGTCTTGATTGCGCTAATAATGACTGTTACAACCATACTCATTACGCATTTCCTTTCTGCTCATCGGCTTCCCTAGATGCATTGCCTTTAAGCTAGGAGAGGAGGCCTTGTGCCGTCTTTTGTGTTTGAACTTAACCATGGTCGTGCTCATTAGTGGTAAACACATCCCTGGGTAGACTCCAGTCCCGTAACAGAATTGCACAGCGAGAGCAACTGATGTATCTCATCGTTAGAGACGCAAGACACATGTAAAGCTTTATTTTCTATTTCTACGTCCTTTTCTTCTTCTTCTTCTTCTTCTTCTTCTTCTTCTTCTTCGTCTTCTCCTTTTTTGTCTTGTGCTTGTACTTCTTCCTCTCCGTCGCCTTGTTCTTCTTCTTCTTCTTCTTCTTCTTCTTCTTCTATTTCTTCTTCTTCTTCTTCTTCTTCTTCTTCTTCTTCTTCTTCTATTTCCTCTTCTTCATTCATTCATTTTCTCCTTACCCTTCTTCTTCTTCTTCCTCGTTCATTCTTCTCATTCATTTCATTTTCTTCTTTTATTCTTCTGCATCTCATTTTCTACACCTCGTTTGTCTTCTTCCTCATCTTCTTTTTCTTCCTCGATCTTTTCCCACTCTTCTTCGCCCTTTTCCTCTTTCCTTCTTCATGTCGATTGCAGAACAAAAGGCATATATATATATATATATATATATATATATATATATATATATATATATATATATATATATATATATATATATATATATATATATATATATATATATATATATATATATATAAATTATATATATATATATATATATATATATATATATATATATATATATATATATATATATATATATATATATATATATATATATATATGTATTGAGGAAAGGAATATAAATATGATCGATCGATTAAATTTACGTTATACTATCGATATTTAGATACTGGAACTCCATTACGTCATGCAAGAATAACTTGTCAAAAGTTTTATAGGTACACGTACATTGTACGTACATATCTCGTAACGGGTATCTTTTTCATATTACCTTTCAAGGTAATCGCAGACATGTTTGCCCTATCGAAAATGTCAAAAATGAATTATCCACCAAGATCCCCATAATCTATTTTAAATTGCCCATCATAACATGTCGATTCATAACATTCCACAGTAAGATTGATTCCGCTGTCGATTACATCTTTTTACGGGGAGATAATTGATATCGTTCAGCAGTGCTGGCAATAAGACCAGCTAAGGAGATTATAGAGAGCCCCTCTCGCGCCCATGGCGTTGGCTTTACGCCCCAGGGACCCATAAACCACCCGGGTAAATCACGCGTGCGCTAATGGCTCTCGCTATTTTCACGCTCCGCTGCTTCCTAGGCGGCCTAGTCAGGTGAAAAGCATTTAACACGAAGCTTTGGCAGGCCATGAATGATGACGGAATGTCGGGGATGGAGAAGGATAAAAAGCCTCGGTGAAAATGAAGTTAATATGATGGGAGACGTATGAGGCGGAGGCGATACATCATGGATAGACAGCAACGAGTGAGTGAGGAGGCGAGATTGCTAATGACTGTGCGAACCTTAATAACCTTGCAGGGGATTCTCTCGCTTTCTTCACCAATTGCGAGACTATTAATTTGGTGATAATGTGTTCCATATTTGCGAGCGTGCCTTAGAAGTGAATCTGTCGCACACATGATTTTACATAGATCTTAGGCGAGATTGTAGAGTTAGGAAGAAATGACTTAGAAA
Organism: Maea johnstoni; assembly: GCA_963942565.1. NCBI lineage: Eukaryota > Metazoa > Annelida > Polychaeta > Spionida > Magelonidae > Maea > Maea johnstoni. The sequence goes on along the minus strand of OZ012694.1, from coordinate 27,622,574 downwards.
ACGCTCACAGCTCGGTACTCTGTCGACGGATGCTCTCTGCATATCAATCATGGCAAGCTCAGGTATGCCGTAGATTAAATGAATTATGTTTAAAGGACAATTCCACCATGAATAAAACACTCCATAGACCCAAAGTTCCCACCACTGCCAACATACAACATACATGTACAAGAAGTATATTCCTGTTTAAACGCCTCATGAACGACACAAAATGGAGACACTGATGGCGGCCATTTTAGCCAATTAATGACTTATCTCTGGCCGTTGGTGCGCATATGTCATTGGCAGCTACCTAAAACACTAAACTGGAAGGAAAGAAAGGGAAGGGAGATTTGAGCATGAAAGACGTAGCGAGAATCGTAAACGAAAAAGATATTTCAAATAATGCTTGAACACTTCTGGAACCTTGTTCGCAAAATTGCATGCATGAACTCTCTTAATCTACATGCCAAATAGAAACATCCTAACCAGATATTCATAGGTTTTTAACGCGTTTTGCAAATATAAATGAAAGTTGTCTTTAACTGTCCATAGTCTAAACAACTTTGATAGCAACGGACTTTTGCTGATGAACAGTCAGTATGAGTTTACCTATTAACAGCTTGCCTTGTATATCAAACCTAGGCCCTAGTGCTATCTTGTATTGCCGTATCTTCAAAACATTCATATGAGATGGCATAAATACATCCATCTATTTGATCTAATCTTTATTTCGGTGATGGTAGAAACAGCAGGATAAGGACGAATTTTGATGTTTGTAGACTTTTAATGATAGTGATTTTGCCAATTGGTATGAGAAATCTGGTTGTCCAAAAATCTTGGCATTTTTTTTCCATATTAATTTCAGTAATTTCGTGCATATCATTTATATTGAATGTTGTGCCTAAATATACAAACTCAGAATTCCAAATTAGATTCACTTTCCTTTAAAAAATATTGCTGCTATCTCCCCACTACCAATTTTTGTTTTTTCATTATTAACTTTCAATCCTGATATTTGTTGAAAGTCCTGTAGAGCCTTTAGGGCTAATCTTATTTATTTTCATTTGCTGCTAAGTTAAGGGTTGTCTCGTCAGCATATATCGATATTTTTTGTTCTTTATTGTAGACTTCGATGACTACTATGTTGTATAGTCTCTCACTGCTGCAGCCATTATCTCAGCTGCCAAAACGAATACATAAGGAGACACTGGATCACCTTGCCTATAACCTCTATGGAGGAGAACTTTGTCCAAAATGTGCCCAATTTAGAATTTATACGAATAAGCAGTCCCCTTTGTTAATTTTATCCAATTAATTATATTATTTCCAATTTTTTAAGGTGTTTGATATGAATTCCAAATTAATCGAATCAAAGGCTTTCTCGAAGTCCTTTAATACTATCAGTCCTTAAATTTGTTTTGTGTTTACAGCAATTCATCATGTCATATTTAAATCTAATATTTTCCCTCATAAATCTTTCTTTTATGAAGCCTTGATCAGAATGTATTAAGTATTTTTGTCCTAATCTCGACCGTAAACATGGTCTGACATACTTAGAAAACATCTTAATAAAACACGTTAAGCATTTGTCCATATGTTCTTGTTTCTTTTTAAATTTTAAATTGCACACGTGTGCAACAATATTTTAATTTTCCAAAGGTCTTGAATTACGAAACAATATCTATTATCACATTAACATTAAATCAGTATATTTTTCTTTGTACAACGATGTGTAAACATCTATATCTCGATGTATTCGCTGTTAAAGTCGTGCTTGTACGAATTTTGTAACTAAAATGTTACAGCAAATAAACGTACTACTACTACCACTACTACTAAGCAGTTATCCAATCAATATACTAGTACATACTTAGTGGTGTGTTATATTTATGGACTCATACCTATTCAACATGTTATATGCCAAGGTTCTAGAAGCCTTGAATATGTCATTGTTCTGTCGTAAGGGCCGAATTATTGTTTATTCCTTTTAAAAAAGCCTTCAAAAATCGCGCTGCATGTTAGTGATTTTTCAATTCTATCTTAAAGACGGTTTATCCAATTACATTGGTGTTGCTATAGACATTCGCACATGCTGACACATGCTGAATGTTGACAGGTATGCGATAGCGGACTTGGTCTTTGTGGCCCGGGGTCACTGATCTGGTAAGAGAGAAGCTGAAGACCTGTGCTGACCTTATGGCTGATATAGTATGACGGCAAAGACAGCACTAGGGACTAGGTACGTGTTACGAGCCAATCAATCAATCATCGCGGCGGCCATAACTGGGCTTAGACTAGGAGACGACGTGAGAAAGGTCAATGATCGGGCATTATTCTGCAAAATAGCAGCAAATTGTTTTGTGCTCCAAACGAGAAGGTCTCTATCGTGAATCATGGTCTAGCAGAGTATCTGCAGACTAGTCGATTTTATGCAGACATTGCATTAAGGAGGAAACGCTCTTTCACTCTTTTGGGCTGAACATGTGTGTGCGTATATATATATATATATATATATATATATATATATATATATATATATATATATATATATATATATATATATATATATATATAAATATATAAATATATATATATATATATATATATATATATATATATACATATATATATATATATATATATATATATATATATATATATATATATATATATATACGCTCTGTGATTGCTTCCTCGTGATTTATGATCAGGCTGGCTTTCCCTTCCCACGGCAGCACAGTATCTTTTTATAGGTGTAATATAGCCATTTTGAGGCAGATTGGGTGGATGCACTTATGATTGACTTCAATCTGACGTGATTTATTTTTATTATCCTTCGCTTCCGTTTTTGATATGACCTTTTCCTTCATTGATATCGTTAGATATATTTGCATGGATATTTCTATCATTAAAGATACTGACGTAAATGACGTAGTTGGAATATATATCCTTACTTGTGAATTATAGCAGTTCCTCCATTGTCTGTAATTTGGTAAAAAAAACACTTCGATACATATTTAGATATCATTAGGCCTTTAATTCCTTTGTGTTGGTATAACGCTGCCTAATGCTAAGGCTAGGACATTGATTGTAGCAAACCTGCTCGGTACCTTGCTGTTTTCCTCTATTTGTGTATTAATCCCATAAGTTGTTTATGCACTTTGCCTTTTAAAGTCTTAAAGTTACTTTTTTTCATGTTAATTTCCTAGTTTATTGTTTTTTATCTTAGAGTTTTTCTTATGTTATTATTTTTTATTTACTTACGTTCAATGCATATATCGACCACTTAATATAAGTATTATTTGTCTTGAAATATAATTTTATGAATTTCTACGGCGAGCCCTGTAGTCGATATAGATACATACATACATTATATCAATAAAGATGTAACTACAAAAACAGAAGCCAACATAACAAAAGGTAAACTGATTAAAAAAGAGACGAGACGTTAATTTTTTTTAAATGAAGAGGATTGCTCACCAACAATTATCTGGACTTTTCTCGTCAACTCTCTCACATCCCAAACAAAATACTATGCGATTCGTTTCCGGTATTCTATGCGATAGGGTTGGCAGTGACTTGGAGCTTGTCTGCCAACTTGCCAGACATGCCATCCATTGCCATTTTAATCGGGCAAGTGGTTTCAACCAAGTAATTATTGGCATATGCTTGTCGACTAAAGGTCTCTCTCTCTCTCTCTCTCTCTCTCTCTCTCTCTCTCTCTCTCTCTCTCTCTCTCTCTCTCTCTCTCTCTCTCTCTCTCTCAGTCCTTAAAATGGACTTTCTAAATTGAACGTTAACATTTAAAGCAAACATGAATCCACCTACGTAAGTCATCATACAATAGAAAGGGCCTCTGTCTTCAATTAGCGGCCATGCTTGCTGAACTCGAGGCATGTATGAAAGTTACAAGTGACTCAAAGGCAGTGTTGGTTTTACCCATGTGCTCCTGTTTCTCTGACACCATTTACTGGCTACTCACCATTTGAATCAATATGGCAGGACAAGTGACGATACAGTGCCGACATTTGATTTCTGCACTAAATGCGTGGGCAGCCCGTGCATACGGTCGTTTATAATAAACGACCGTATGCCCGATTGCTACCCAGTTTCCTTGGGATGGATGCATGGATGACCTTATATATTAACGTAGCTTCGACTCGCAAGCTACATGTGTCATTGATGTGTTTGGATCATTTTCTTGACATCTAAGCATGGATTTTTAAACAACCAGGCATTGGCAGACCTACGGTCGACTGGTGCAGGAATTAAATGTCTGTACTGTAAACGAACTTCCAAATGCAAATCCCACCATTATCTTACATGCCTGAAAAAGACCTGAAACTGTATTCCCCTCCGCCATATGAGACGCACAGCCACTAATAGCAGGCTTTCAGACCTGCTTGCAGACAAATGCCACATACATTAGAGCTAGCAGCAGATGATAATTGTGTGGCGCACATCACACGTGGCGTTGTTTAGCTATGCAAACGGCGCCATTCATGGAGCCATTGAAGGTGCCGCGGAGATGGGAGCACGCGCGAGGCCCAGTCAAAGGCGCAGACACCTCTACATTAGGCATTAGCCAGGCTGTCGAGAATCAAAAGACTGCTGCACCTCTACAGAGACGGTGTAACACGTATCACTGACCCAGGGTATCAGTGACCGCGGTCGCTGGCCGCAGCGGTGTAACAAGTATCAGTGATGCCCAGGTATCATTGGCCGGCGGAAGGGGGTGGAGGGGGGGTGGGTCACTGGCTGCAACAGTATAACAAGTATCAGTGACCTGCAGGTATCAGAGGCCGGGGATCACTGACCGCAACGGTGTAATAAGTATCAGTGACCCCCAAGTATCAGTGACTGGGGGGGAGGGGGGGGGGGGGGGGGGCACTGGCCGAACGGTGTAACAACCATCATTGACCCCCAGGGACTGGCCCCGGTCACTGCAACTAGTTTAAATTTCCAACATAGTTGTTGACGGCAAGCTTTTTTTTCAAATGTTTTAAACTTTATAGACATAGGACAGATTACAACAAAAAAGTAATAAGGAAACAGACAAAAGTTCTTAAAGGCTAGGGTCACTCATAACCTACATGTATTTAACAGTGAGCTTGGTTTCACAGATGAACTGTATGGCCGGTTCACACAGGAACCTTGAGCAAGGCCATGGTACCTTAGGCAAGATAATGACCCATTCGTCCCTTCAGACAGCCAAGAAAGTCTGATGGTTATGGGGATATCTTTTCAGTGAAAATATTCTTTGGGAAATATATGATGAATTTCTCAAATATCATTCAAATGTGTTGCAATGGTATAATCTAAACATTTCAAAATGTATCACACATCCTGACGAATCCGAACTCCTTACCTTGCGTGTTTAAGATGAACTGAGTAAAATCTACATGAAATGCACATAGTCGTGTTGATGTTTAAAGACCTTTCTCATTTGCGGTCCTCTAATGTGGTTTTCTTCTAAGAAGGCACTGCTTAACTATGTTATTCCATCCTGGCGTGCGTTAAGAATCACAATGCCAACACCCGCGAGATTCAAAGGAACACGCTGAATGCAGTAAACTCTAAATCCCATAGACCTCAGGAATGATATCATGGAAACTTGTGCTAACCTAGGTTAGTGTGAGGTTTAGGGTTATGTGGCCCTAGCCCTATAGCAGCCACGATTTTTGAACACAAATGCAATGCGACTGCCTAGTTGTAATGAAACAAGTAACAGTTGTATTACAGTCGTGTTCAGTCATTTCAGTTTTTTGGTCATGTTTCCATCGCGACAGTTTTATAACGTTTAAAACGATCGTAATATTTGAACTCTGGATGTAATTGTCGAGTTACAATCTTGTGACTTCGTTTCTTATCATATTACAGTTATCTGGTTTGTGATAAAGTCTAAAGGTTGTGTTTTGAACATAAACGTACACCCATGGGAATATTTAAGATGACTGTTAAACGATAACTACATGATGTCAATCCAAATGTATATTGACTTAAGCAAATTACAACAAGACTCCAATGCGTCTAAAAAAATTGCTACTTGGTTTAAGTTTCCCACAGGTTTTTGATAACATGATACAAGCTCCTTAGTTATCTAAGCGTAAGGTGAACATGGAGGGGACAAGGAAAACTAAGAACAGAAATGGCGAGAAAGCTCAGCAAACACAAACTATTTTCGAAATGATTTTTAAAAGGACTAAACAAAATTTCGAAAAACATTCACAATATATATGAGTAAGACATTAAAATATCACCATAGCAAAGACATAAGCGAATTGATAGAATTTGAATTTTGTTTTTCGTCACATTTATGCCAATTGTGGCTAATTCGTGACTAGCCAGTTGTAAGTAGTGGAGGAAACCGGAGTAGTCGGCGAAAACCACCACCTAACTCCAAGTCACTGGCAACTTTCTCACATGTGCAGGCAGGGATTCGAACTCAGGCAGTAGTGAGAGACAGCGCAGTCAGTGGCGGCGCCTTAGACCACACGGCCGTCAGAGCAGGCCCAAATTGATAGATGTGAATAATGTTATAAAATATAAATATAATAAAAGTTAAACGTTACGGAGAATTACGGAATATTTTTTCAAAATATGAACCAATATCTTCTCAGAGTAATGTTTGATAACATAAAACCATCTTTTATCAACATTTACCGTTAATGATTCACATTTACATATTACAAATGTTGTTTTAAACATTTATTGAATATGTTATTGACATATATCAAAATATACATTTATGAAATATTGAACAATATTGTTCCACACTAATGTTTGATAATATTAGACTAGAATATTTCTTAACATTTAAATTATTATTTTACATCTGCCTATTATAAATGTTTATTTAAATATCTATTAGGTATTGCATTTAGAAAGTTTAAGATATTTATAAAAGGTCTGAACAAAGTTGAAATGGGATGTCAAAAAATATATAGTAATAAGATAATAACCAACAATTTTCTGCAATAAATGTTTGATAACATTATCCTATCATGTATCGACATTTAAAATACATGTTTTTCATCTGCTTAATACAATCTTTTTTCAAACATCGGATTGATATCAAGAACACATCCAGTAACATATTCGTGAAACATTTGAAAAATGCTGTAATGAAATGTTAAAAATAACATTTACAAATTTTTAATGAATATTTTGAAATGTTTTGCCAATTGTTTGTTCAACATTACTATAAAACAGTCATTTAATATGGGGATTTTAAAAGTATGTTTGTTACGGGTCATGGGTAAGTATATATTTTTTTCTAAAAATATTTTAAGCACACCTTTATGGAAAAGAAAAGTATTTCAAAAACATTAAAATGATGTTGAGTAAGATGTTACAAAAAATGTTGGCATAATATTTACCAAGCCAATCATTTAAATGTGGATAAATATCTTGCAACAACAATGTAAAAATGTTTCATAGCCATATAGTTGATGAATAATTTAAGCGATATTCTTAAATATATATTTTACATATTGTGAAAATAATGATTAAGATGTATTAAGAAATGTTAATGAAATAAGTATCAGGCCGAATGTTTTAATATTGATTTTTCAATAATAATATGAAAATATTTCTCAGAAATATTCGATGAATAATTTTTACAGTATTGTATAAATGTATTTCAAAATGTTGTGAAAATAATAATTCAAATATCATAAGAAATGTTATGGTAATAATTATCAGGTTGAACGTTTTAATACTAGTACATTTTTTCAGTAACATTTTCATGAATATTGGGTAAAACATTTTAAAGACAGCACATACAATGTATGTTTTGTGTTTGCTGGGAGTAGCCAAAAGAAAAAAGAAAACAACACAAAAAGAACTCATCATTTGGCCGTGAATAAAGTGATTTGTGCCAAAAATACTCCCCAACTGTTGAAAATATGTACGTAGGTTACATTATTAGAGCAGTATCAGAAGTCTCACATTTCTCATAGGGGGAAGCGCTCGTACGTCTCACAACATATCAATTGTGACACACACGCTCTACACTCTCAAAGCAATCATTTGACTACAAGTACCATTTTTTTTAGCACGCGTTAGAAACAACTTTAGATATATTTTACTCTCTCTTCCTAACGCAAGTATAAGTCGAATCTGGTTTTGACAACAGAAGAAATGCACAAAGAGGAAAGGTTTCAACAATATACATGCACCCACAGAACTATGATTTTAGTGGCTTTCAACCGTTAGACAAATATGAATATACGAATCTAGATCTTTGACCATTCGTCAAATTTCTCTTTGAAGCTGAGTATGTACGATGAGCATGGGAAAAGTTCGAGTGACTTGGAATTACCTGATGGTTTTACCCATCTATTCTGGTTTCCTCCACCATTAAATGCAGCATTGCTTTCTAATGATTTTAAAACCTAACTGATATGCCAGGTAGGATCAAACAATCTCTTTTTCTTTGCTGAAAGCTGATAAAAGCAGCCATTACACGTTGGTCTTTCATGACGACAAGAAAGCATGAAATAATTGGATCATTTAGCAATTTCTCAGCCTGTTAAGTCTAAGTGCGCAGGTGTTTTGGATGCATAATTTCTGTTATTTGATATCGAAAAGCATCCTGATGGCCGATTAGTCTACGGCGTCGCCACTGGATGTTTCTTTTCCACCGCCAGTGGTGGCTTTCCCAGCCGAGTCATGAGGGGAAGTTGTCAATGACTATTGCTCGATTCAGAAAATAACTCCATCCGTTATTTTTGGACGGTCATTAGTGCATTTTTGGCAAAATTCGGAAGGAATAATATGATGATAATAATGATAATAATGATGATTACAATAATAGTAATAATAATAATAATAATACTGATAATAATAGTAACAATTATAATAATAATGAAAATAATAATAATGATAATAATAAAAACGATGATAATAATAACAATAATAATAATAATGATAATAATAATGATATTTATGATAATAACAAAATATAACAATAATAAATATCAACAATTGCGACATATGATAGTTTTGCAGTATAAAAGTATAATTGTCAGCTGACGAAATTGGTCAATGTGTAACTTTGAATAACAATTCATCCACTTATTTTGTAAATGTATATATCGGACTTTGTTAAGTAATATATATACATGTATATATATATATATATATATATATATATATATATATATATATATATATATATATATATATATATATATATATATATATATATATATATATATGTATATATATATATGTGTATATATATATGTGTATATATATATATATATATATATATATATATATATATATATATATATATATATATATATATATATATATATATATATATATATATATATATATATATATATATATATATATATATATATATATATATATAACGGTACATAAGAAACTACTCATTCCGAGTTTATAGTTAATGATTCAAGTTCCATAACTTATTTTTGGAATTCTAATATATGAAGAAAAAACAATGCAATCCCCTAATAAAAGCATTAAATTGAAAGATCTATAGAAGATACTTAACTAATAAATTATGGAAAGTTACTAAGTGCTGCCCAACGGAGAAACAAAACACACTATAGGTATTTTGATTTAGCCAAAGCAAGATTTACCATTTCCTACCAAGCCATCAAGGGTAAATTGTCAAGTTCTGTGTTTTGGCGTAAATTACTACCCATGGCGAACTTAGAATGTACATTTATACTGCAGTGTAACACTATGTTTGTTATCCCCACCACTCAAGAAAATTAGTTTTCTAGTTTTAATGAGTAATACTAATAACTTCACTATCTTTTGATATTGAATTGATAGCTCATAAAATTAAAAGCTGTTCGTGACATCACTCTAGTGTGTTTCTCACAACTAATTAAGAATGATGCTTTACGTTTCATACATCATTTGAGAGTATTAACATATGATGAAAAATAAAGCAATCCTGAATAAAAAAACAACATAAAAATGAAATATCTATAGACGATACTAAACTACTAACAAATTAAGGAAAGTTACTTAAGAACATACAAACGGGAAAAACAAGACACACTATAATAGGCATTTTGATATAGCCAAACGCCATCCGCGGTAATGTAAGGTTCTTATTAAAGTATATAATCTCTGCTTTATAGCACAAGAGATCTACCCCTGGGTAACGTACAATGTATATCTATACTGCTTTGTAACAGCACGTTTGTTATCCCCATCACTAAAGAAAATTAAGTTTCTAGTTTTAATGAGTTATACTAATCACTTCACTACCTTTTGATATGGAATTTATAGCTCATAAATTGTGCATGACATTATCCTTGTGTGTTTCTCACAGCTAATTAAAATGATGCTTTACATTTCATAAAAGGCAACGCTCTTATGTACATACATTAGGTAGCCAAGAAGGACACTCAGATGAGTCAAGGCTTTCCAATTAATTTTTATTACGCTAGCCTAAGTAGCGTGCCTTTACTGGTGTGTAGGCTTATCAAAGAAAGAGGTTACTGACCTCAGGCACGGCAACGTAATAAATATTATAGGTACTGGTAATGCATAAAACGGTTGGTGCCTGCTAATTTTCAAGAGTTCAGGGGTTGATCTATTAGTCGAGTGTTCGGGCGCTGTCAGTCTAAAAGTTCACAGTCTCTTACATCGTAAAAGGTTATATTCATGCCGGGGAATGTTCGCAGATTGTCCACCAACGTTGGGTTAGTATGATCATCAAACATAAAAATAACAATATGAAATAAATGGCAGCACGAAACAACCACTGAGACGAGTTCATAGGAGTATTACTCATAATTAATGTATATATATACAGTGGAACCTGTCAAGTTGAACACCTGTGTACATTAAACACCTGCATACATTGAACAATTTTTCATGTCCCAGCACACTCCCATTGAAAATCAATGGGAGGCTACCTGGTTACATTGAACACCTGTCTACCTTGAACATTGAACACCAAATTTGTTCCCGCAGGCCAAATCTAACCTGTCTACTTTGAACATTTTGCACTGATTTGAAACTTTTCACTGAAAATGAGGACAAATGAGATGCATAAAATTAGCTGTGTTGTTGAGTGATATCTTTCAAATGCTGAACATGTGAAATTTTTAACTAAATGAAGAAAGTGAGGTAAAGACATAGTAAAGTAGATTTTGCAATGAAATGATCATGTTTCTCTAATTACCCTTGATTTGGTTTCTATTTCACCCGACCTCTAATTACTCTGAACCTGGATACATTGAACACCTGCGTACATTGAACACTTTTTATTTCCCGTGAGTGTTCAATGTAGACAGGTTCCACTGTATATATATATATATATATATATATATATATATATATATATATATATATATATATATATATATATATATATATATATATATATATATATATATATATATATATATGTGTGTGTGTGATAGATAGATCCAAGGAAGCTGTGGTGTATGGGATATACCCAAGGTGTTACGAGGCGTAGCCGAGTAACCCCGAGGGTATCCCATACACCACAGCTTCCGAGGAGTCTATGTGGCTTGTACCACAGTTGACTGCCTTCCACCAATCACAGGCCGAGAAAAGTATACCCTTGGGTAACACCTTTGGTTTTAGGCAGCTTAGAGAACAAAGGCTTGAAAAGTGTGGGTTATGTCCTATAACCCTACACTGTTCGAGGCCTCTGATTGGTGGAAGGCAAGCAACTGTGGTACAAATATATATATATACACACACTAATGTATCATTTAACAAGGGACGGGCAGGAGGTCTTGTGGCGACCTTATATATTGAGCCGAGATCATTGATGCAAAGCGGCGAGGGCCCAGAGCTAATGGCTGAATGCCTGCTGTTCTGCTAGGAAACTCTTCTTGACGTAAACGTGGTCTGGATCTAGAGAGTAGAACTGCGTGCAAGGACAAGGCAGGGTAGTGGTGAGAGAAATGTCAGACACGTTGTATGAATACAGGTGGGATTTCATAGCTTTTTACATAACTCTTCATGAAAATGAAAATGAGAAAGTCAACAAAAGCAGGATTTTGTTAAACACAACAAAAGAGCATTCTCTCGATTGTGGCCCCAGCATGCCGATAAATAATCAAAAACAGTTTGCATGTGTGTAGTTCTATATGTTTGAATAAAGAATCAAAAAGTTTATTTGTTCATGCATTAAACATGTACCATACCTCTTGTTCTGTGAAAATCGAATTATCTTAGAAGCCTAATGAATAAAAGATGATTACCAATTTGCAACCAAAGCTAACTGTATGCTAATATTTTTGTGGATGCATAAATCATTTTAAAATTGAATCTGGGAAACGTGTATAATAGGAACAGGAAACATTGAATAATCAGATGTTGTAAAGTCCATTGTTTGTTATGTATGTGATACATGTAAACAATTTGATTGTACGCAGAATCAATATATAACTGATGAAACAGTATATAACAAATAGACAGAGGTACGACGTCATGATACAATACAATACTTATATGTTTATATTGAGTATGGAAGAGAAGGGTTCTGATGAATTCTAAACTGAAATTGTTCTTAATACAATTCAGAATGCATCTTTACTAACTATGTGATGGAAAAGTATATAACATACATGGAAAATGAAAAACAGCATTGTGCGAAATTTAAAAAAATGATGGTTGTGATATTAGTGAAAAATGATTGTTGATAATAACATTGCCTTTCTAAGATAGAAATGTTGGATTTAAAGTACGTAAATCACCAAGATATTGAAATAACGTCAGTACACGGCAAAGGTATATTTTAAGGAATGCACAAGTGCTTGTCCTGGCCTAACTCTGTCTGCCGTCTTGTACTCCAGACTCTCTTCAGACAGCCCCACTGAACATGCTGCGACTTTGAAATCCTAACAATTTGCTTAGTGGAAACTCAGTAACTCTTCGTGATTGTTAGATACATGTAGGCTATTGCAGGATTATATTTACATTTCCTCCCCTGAATGATTAAGAATATACATGTAGTAACGAGATCCGAATTTTACTTTTGAACGTTTGGCATAAAAGCATTGCGTTTAAGAGCAGTCGCCGTTACAGTAATTGTTTAGTGTTCGGACTGTATCATTTCGATCCGATAACTAAAGCTAATACACCAAAAGAGATTTGACAAATCTCTTTGTTTAATTTTAATATATTGCAATAGTGTTTTATTGAATTCTATAATACACTCGTAGAGAACATACACAAAGCGACGTGACACAAAAGCATACACAAAATGCTCATATTATAAGTTGAAGCAATTTGATATCTATCATATCTAGGCTTTAATATTTTGAGCATTAAGATGGTTGTACACGTTTTCCCAATTTTGTTATGAATAAGTCAAAGTTCAAATATATTTCATAGTTGATATAATACTATTGACAATAACCCTGAAATCAATAATGGTGTCATGGCAAAATGAGATATTCTATTGGTGCCAATTTTTTGTAGTGGTTAACATTTTTTCCTTGAAATATCTTCCCAAATACGCTTTCGCATGATACTTTTCACCAAAATTGCAATGCTGTTTTGGCAGCTGCGGTCATTACTCTTTTAAACTAAGATAATATACCAGGTTATTGACTGCTGTGAGTGCAGTCCATTGTCAGTCCACACCATACCCTATTAGTAAAAGGTCGATATACATAATCTGACACACCTTTGAGTGTTGTGATAAAGTTAATTTGATTTTTTTCAGTTTGTTTTTGGGAAAGAGGAAAAAGGATCAAATAGGTGCATCAACTTAAATGTATAAAACCTTTCATTTAAGATAGAACTTGGAAATTTTGGCATTATTCGTTGATGTTTTGCGCCAAGCAATAATGTTTTATTTTCATAATTTGCTTTTGGATAGAGGAAAGGGATCACATAGGAGTATCAACATTACTGTATATAACCTTATAACTAAGATAGGCGTTTAAAAGTGGATATTATTATGTGATACCCTGCGCCAAGCAAATGTGGTTCTTGCTGCTATGTCACGTGGATATCGGAGGCTTGCTGGAGTGCGCCGCGCAAGATGATTAAAGCGACACCTAGGTGCGAAGGTGAACACTAGTGGATGACTCCCCTTGCACTAATAGAGCACTCCATGTCAGCCGGGAATCGCGATTTCGCACTTCTGACTGTGCGGCCGCCCCACCGTAAGGCCATTGAAGGGAGGCAGGGCATATTCTATATGGAAATTGCCTGATGACTGCAGGCCTTACAAAGGATAACCTATTTCTCCCGGGCCGGGCCGAGCAGGCAATTCATCAAGGACCTCTCACAATTCCTATTCATATTTGGCTTTATATCGCGGGATATTCCCCACCGATAGCATACAGTATTTATTACGCCTCTGACATTTCTTTCCTGTCTTTTTTCGCTTAGCTCCAGGTTGGCGCGATTTATGGTCTTGCCGTATCACATCTCCATTCACGGAGAAAATAGCCTTTTGCTGACAAGAAAAAACAAAGTCATCAGCAAAGGCCATTTGCCATTCAAAGGGACATCTCTGTTTCCGAAAAGTCAATTGTGGCCAGGCGACGCGATTCACTGGGTTATTAATAGGCATTAAATTCCTAGGGCAAGGGGATCACCACGTACTGTTTAATCCGTTAAGTGAGGAACATGCTCCAAGTACATGTCTTTTGGCACTAGCTGAAGTCGTAGAGAAAACTAGACAGTTTCAAGGCACCGAATGCGAATTTATTTTGTAGAAATATTTGCATTGACTGCAGGTTTACACATTATACAAGATTGATGACATGAGTGATTACCAAAGCCAATCTCAGAGGCAACTCGAAGAAAGAAAATATTTTTCAAAGTGTTTAATTAACATGATAGATAACCATTATAAAATACGCCACTTGCTTTGCACAACTAAATTATATTTTGATGACCGATTGGTATTGTTGTGACTTAGTAAGTTACACCTTTAAATAAAAGTGTATTTCTTAATAATTCCCAAATTCCCCGCTGCTGGAACATATTTAGCTGAAACCGACCCAGGTAAAGGCTGAGGTATATTGACCCTTCGACTCGTAATTCCTGACTTTGTACGTATGGTGGTAGACCTGTGTCCTTACATGATAGCTGGCATTCTCTAATCAGGCTTTTGAAGCGTGTAGCAGCAGCACAGCTCGTTATCCACCGAGCAAGATGCCGTGCTTTATTCATCATCGACCACCACCGCAGCGAGATTCGGGCGCTGAGAACACGCACACTACTTAACCCTTCCAATGCTGAGGCTACTTTTGTCCAAAGCACAATAACGTAAAGATTTTGGAAAACCATCCAAACCCTGTCATGTTGGTATTCATTGAATAGCTCTCACTGATTACTCTGAAATGACTACACATGTGCCATGGTTTCAGTCATCTTTCAGTTTTTTTGCATCATTTTGTATTTGCCAAATCAACCACCCCCAGCATAAGGGTTAATCGCGATCTCGCCTCCTCGCTGCGACACCCGTCCGCTGCTCACGTGACCGGTAGCAGTGATTACCCGATCATTGCTATCCGTAGCTACATCTGGGATATCAACAAGCACGTAATTGCGCTCCCTGCCGAGCATATTAACCGACTCCAATTCCAGTCACTCTCACCTGTTACACCTGCCGCTTATTGGACATGGCGTTCGGGGAGTAGCTGTCTCCACCAGGTAAGATAAGGCAGAGATAGACTTCAGATCATGTACCTTTACGAGTGTGGCAGGTACGGCTACAGTACAGATATTCAATTGCTGCACCAGTCGATCGGACGTCTGACAGTGCCTGGTTGTACAAACACCCATGGGTATCATGTCAAAAAATAAGCCAAACACATCGATGACCCAATTGTAGCTTGCGAATCAAATCTACTTTCAGTTGTCAGTCAGTTCATGCATGCATCCATGGCTATGAATCTGGATGACAATCGGTCGTGCGGTTGTGTATTATGCCCGGGCTGCCCATGCATTTAATTCAGGAACTAAATGTGTGAAATATATGTTAGCCAACATATCACCTTAGGTAAATAAAAACACGTGACGTCACACTTAGGTCAGATTCAAGATATCACATACCTCCATGAGGTTGACTAAAACGGCTATGCTAGTCCGCATATCACATATCTCCATGAGAGTAGCTGATATGGCTACATACATCCTTGAGAGTATTAGTTACGCCCTGTTGGAAAGTGCAATCCGGCCTGGTATCCAACCGATCTCACGAGGCGGAGCCGAGTGGGATCTGGATGACTGCGGGCGGATAGCAGGCCCGATTGCACTTTCCAACAGGGCGTAATGAATTTATCACCTGCTCTTTCATGCTAAGAAAAAAGAACAAATACATCTCAATGAGCCGTGAGGAGAATTATATGTATAGGAAGGGACTGGGACCTTCCAATCTGTCCGATTTAGACAAAAATCGGGATAACACATATCCGGATTAAGCAGAGTTGCCTGTATATCTACAGATGGATAACACTAGAAATATTTGAATCAATCTAGATTAATTGTGTTATCGATGGGAGAGCTCAATGGGTATCTGGTTTGATGAATCCAATCAAAGAATCTTACGGCTATGAATAGCATAGAAATTGGTGTTTGCAATTCCAAAAAAGCAGTTCTTTTTTGTATTAATCCATTATCATCCATACCAACCATTCATTAGATGCGGTTTATAAGGTTTAGTGGAATCTTGACAGCCCTAACTTACCACGCAAAGAGCCGAGCGCTATCATCATGCATGGAAAATGCCCGGGCGATAACCTTAAAAGGGACATTTGTAGTCAAGTGCTTGACATGAAGACTTATTTCGAGTCTACGTGATGTCTTAGCAGGCATTTAGAGGCAATCAGGGCAGCCCTGGAGCGGCTAGAGAGACCTGTACAACGTGGATCCCATCCCCTGCTTGGACAGAACGTGGTTCAGATGCAAAACTTCAACCAAAGTTGATGGCGAATTGGATTTGAAAGTCTCTTTAACCCTTATGCTGCTCGTGGCTAATTTGGCCATTACTAAAATATGCGGCAAAAAAATGGAAGATGACTGAAATCCTGGCATAATAGGTATTCATCTGAGAGTACTTCACATTAACCAAAGTTGATGGCGAATTGGATTTGAAAGTCTCTTTAACACGTTTGCTGCTTGTGGCTTAAATTTGGCCATTACAAAAATATGCAAAAACTGGAAGATGACTGAAATCCTGGCATAATATGTACTCATCTGAGAGTACTCAGTGAGAGGTATCCAATGAATACCAACATGACAGGGTTTAGATAGCTTTAAAGATTTTTGCATCGTTGTGGTTTGGACGAAATAAGCCTCGGATTTGGAAGGGTTAACGTCACTGCCTTATTTAGGATCTATTGTGGAGAGTTTATTAGGGTAAGGATAACGGGAGTGCACTTAACATTCAGTCACTGACAACTTGTTATCAAGCCGGAAGCGAATTGACCCAGAGCATAGTGGGAAATACTTAGTCCAGTAGGACCATGTTCTTGTTCTTGTTCTTGTCTTGAATCGCATGCCCTTTCACTTAGGGCCTGGTAGTTATTTTAAGTGGTGAAGACTAGCACATTCATAATTCAACTCTCAACATGTGACCATTGCCAGCCTGCGCCTCCTGCAATGTATTTTTATATACATATATATATATATATATATATATATATATATATATATATATATATATATATATATATATATATATATATATATATATAGCGTTTTTTTTTAGCATAACGACCTCCTGCAGACCCCCAAGTGCCTATGACTGTAACCGAGAGTCTTGGATGTACATGTAGTATGCACAAAACGATGGGGGTAGTTCACAGATTGAGGAAAGAACCTAAACAAAATGTAATCATTTCCAGCTGAAGTGAAGCTTTGTATGCTTAATTGAACAAATGGTTTTGTTTTAATTCACACAAATACAGGTTGATAATGGAAATACTAAGTAAATGCTCAATAGTACAATCCTTCTAATGAGACCTTCTGCACTGTAATTGTGTTCCTTTTAGGCGGCACCCGTTACTCCTGAACTGCCAGACAATAGCTGCTGGATTTGTTCAAGAAAGATTTACACGGAAAGCTACAGTGCCGACATTTGATTCCTGCACTAAATATCCAGACATAATACACGACCGCACGCACGACCGCCACCGTTTCCTGGGCATGGATGTATAGATGATCTCACAACTGAACGTCGCTTCGGTTCACAAGCTGACGTGGATCATTGATGTGCTTGCCTCATTTTTTGACTTGTTATCCATAGGTGTTTGTACGAACAAGCACTGGCAGACCTCTGGTCGACTGGTGCAGGAATTAAATGCATGTACTGTAGGGACACATGGCAAAGACATAGGGCTATGATTTAATTCTCCTTCCCACTCGTATGGGGGCCTATCAGCTGTAGAGGTTCCAAAGTCAGCACTTCATAAATGGGTCATACATGTCTGTTTCCATGCTTCATGGCGTCCGATCAAACCATTGCCACTGTCTGAACAGTAATGTTCTTTCATTGGAAAACTGTAACTAGCGCTCGTATATGCATGTTCCTAAGTGGCATTATTTCTGCTGAAAGGTACCCATGTTGTAATGCCTTTATAGGTGCTGAAATAAATCATCTATGCTGAAATTTTACCTTATCTGATGGAAATGGTTCCGTTGACTGGCCCGCCCTATAGTGCGGCGGTAATCTGCTCTAAAGATTGACCAGCTTGGAAGTTGGCTCTTTTAATAGTTTCCTGTTCTCTCTCTCTCTCTCTCTCTCTCTCTCTCTCTCTCTCTCTCTCTCTCTCTCTCTGAGGCTGAGGATGTGAAAAGAGGTCACGTTTATACTATGGGTTGTAGCTGATCCCACTAGTTCTGGGTGGTTGACTGCCCTCAAGGAATATTTGTTTGCTATACTTTCTTTCCTCGCTGTCTGTACATAACACCGAGTCGAACGAAATAGCCCAGGCTTTTTTCAATGCATACTGGTGTTGCAGGATGTTTGTAAAAGGTAAGACAACGTACAGCGCAATATCTAGGCTGGTAAAGTTTAAAATTCCATGCATGAAGTTGTGTACAGCTCAACTACCCATGCAATTTCATCTGGGGCGAAAGAAACATGCCAGTTGCGAAATGTTCATGTTCATGCATGGAAATATCATTTTCATGCATGACAATAAGAAACTTCCAAATTTCATGCCACGATGTTTTCATACATGAAACTTTTAGCACGAGGGCGGTGGTTTTTGCCGGTAGAAACATAGCCGATAAAAGACTTCGGATAAAAGAAATTCCAAATTCCCTTAGCAATGCAGCCATGCTAGATGTTTCAGTGTAACACCTTAACTTAACTGTTCGGTGATGGACCTGTATACACTATGTTCACACGGTTCACAGCATAATTGAGTAAGGAACACCTTGTGGTAGTTTTGTCGTGTCAGCCAATCTCCCTACGTTCAGGGAGCACCACTCTGTTCATTGAAGAGAAACAACAATAGAAGGACAACTACTTACCAGCTGTTTAAACCATCACTATTATTATTACCATTATTACTATTATCATTATTGTTATTATGAACATTATCATCGTCATTATCATTATTATTATTATTATTGCTGTTGGTGTTAAATATTGCTGTTGGTGTTTCTTTCTCTATGTACATTATCATTATAATTGTTATTATCATTATTATTATCATCATTATTATTAGTATTATCATCATTATTATTGTTATTATTATTATCATTATTAGTAGTAGTAGTAGTAGTAGTAGTACTAGTAGTAGTAGTGTGTACAGCTTTCATTTGGAGTGCTAAACGTTTTGCTTCACAGCCCTGCTGGAGGTTATTTGTGCTACTTTAACCTCGCTCATTCAAGCTCTCAAAGTAAACCATAGATGTATTTGACATTCATTTAAAGGATGTTATTTCAGCGCTGTCAATTAGAGCGCAAAAAGATAGCGAAAATTAAATGCCTGTAAAAATGCCAGTTATATAGTAGTAGTTTCTCTAACTATTTCAGTTGTCATGACTGATATATTCTATTACCCCAAATTATGAAAGTTGATATCAATATTTCTATAGGCATAAATGATGTATTTTTATATTCTCAGGAGATAAGGCTAAAAAGCCCACTAGATGTCTCGACGTTTGGCACGGAGCAAACAAAAACATGCATCAACGTTGTTTGTTTGCGATTTGATAAAATAATCAGCAAGTTTAGGGATAGATCATGAAGCATGAATTGTAAAATTACCTTATACGATATTATGTAAGGCAATTTATGCAATAAAGCTCCTTTATGTCAGGGTCCGATTGCCCCTTGTACGCTGTAGTTTGATATATAGCGTGTCGTAAACGCGAGGGATGATTGCTCACAAAGCCTTGCGATCACAATGAACGAGGCCAGCTGTAAAATGGCCATATACCAGAGCGGCTGTGTCTCCGCAGAGAGGCGTGCTTCCAGAAAATGTAATAAAACGATCTCCAGGGATGAACCACGTGTACGGGAAGCCTTAGACTTGCTACAAGTCTGTGATATCTGTCTCTTTCACTGATCTAACCTGAGTTGATTTCACTACAGGTTTAGTTCTGAATAAATCCTCAAGGGGGACACACTTGAGCTGTAGTATGTATCACATGGCTTTCTAACTGCCACTTATGAAAACTGTGCTGCTATATATAGGTTGAGAGAAACATCACACCTACCCAGTAGTGGTGGAGGCATAATATTAAACCTAACTCAGCCTGAGAACCAAGCTAGGGACGCCTTAAGGTGGAGGCGACGATATCGGCTCGACAAAATGGAATTGGCACATCCCCAGATGACAGTGTTCCAGTAAAAGGACGCCTTGTCGAAAGAGCTATGATACCTCGCTTTTAACCTATTTCAATCTGAAGTTCTCTGAATATATTGGCTTATACATAAATAACACAATAGCATTATGTAGAAACTGTTTAAGAGGTGTTGTTTAACGCATCTAGTGCAAAAACCTTTATTCAAGCATTTTTTAAGATAATATCTCCAACGTCTAATCCTGGTGTAATAACAGTAATATGCTATTAGATATTTAGGGCAAAATTCAATAGATCCTTATTTTTGGCAGCTACAGTTCAAAGCGTGTGCTAAAAATACATTTCTCAGCAAAATAGGTATACAGATTTAGGTTTATGTGATAGTTGCAAGATGGCAGTTGAGACACTCAGAACAGTACAAGCTACATTTAAAGATCAATATAAGTCCACTTAGAGTAGTGTGTTATTCTAAAGAGCGGAAGGCGAGAAGTTCAAACACATGTAAAATGCATCATAGTACTATACATATTTTTACCGAGTAAAATACAAAAATGATACTTGCTCAGTGATATTCAATATATTATGACTGCAGTGCAAGTGTGTGTGTTTCAGTATACCCTTTGAATACTAATCGATTTCAGATAGAAAGCTTGTTATACTTGGTACACAAATGGAAATGCCTCGCCCGAAATCTGTTTAATTATTTTTTTCTATTTGCAAGTGTTAAAAGAAGAAAATGCGTGGAAATGTTGAGGATAGTTCCAATATAAAGTTCAAGCTACGCACCTTATATGTCCAAAATATGTCAATGTCTCGCGATATCAGGTATAGCGATAAACTCTTCTAATGATATTCTTATTGATATAAAACACTGTAAACATGGTGTAACGCGTTTTAACAGAAAAGGGAAAAGAAAATGTAAATTGCCGAACAAACGTTAGTTATCAATAGTTCTTCGGTTTCATCCTTATTCATGGACGGCCCCTGATTTCTTTACTGTGGCAGTTTCGCATAAATGATATGTCTTGCCAAACTTAAAAGTCCCATTGTTTAATAAAATGCTGAAAAACAATCTAAAGATAAAGATAAATAACCACGCGAAAAGCAAAGCAAAAATGAATTTTTAATTCATTGAAGGCGCGAATTGACAGTTGAAGATATAAATCTATACTAAATTAACTTATAGATCAATACATACTTCCATAAGGTGAAATATCTATCTAAAAGAAAGGATTCATTTAGAATAATTGTTTTATTTTTATTGGATACATGCCCAGTCGAGATAATACCTGAATCTACCTCTCTTAAATTGGATGTGTATACATTTATATAAGACTATTCTTTTCATATTAGAAATTGAACAAAGGGAAAAACGAGGATACTTCAAAGAAAGAGTAAGAACAGTATGCGATGGCCTTTCATATCGGATTCCTTGGATTTCCTGATTCCATCGTGCCTGCTATTACAAAAGCACTGACGAAAGTATATCGCTGTTGGGCAAAATAATTGTAAAACTACTTATCTTGCCAAAACTCATTTACTATTTGTAGCGTTGTCACATATCAATAACATGTCTTCTGGGGAAAATATTCTGGCATTCTTAATTGCAGGGATTGAGATCTACTTAGCAGGTGTTCTCTCCATACATATGAAAATGAATTCCTATTCTAACTGTTGATGTCTCATGTTGGACTGGGCATGTGAGAAAGTTGCCAGTGACTTGGGGATAGGCGGTGGTTTTCGTCGGGTACTCCTTTTTCCTCAACTAATTACAACTGGATAGTCACGAATTCGCCACAATTGGCATAAATGTGACAAAAAACGAAATTCCAAATCTAAATCCAAATAACTAGGTACGTCCAAGCCACAATATAAATGAAGCAGAATATAAAAGAAACAATGAAGATTAACGATATTCAAAATTACAGGTACCTCTAAATCTTACGTTACTAGCATTTTGAGCAGTGGACCGTCCATCCTTAATTTACCCAACACTTGCGGCTGAATATTTAAATATCGTAGATACTATTTTGGTGGTGGAACTGTAAGTTTCCGATAGTATAGTGAACTTACTTAATTGTTTTGTATAATACCAACAACTAATATATTGTCACTGTGTACACGGAAATCAATCAAAAAGAATATGTTGTATAATTACAAATATAGAAACATGAGTTCCATTATAAAGACATTGATAAATCACCAATTAGTTGTAAACTAAGTGCATTGTCCTTAAGCGTAAATACCTCAAACAATTACCGCTTGCTGGTAATGATGCATTACGCATTGAGCTTGAAAACATGTGTAAGTACACCTGGATAGATAACGACACTAATTGGTATCCATTATCACGAAGGTAAGCAAAAACTTCCTGGCTTTGAAAAGAAAAATTACCTAGGCGTTTAACTCTTTCATACACAGATCATTTGAATTATACCCTCAAAGAATAACCCTTATTTTGATTGTTTGTGTGTTATATTCATATTCACTGACACACCGAGTGTGCTAAACAGTTATATAAGTTCACCAATTCTCTTTGATTTCGTAAACTTTGCAATTTTCTTTGAGTGAGCGCTGGTCTATATCTTCATGAAATCGTGCCGAGGTCTCACAGTGTCTATACATGTATGGCAGGTCTTTAACAAGATCAGTCTTGAAGTTTTTGTGACAAAAACAGCGAGATGACAGTTAAAGAGATTTGACTGGACTGACAATACAACAAAATGACAATCCTATGAGAATTATACAGAAATATTGGTCTTTAAAGCTATATAAAGATATACAGCTTCATTATTTAAAAAACACTTCTTTGAGAGTTTTCTTGTTACTTTGCATACTTTTTAAAGACTTACACACTTTGAACTGATTCATAATGCAGTGATAACCAACAAGATTCTCTTTAAAATGGATCTGATTGATATATCCACATGTTTTATAAGAAAAAGGAAACAGTTGTTCATACTTTTCTTGAGTGCGAAAAAGTAAGTACATGTAGTTTGCGGAGGAGCACTAAGCGTTGGATGTGAAAATTGAATGATAGACACTTTAAACTTCAGACGTAGACAAGATATGCAGTACCCTCCCAATGAACATTGCAACAATACTGTGATTTTAGTTTAGCCGCTCACGAAATATAGTGCAAACATTCAATTCCTGCACCAGTCGACCGGACGTTTGCCAGTGCCTGGTTGTAAAACACTTGTGGACAACAATTTACAAAATAAGGGAAGCACATAAATGACACACATCGCTTGTGCAACAAAGCTACGTTCAGTCGTGACGTCACCCATACATCCATGGCCAGGAAACTGTGTGGCAATCGGGCGTCTTGTTGTGATCTATGCCCAGGCAAGCTGCTCATTTAGTGCAGGAATTGCACTAGCACAGGTGTGCGGTTATTGTGTAGGATGATGGACAGGCCTCTCCATTCAGTCCGCCTCAGGCTTCAATAATCTTAAACAATCAGTTAATCACAGACCATTTAAGCGCACACCTTTACTAATTACCTTCCCATCAGGTGAACAATAACCGCCCAAAGAATGATTGTCATGTTTTGCGCGAGTTTCATTACGAGTTTTATCTTGTGAAGCAAACACATCAACACATCCAAGTTGAAGATTGAGGATGACATGTTCTCTACGAAGTCTTCAAGAAAAAGGAAATACAAAAGTATTTGTCTGGAAAGAGACGAATTTCCACGAAAAAAGAATGGACAGTATATTAAAAGGATGGACAAAGGAATACAGAATGGACAGATAGTCTGCGGGTGTCCGGTAATTTGAAACGTCAAAATCGAACTCTCTACTTCAATTTGTAATTTTTTTATGTTTGTTTATTGTCACTTCATTCAGCCAAATAGAGGATAACTGGTGACTGATAAATTGTAAATGCAGGAAGAAAGCGGAGTATTCAGGTAAACCAACTCTTTCATGGAGACATCTATTTTCAATTATTCAGCAATTTAGCTTAGTATATCAGCAATGTTTTCAATATCTATCCAAAGAGCATTTACGCTTTATTAGTGGTAGTTTCATGTTTAAATGGTCAATGTAAAATGGTCATTATTCCGTTCTCATCATATAAATGGTCAGTTCACATAATAACAATAACCATTTCACACTGTCATTGCTATGATCAGGCTCTATCACTCTAGCAATGGACTAATCACACTTTGAACATCATTCTCTATCACTTTATCTATGGTGTTTTTACACTGTCAATGGTACGATCAGACTCTATCCATGGCCCGTTTACACTCTATCAATATACCTTTCGCAGTCTATCTACGATCAATTTAAATTACCATTGGTTGATGTCACTCTGTGATTGGTCCGTTCAATGGTCTCTAATCACACCCTGTTTATGACCCATTAACCCTTTATCTATACCCGTTTGCCCAATTTCAGTGGATAATTTACGCTCCGTATGTGGACCATTCATAATTTGCAAAAAAGAGAAAACAAGTACATAAGATACTCCAGAAAGGGAAGTTATACCAAAAGCAAAATACATAGTAACAATATCCTAAGTAGAGGTAATGAATCACGAGCAATACTGCGGAAGAACATGCTGAGCAAAGTATGTACAGTGTCATGCATTTCACCCTTCTATTAAGGTCCTGGCCATTTTGCACATAATTTTTATGTAGTCTTAATTCATAACAAATACTATACTAAGTAGAAATATGAATCACGACCTGTACTTCGGAAATACATGCTGAGCATAATGTACAGTGCACATGCATTTCACACGAATAGGTGTACATGTACAAAGTTCAAAAATCAACAATCCTTCTAAAGGTTCTGGGCATTTTTCACATATATATCTTATTTCATAATCGGATTTAAGCAGTACCAACACAATGTATGAAAAAAACGGTCGGTATGAAGGGGATGGGTCTGTTTTTGTAGATTTTGTTTGTTGGATATTGTCTAATTTCGCGCAAGAGTAATGATGGTGGCGCACTGTTCGGGTGATTGATGGTAGCAGCCTAATGCCCGCAGAGAGAGGTGCCTACACAAGGCACCAAATGATTGATAAAAAGCTTTATCTCTTATTAGATTGACTTAGAGGCCAGTGCCGTGTCAAGCATTCTGGCCTCCATTAGGCCACGGAAGAGTATTGCCTTTTAACTCAACAAGCTCAGCTATTGAGCGCTGTCACGAAGTCACTGCAAGTCACTTCCAAGAATAACGATCCATGGTCACCAGAAAAACACGCTATGGTCAACACGAAACGGTTCAATGATCGTCAGAAGAAAATACCAGGGTCACAAGAATACGGTTGTCAGAAATAAACGCCATGGTCTCAGGATTCAGGTTCATTAGATAAAAAGCCGCTATGTTCAGGAAAACGTTTCCCTGATCACTAGAAAATATGCTGTTGCATGGTCACCAGGAAAAATATGGCATTTTCAAAGGAAAACGATACCATGGCCACCAGAAAAATGCCATGGTCACAAGAGTACGATTCCATGGTCAACAGAGAAAACACACCATGGTCACAGTAAAAACGGTTCCATGGCCACCAGAAAAAATGCCATAATCACAAGAATATGGTCATCAGAAAAAAACGCGCCATGGTCACATAAAACGGCTCCGTAGTCACCAGAAAAAAAAATACCATGGTCGTAAGAATATGGTTCAATGATCCTCAGAAAAAAAACACCACGGTCACAATAACACAGTTTTATGGTCACCAGAAAAACATGCCATGGTCTCAAGAATACGCTTTCTTGGTCACCATAATAATATGCCATGGTCAGAATAATATGGTTCCATGGCCACCAGAAAAAAACATGCCATGGCCTCAAGAATACGATTACATGTCACTAGAAAAACATGCTATGGTCAGTATAATATGGTTCAAAGGCCACCAGAAAAGCACACGACGGTCAGCATTTCCATCAGGTCACCAGAAGATTCACGTCATGGTCACAGGAATACGGTTCCCTGGTCACCAAAACATTGCATGGTAACAAGAATACGGTTCCCTGGTCACCAAAACATTGCATGGTCACAAGAATACGGTTCCCTGGTCACCAAAACATTGTATGGTCACAAGAGTACGGTTCCCTGGTCACCAAAACATTGCATGGTCACAAGGATGCGGTTCCCTGGTCACCAAAACATTGTATGGTCACAAGAATACGGTTCCCTGGTCTACAAAACATTGTATGGTCACAAGAATACGGTTCCCTGGTCACCAAAACATTGCATGGTCACAGGAATAAGGTTCCTTGGTCACCAAAACATTGCATGGTCAAAAGAATACGGTTCCCTGGTCACCAAAACATTGCATGGTCACAAGAATGCGGTTACTTGGTCAACAAAACATTGCATGGTCACAAGAATGCGGTTCCCTGGTCACCAAAACATTGCATGGTCACAGGAATACGGTTCCCTGGTCACCAAAACATTGCATGGTCACAGGAATACCGTTCCCTGGTCACCAAAACATTGCATGGTCACAGGAATGCGGTTACTTGGTCACCAAAACATTGCATGGTCACAAGAATGCGGTTACTTGGTCAACAAAACATTGCATGGTCATAAGAATACGGTTCCCTGGTCACCAAAACATTGCATGGTCACAGGAATACGGTTCCCAGGTCATCAAAACATTGCATGGTCACAAGAATGCGGTTACTTGGTCAACAAAACATTGGATGGTCATAAGAATACGGTTCCCTGGTCACCAAAACATTGCATGGTCACAGGAATACGGTTCCCAGGTCATCAAAACATTGCATGGTCACAAGAATGCGGTTACTTGGTCAACAAAACATTGCATGGTCACAAGAATGCGGTTTCCTGGTCACCAAAACATTGCATGGTCACAGGAATACGGTTCCCAGGTCATCAAAACATTGCATGGTCACAAGAATGCGGTTACTTGGTCAACAAAACATTGCATGGTCATAAGAATACGGTTCCCTGGTCACCAAAACATTGCATGGTCACACGAATTAGGTTCCCTAGTCACGAAAACATTGCATGGTCACACGAATTAGGTTCCCTAGTCACCAAAACATTGCATGGTCACACGAATTAGGTTCCCTAGTCACCAAAACATTGCATGGTCACACGAATTAGGTTCCCTAGTCACCAAAACATTGCATGGTCACAGGAATATGGTTCCCTGGTCACCAAAACATTGCATGGTCACAGGAATACGGTTCCCTGGTCACCAAAACATTGCATGGTCACAAGAATACGGTTCCCTGGTCACCAAAACATTGCATGGTCACAGGAATACGGTTCCCTGGTCACCAAAACATTGCATGGTCACAGGAATACGGTTCCCTGGTCACCAAAACATTGCATGGTCACAGGAATACGGTTCCCTGGTCACCAAAACATTGCATGGTCACAGGAATACGGTTCCCTGGTCACCAAAACATTGCATGGTCACAGGAATAAGGTTTCATCGTCACAGAAACAATGCTCAAAAGAAGTAAATTTTATCATGTCAATTTGTATCAATGGACTAGCCATGTTGACTCTAAGACTTTCAAAGCGTGAGTTATCAGGTTCGAGTCTCCGCTGGATCCCTATGGGCGGTTTTGCCTGGTTGATATGGAAATGTTGCGTTGTGGAGGTCTGTCTATGTTGCTTCACTGCAGGTGAACGACCGCTTGGAACTATTCGTAAAAAGTAAGGAATTTATTTCCGGTTTAGAGTCTCTATCTCGTCACGATATGACCTAAGCTATTCAAAGCTAAGTAAGAACGAATCCCTTTCCTTTCTTTTAAGATCGTAACATAGTTACATGAAAGGAGTTCCACCGCCAAATAAAATATGCAGCCAGGGTCACTCTAAGATGGTTTCCCATTTATGAGAAGGGGGTTAGTGACCGTTGTCAAGGTGAAAAGGACAAATGTCGTATATTTTCATGCCAATATTCCATTTCTATTGCTATTCTGTAGCATGTTGCTCAATACACTGATGTGTTCAAGGTACGGTAAAGCATAATAGAATACATCGCAATACAATACAGTACAGCAGTACAATATAAACCATTTCACACAGATTGTATTGATTCATACTACTTCCATTTATAGAAATCGGCACTCGGAAAGATTAAGCATACACTGACAACACATGGCAACACACGTAATTTCATTGTAAGAAAGCTTATACCGAGATGCCATAGGTGAATATAAAAGCGTAGGATGGTTTTTCTAGTAGTGAGAAAAAAAATCTCTAAGAATGTTATCAAACAGCACCACTGGCGCTTTCATTCCTATCTTACACAGAACGTTACAGGTGTCTGTGTGCGGATATGGCGCATTAACCCAGCAACTAAAGCTTGCACAGTCCTAGATCTCCTTGGGGCTAGAGGACGATGCCACCTTTACAACTGACGCGTCCACGACAAATGTCAAATCTCCTAGCAGGCCAAATCCTCTTGTCATTCCAGCACCCGCCTATAAAAGGCACATTTACCTGCGATCACGCACGTAAAGATCAAGGCGTGGATTTGAGCTCACCTGCATTTCAGATTAGTTTCTTTGTCCAGTGGATGGATTGCCACTAGCACACCTGCCCTACCTGTTTACCTGTTCTAATACTGCCGACTGCTGCTCTACACGTACATCTACTGAGGCTCATTCATCTGAGCCTCATAATACGTTTAGCAATGCATAGGTATTGTGTTTCATACAATATGATACAACATAGAATACCAAAAGTGTGAAAAAGGAAACTAATACAACACAGAAACAAACTTAACGATACAGATAAAGATTAAAGTACCTATGTACAGGGAATTAACAACTTGAGACTCATCTCAATACATGTATGTATGTACGACAGTGCAATAATAGAAAAAAAAATATGAAATAAAACTAAAATTAAAGGACACGTAAAAAAGACCGTAGGAGATTATTATTGCTCCTAAAAGAAAGCAAACCTCTGGGGTTTAAATGCTCATTAATTTCACTGAAACAACATTATAACTGGGCAATAACTCTGCTCTGGAAAATAACACAACTTAACATTGCCCGCAGCCCTGGGCAATGTAAACTGAGTTAAGGAAGCATCATGAACATACAACATGTGGTCACATCGTACAAATAAAGCATTCTGATTGGAGAAGATTGCTATATATATATATATATATATATATATATATATATATATATATATATATATATATATATATATATATATATATATATATATATACATGACAGAATGGTAATAAAACATTGTTGTAGTATATATATATATATATATATATATATATATATATAAATATATATATATATATATATATATATATATATATATATATATATATATATATATATATATATATATATATATATATATTTATATATATATATATATATATATATATATATATATATATATATATATATATATATATATATATATATATATATATACATATATATATATATATATATTTATATGTATATATATATATATATATATATATATATATATATATATATATATATATATATATATATATATATATATATATATATATATATATATATATATATATATATATATCTGTCAAATAGTACCTTTTCAAATAAATCCTTGTAAGATATAATTAAAGAATCTTATTATCGCTCTGCCAAACAACAATGCCCTAGCTCGAGGACATCCTGTGCAAACTTTTTCAGCCAGCGAAATGCTAATGGCGTTCCGACATTTTCCTTGTGAAAACCTGTTATTATCTCGCAGTAAATCCAATAACCCGCATTCCTTCACATGATCGATTTCTCATCCGGGTAATGACGGCGGGTAATTGTGTGTTGAGCCTGTGCCTCACGGGCCTGCCCCACCAGTGCAGGGACATGTGACTGGGGAAGCGGACTCGGGGCCGGGGATATGCTGGGAGACAACTAGCCGGGATTGGTACATCTCATGCGGTTGATCAAGCTATTAATCTCGATGTCTGTATTTAAGCATGAGAAGATATCAACACGGACACCGATTCGTATTGGGATCATACAGTCGGACATATCTCGCAATATTACACATGTCATTGTACACGCCGCATTGCGTTTGATCAGCTATTAGCGGAAACCCATCTCGTGTAGATAACTACTCGTTGACATCAACGGAAATGAGTGACTTCTCCATTACACACGGCTGCCATAGATGATACGAATATAGAAATCACTTCAATGGGGATTGCTTTGATTTGAACAGTATATACATGTAAAATGTGGCCAAACTCATGAGTAGAGGTGAATGTTTTCCAATAGTTAATCGAAGTCCGAAATATAACATAACTGTTGCAATGGCAAAAATGAAATCAATACCGTATACGTTAAATCGAGTTGTAGCGGTAATAGTTTATGTGATATTTTACCGGTACATGTGTTTCCTTCATATATACTATACACTGTTACTTGCTCACCAAATAAACTCAAAGCTATAGGCTCCAAAACTTTAAGCCAACCATTAAGTGTACAAGCATTTTAATTTTACCCATTCCAAAAGGTTATTTAGCAATGTCTAACAATAGACTTTGCGATATCCTTTGCATACTTGAAAGGAAATATTACTTCTGTGCACTGCTTGTGTACTTATACTAGATGTGATGGAGTGAAGAGTTTAAATATAGAGACTGTCCACCACAATGTAAGCCAAGAGATTTTTAGTGCCTACAAAGATAATGTAATGCAATGTGATATTCGCTAACCAATCTCCGCAGCATAGAATTACAAATACATCAGTAAATATAAACATAAACTAGATAAATTCACAACACAAGCAAACAAAAAACGATACCCATTTCAATAATTATTCTATCATACCACAAACATATTGACACATACTAACAACTAGTACTGGCTGAGTAAACCAATGTATATTGTAAGACTACGAATTTGAATTGATTCTATATTCAATAATACCACTGATTCTGAATGTTTTGCGAATGGCCATCGCC
The DNA here is from genome assembly GCA_963942565.1 of Maea johnstoni. Lineage (NCBI taxonomy): Eukaryota > Metazoa > Annelida > Polychaeta > Spionida > Magelonidae > Maea > Maea johnstoni. The sequence goes on along the minus strand of OZ012694.1, from coordinate 27,590,894 downwards.
AGTTGTTATCATCTACTACATGTATTAAATCGCTTATTGAATATTACTAGTCAAACTCCAACTCTTTGTCAAGTCATGGAGCTGCGATACAGTATTTCACAAGTTTTGGATACGCATTATATACTGTAGAATGGCTATTTTCCCTAAATTGTCATAGTTGGGTGTTTCCGTTTCTAATATTCCGAAGGAAGGTCGACATATGTCTTTTCCGTTTCTAATTTTCCCGTTTTATGTAGAATTTACATTTTAGTATACCAAGGACTGAAGAGTAAATATAAATAAAAACAAGAATTTTTACGTGTTTATTAAGTCCGGACATGTACTGTATTGTTTTTCCCTGTGTTGTTTATTCCCGTTTGACAGCATTTGGGAAAAAACGGGAAAATAAACTATAAGCCATTCTCACAGTACACGATACATTATCAGGCCCTTCCCGCCGTTCCAAGAGTTGTTATAAGCTGCACTATGGGCGTTCGAGATTTCTGTCAGATACATCAACTGTCAGAGATTGCATCTTTTTCTCTCGCCCTTTATCTCAAGCCTGCTTTCCGCCTGTCCGACCGCGCGATATATTGTTACAGGCAATAGTAATGCGACGGGATTCTAGCGCGCCGGTTAACTCCGTATTAACCCGTTCCGCCGTGAGCGAGCTCTAAAATCGTTGGTTTATTGTGCTTTAACATTACAGTACAGACATTTTATTCCTGCACCAGTCGACCGGACGTCTACCAGTACCTGGTTGTACAAACACACATTTGTCAAAAAATAGACCAAGGTCATTAACGACACACGTAGCTCCCGAATCAACGCCACGTCCATTTGTGAGATCATCCATGCATTCATTCCCTGGAAAGGTGGTGGCAACCGGACGTGTGGTCGTGCATAAAGCCCGGGCTGCTCAGGCATTTAGTGCAGGGATGAAATATCGGCACTGTATACTTGCGAGGGACGTAAGGAAAGGCTACACAGGGTACTGTACATACAGGTAACAGGTTGTAACAGTCACTACACATGCCTGCGTCGGTAGTCCACTTGGCCAAGGGGGCATCCCACATCTTGCCAAGTTTTCACATCTACATAAACCTTTATTACAAATATAACAATAATGTGTTTTTTTTATTTCTAAATAGTTTTTTGCTCATTTCCCAACATGTCAAATCAATACAGTCTTACACAACAGTGCAATAGTAAATATGTCTGGAATTGTATACATACATGTGCAGAAATAGTTGTGCAGTGAATTACATGGTTTACTCTATTTTCTCGTAAATGTTACATAAAAGATTGTAATCCTTTTCAAACTGATTCTTCTTTCCTTTGATGTTGTATCTTTATTTCTCTGGATAATTATTATTTTTAAATTTCATTTTTGACATTGAGAAAACGTGGTTTTTGTGGTTTATTAAAATAATATTGTTATAGACGGATATTGGCATAACATTACTATCATGACCTTTACAGAGTTGGCATCTGCCAGCATTTATGTATTTTACTGGCAATATGATTTGTATTGATTTCATGACACCTAGGAAAAAGCATGCATTCATTTTTCAGAAATTGAAAAAAACTACAGGGAATATATGAACTATTAGAATGATTAAATACATTAACAATTGAAACAAAATAGCTTCCATTGCTAAGGGAACGTTAAAAAAAGTACATTCTGTGTCTTGGTCTTTAATGTGACACGACCGGAGAAAGATGAACTGTTGAGTGTCAACGAATGTGCGTCATTTGCTAGTGCGTCTCCCTGGGGCAATGTCTTTAACTGAAACTGCATCATAGGCCTGCAAGATAATGACGCATCTAACCACAGGTTACTGTAGGTCGCGCACAATTATGAGAGAGAGAGAGAGAGAGAGAGAGAGAGAGAGAGAGAGAGAGATTTTCTGATATACAAATGAAATCAAATGCAACCACCTGGTGACATTATGATCAATGTTATACAGTGGGACTCCCATTAAGTGGGCATTTAGGTCAGTTCCATGACATTGATTTTCACATATCTCTCTCTCTCTCTCTCTCTCTCTCTCTCTCTCTCTCTCTCTCTCTCTCTCTCTCTCTATATATATATATATATATATATATATATATATATATATATATACATATATATATATATATATATATATATATATATATATATATATATATACATATATATATATATATATATACATATATATATATATACATATATATATATATATATATATATATATATATATATATATATATATTGTCTTTGTTTACATGCGTTAAAGAATGCGTTTCAGTGGTGACTGACACTTTAAACCTGCATGTGTGTGTTGTGGTGGAGTAAATACATGTAGCAGTTCAGAGCGACTCCCACAGCTCTTTGTCCTTTATCATGGCTTGGAAATGGGGGACAGGAGGGACGAGCTAATCACAAACTGCGGGTACACATGGATTATGTATCAGACACATCAAGGGGCTATTATATCGCAACAGCTCGCAGGTATAGATGGCTACAATCACTGCACGAATAATGTTCTCCGCTCTGCTTGCTTCTGCCATTTCTGAGCGTGATTACATGTTGAAGTGAAGCTTATCTAGGGAAGCTATTTCCCTTAAATGCCGTATGATTACCTATCGCAAAGGCGTGATGACTTTCTATAACTATACCTCGGCTGGAACAATGCTCTAGGCTACAGCGCGTGATTGCGAGAGGGATTGATTAAGAGACAGCACAATGCTCTCTCCCTGTCCCTCTCTCAGTCTGAAAGCAGACTGTCTTTGTGCCAAATGTCTATGTGCTTTGTGAGAGGGAAAACCCATAAAAACACATCAGTGGATGCACACATTCACTGTCACTCTATAAGTGCACCATTACCTAGTATTATCAAAGGAAATGCTGAAAACAGAATACTACTTGTACACATCTCTTAAAGCTTTTTAAAAGGCACCGAAGCCTTTTATTTCACTTAGGAAGACAGTCTACATATTCCATGATGTTTGTTTTTAATTTCTGAATGGCAACTTGGCAAGATGTTAAGTAGCGTATGAAGAAAGTTACTTCTTAACCCATTCTCAACACTCGAAGACATGGTATCCCACACATAGTTATCCTTATACCGATGCATACCGTTGAGAAATATTGAAAAGAAAGCTGCATTTCTCCTAGGTTGACCAATCAATCTTCACACTTTCCAGATGTTTCTCCATGCCTTGTACAATCACGATACAAGTGGGCAAATTAATTCAGTGCAATACGGACGAAAAATGGATTGGAGCCTGTATCATACCCTTATGCTGCTGTTAACGAATTTTACCAATACAAAAGACCTAAATAATGACTGAAACCCTGGCATATGGGTACTCTCATGAGAGTACACAGGTTTAGATGGGTTTCCAAAGTCTGTGCGTCCTTGTTCTTTGGCTGAAATTAGCCTTAGCATAAGAAGGGTTCAGAGGTGGTGCCCGCAGTGTCTGGTTTCCTCCTGCTAATCACAACTTAGTCCAAATATGACAAAAAGTTATTTTTGTTCTGTATGTCTTTTTCCGTATTTTTGATGATTATATAAATGTATTACTAGTATGTGTGATTTAATGCGTCATCGTTACGCGCCGTCAATAAAGATACAATACAATACCTGCACAGTCAAACTAACTATATAAAGTAAAGAAAACAAAAAACTTAAAAGAAAGCTAAAAGAAGGGACTGAGAGTGACTGGTTAACAGTACGAAAGCCAGAAAAGAGAGGACCAAAATTCTAGCAGCGTCCAGTCCATTCCGCTAAAAGTTGCAATGAACAAAGCAAAATCAAGTAACAAACTCCGTCACTCTCTCAAGCTGTTTTCTTTTACATCTTGAGTATATGTTTACCTGCAATCATTGGCATACAAATTCACAGTGTCCTTGTCTACACAGCAAAAGGTTTTGGACAGCAAACAGACAGCAAACGGACAGCAAACGGACGTCCGATGTTCCGACAGCAATCGGATATAAATCTGCCCACGCAACCTTTTGTGCACTAAAACATCGGACAACCGTCTGCGGTTCATTTGCTGTCCAACGTATCGGACAAATGTATGACTTTTTTGTCCTGTGACAATTGTTTGCATTCTCCTTAAGTGTTATTTTCTTGATTTTCATTGAATTTTCTTTTCCTTTTCGTTCCGATATGACGGTCAACCGTTTGTGCACAAACGGACAGCAAACGGACGTCCAAAATGTTCTTAAACCGTTTGTGCACAAACGGACTGCAAACTGACGTCCAAAATATTCGTCAACCATGTGTGCACAAATGTTCAGTTGACGATTTGTGCACAAATGTTCCAGTGCACTAATAGTGCACAGGAACATTCGTCGACCGGTACATCGGACAGCAAACTGACAGCAAACTGACAGCAAACGGACCTCCGAAATATTTGTCAACTGTTTGACATCTGTAATTTTTTGCTGTTTACAGCAACACATAACCGTCCATCCCCGTATGACATTGAAAAGAACCCCTCCCCCACACCTCCACAACACCTCAAGAGAACTCCTGCGCTATTAGACGCAAGGGCAAGAAGGTCAGCAACATCGATCACTCGCGAGGACCTGCGTACCGGGCACGTCTTGCCGGACGCCCTTACTTTATTGCATCAGGCCAACGGATATAAGTCGTTGCTGTAGAAAAGGCCAGCTTGGTTAGTTCCTGATTGACTCTCGATCAACTTGCCAGGGGTTAATTATGTTACATGCTCTTACCCGGCCATAGTGTCTTCCTTATTAGGTTTGGTTAGGGGATCCGGAAAAGGCAGGAAGTTGGAGTTAAAAAACGTCGCGCGCCAGATGAGTCTACTCTGAAAGGCTGTGCCGATGGATATTACCAGGTTTTATAGGCACGCAATTCGTGACGATTGGTCATATACTTACATACAATTTTCACTTCCGAGGAGGTAGATGGCTAAAAGGCAGCTTTTATTGTCTCTTGAAAAGAGAGACACATCTGCAGGAACTCAAGACCAGCATACCGATTATGCTCTGCATACGTGTTTATTTTATTATGCTCTCTCTCTCTCTCTCTCTCTCTCTCTCTCTCTCTCTCTCTCTCTCTCTCTCTCTCTCGTGTGTGTGTGTTTGTAGGTGTATGTATGTATGTATGTATGTATGTATGTATGTATGTATGTATGTATGTATGTATATATATATATATATATATATATATATATATATATATATATATATATATATATATATATATATATATATATATATATATATATATATATATATACTTCAACGTCTTATAGTTGGTCAAGACGTCGGTATCATTATAACTACTACAACTATATTTCATAGACAAGGAAATATCCCACAGTTACAATCGTAGTGTCACTCTATTCATGATAATGAATCAATTAATAGTAAACATATTACACAGGGTAAGAAGCATGATGTATTTACCAGTGGCCTATGTGTGTACATAAGACGAATAATAATGGTACATGTCCAATGCAAGTCATTTCGACTATAAGTTCTTATTTTCACTCGATAATAGTAAGCGCTTCCAGTTCTCTTCTTTGTTTCTAAGAAATTCTGCGATCTCGGCCAATCTTCGATCCAACTGTCCGTAATGGAATTGGATTTGACTTCAACGTTCCCATTCTCATAGTGTCAACTAGCGTCGCTGGTATATTAGTGTTTGCTAGTTTGCTAATATGAAATCAAGAGATCTTCAAAAAATCTTCATTACGAAACATTCTCGTGAAATAGTATGCGTGAAGAATAGTCTGGCCCTAATGCCACCCGACTTGGTGTTTTCAGAGTACGCGTGGTACACGCATCGGACAAGAGCGCCATCTGCCGACGGTATGCGGTATCAAGAAAAGTCCTACTGCAACCAATGAACGCCGCTGCGGGATATGTTTGCCGTGGCCTTTCGAGGGATTAACCCAATGGAGGGCATCTATCCCTTGTATCCCTGCGAGACTGCCATAAAACATTCCTATTATATACATTTACCTTTATATAGTGAGCACTTCGGTGGATACAAGACTATAAACCGAATACCTTTACCTTTATATAGGTAACGGACTAGCCGGCAATCTCAGAGGCAAATAACCCAAAGAAAACAAATACAATATACACTTGTTGTTAGTACTATATACGTCTACTCTAATTACTTCCGTGGTATTTGTATTAGCTATATAATGCATAATATTTATGAAACCATCTTGAAATTGTATTGTATTGTATATTCATCGACCAAAGCACATGGAAAGTACAACAACAAAACCTTTTGCGAACGTAACATAAAGAAAATAGAGCGTACATGAAACATAACCTAATGCAACCACTAAGGATACGTAGATATACAATTATTGGATATCTAAACTGAACATAGCGGAACGACATGCACTAACTAGTTACAAAAACAGGTCAAAGGTATTCATATCTTGTACTGATAGAAGGTGTGATCACTCCCATATGTATGATTACACCTTCAATGACCATACCTATATTTTGTGAAAGAACAATACAAACAAAAGAAAAACGGCAAAACTAGTGTACAAATAAACTATAGACAAAACTAGATGTTTATATGCCGGCGTATATCGACACCACACACTGTGCTTTGGCGTGCTTAATCTTAAGAATCCTGTCAGTGACTTGTCGCATCACGCCTCGGACCTATCTGCAACATCAGTTAGTTAATTACGATGGACCAAGTGTGAAAGAGAAACTAAATTTAAATATATTTTCTCTGCCCAATAAACGTGAGTGAAAATGAATTTAAATTTATTTTCTCTCCCAAATAAACGGGAGTGAAAATAAATTTAAATTTATTTTCTCTTTCACACTTGGTCCATCGTAGTTAATTACCGTGATCCAAATATGCAAATGACCACTCTTAACTTTGTGTCATATAAAACAGGGCACGTCTCCCACGCCAACTATGTTGTTAAGGCAATTTTAATGATAATGATAATCATTAATTGCCATATTTCTAAGTATACCGTCTTGCACAAAGTGATAAAGGTGTCCAGGGCTCAGCCTGCCACTTTTAGTTACTACAAGATTCATGATAAATGTTAATACCAACTGCCCTGAATATCGACCTTACTTCTCGAAGGTTCAGCAAGGTTAATGGTGTTTATGTCACAAGCACATTAACCTCATAAAAACACTTTAGCCAATGTGTACGGGTGACAATTAACCTGCAGAATACCATACAATGGCAGTTTTGTTTTTTATTCTAGAAACCTGTTTGTTTCTACGTAGAATGCAAGCTTTCTGAAAAAAATAAATAACAGCAAACAAAACGAGGGATGTGAAGTAAACTTTTAGAGGTAAGTCAAGGTCATTTGTATTTGATAACAAATAGTAGCATTTTATTAAGTTATAATGCTATTTGAAATACGCTTTATGTCTACAGCCACGACATTTAATTCTTGCACTTAATGCGTGGGCAGCCCGAGCAAAATGCACGACCGCACGTCCAATTGTAACCCAGTTTCTTGGTCATTGATGTATTAATGACCTCATAACTGAACGTTAGCTTTGATTCGCAAGTTACATGTACCTGTGTCAGTGATGTGCTTGGCTTATTTTTTGACATGTTATCAATGGGTATTTGAAAAACCAGACACTGGCAGACGTCCGGTCGACTGGTGCAGGAATTAAATGTGTGTACTGTAGGAGAAAGTATCGCGTCTGATGATTTGCTTTACATTTTGATATTCTTTACACTATTCAAAGAAAGTCTATCTCACATTGAATTAACTACAGTGCAGATATTTAATTCCTGCACCAGTCGACCGGACGTCTGACAGTACCTGGTCGTAAAAACACCTTGTGAATCGAAGCTAAGTTAACTTGTGAGGTCATTCATGCATTAATGCCCAGGAAACTGGGTGGCAATCGGTTACGCGGTCGTGTATTATGCTCGGACTGCCCACGCATTTAGTGCAGGAATTATATGTCGGCACTGTAAAATCATTAATTGTGTTGCCAAATGACAGGATATGGGCAAATAGCAACTCGCAAAAGGAGCTGATATAGGATTTCCGAAAAAAATCCTCTCTTTAATGTGAATGAGCGATTTGTTTTATTGAAGATATGTAATTCCTGTACCCCTAAATCGGTCCACATCAGTGATTTGTTGACAGGTTGCCCGGGTGTTTCCGGCAGTATACATTAGATTTAGTTACAGACAGTCACGCATATCCATGACCCACGTAGTGAGGACACTTTATCTACGATGTCCGGGATAGGCGGCTGTATCTATGCCCAGGTGAATCGGGCTTGCGGTTGTGTAAATTTGCTCGGTCTACTCGGACATTTAGTGCAATAAGTATATACCTTTACTGTATCACCAAATAATATAAAGGTTGGCACATCTATTATAGAGAGCTTTTACTGTTATACCAAATAATATAAAGGTGGTACATTTATTAAAGAAAGCTTTTTAGTGTGAAACTTGCAAGATAATTCGAGCTTCTTGAATATTTTAAACTCTCCCCTATTCCCTATTCCCCTGATGATGCGATTAAAACAATTTCTCTCCTCGATTTTCCTCGGCTAGGGCGATATGGCTACCCCTATTATAGGAAGGCAGTGGGTCTGCAGTACGTGACTGTAAATCATGCGTTCCCTGTGAGGGAATCAGTAATTCATGAGATCAGTGGGACATTATGACCAGCAATAAATATATTTCCTTGCAATATGCATTGGTGCAAAATATCGCGACACGTTGGCGCGCTATCACAGATCATTCTTACAGACTATTGGGGATTATCTCAATGGATGGAAGCGGGGCAGCATTAAGATTGAATCTTGTTTTTTGACTCATCCATCAAAACTTGGCGGGGGAGGCGACCTCTTGGAATGAAGTCGTCTTGTAGCGATGAAGACTGATGCTTATCGTGTTAAGGTATGTCTTATGCGTCTTATATCATAGTTGGAAGGTCGAGCGACTTCTTTTATCGACAGCCATATAAAATACTGGCAGCGGGGTCTCTAACCTTTTCTGCCACAGTTATAGGCAAAAGTACTGTCTTGGGAATATGGTCTCGGCTTTTTCTGCTGACGAAAGGAGCGTTTACCTTATCTTTTTAGTGTTTACCTACATGTACCAAAAGAATATGTGTTATGCATAAAAGAAGAATTTGCATATCTTTCTCAAAAGTTATGCAAAATGTTCGGAAAAATCGAAGTGTATTATGCATAACCTATGTATGAGTTTCCCTAACATGTGGGAAAGATATCGAAACAATATGCAAAAAACAACAAGAAGGAAATAGAGTTCCGACGAGACAAAGGAAAGAGATATGTTTTGCACAATTTGCTCATATTTCACATTTCTTCTTTCTTCCTTGTTTTCTATGCATAATCTGTGTATGTATTGCTGAACGCGAAATATGAATAACATTTTTGTTTTTTTTGCTTATTTTCTGCCTCTTTTGAGGGTATTCTTCGTGACTCCTATCTCTCAATGGGCAGGAAGTCCACAAATCTTCCAAGATGTATGCATAGGAAGGGCATAATTTCAATTATAGGTATCCCTTGGTGTTATGCCAATTTGATCATTTAGTGTAGATGTGCTATTCTTTAAGTACATAATACTCTACTCTTTATTTCATTACTTGAAGGCGAAAACAGTGATGCCAATATTCCTCAAATGTGTCTTACATTTCAAAATGTTGTCGGTATTAGAAAGCTTATCCCCTTCTCTATCATCATCTTCACTCTGAATCTCGATGCTGATTGGTAAATTTGTTTGTTGCACAGGACTGTATTGAGATCCTAACAATGCTTTTCACAATGTTCATTGTTGGGAGCCCAATATTTATACTACTACCATCGTCGTGCCACCTGGCCAATCGTTGCTGGCAGTACCATGGTAACAGAGGAAAATCAAAATGGCGGTGAACGTCGATGGTTAATATAAAAAACACGTATCATCCAAATGAATCAATGAATAAGTGTTTAAAGGCACATCGACACACAAACGTCATTTAGTGCCATAAGATATTAGCAAAAAGTGGTCCTTTGTCATTGTTGAATAAAAATGACAAAGCACAATTATTCTAGGTGAAAGAAGAAAACAGGTAGAGTAAGAGCAGAGCCTTAATATCCAAAGAGGACCAAGTGATATTTTAGATGCAGGGTATCCATAGACAGATCCACACATCCCCATTATTTTATAAGGCGAGCAGGATGCCACAGCAGCATAGGGTGCCCCGGGAGGTGCCAACTCCTATTGCACATCATAAGGTGTGACCCTTGCGGGGTCGCATCATCCAAACAGGCCTTACTGTTATAGTGATAGCATACGTACATGTCATGCCGCAAACGGGTTTTGTTGACCATCTAGGATCGCCTAATATCAATCATAAAAACAATGGCATGCATCATTCTAATAAAGAAAAACCATCACAACACCCATGTCTAGTTTATGTTGAGTGTACCAATAGAAATAGTCATTAGTAACAATAGTAATTGCGTATTGCGGGAGTGGTTTGTTCAAGAAGGATAAAAGCTAACGCTTCCGCTCACCGTTATACAACCAAATGCTCAGATCAAATTGCATTCCAAAACATGGTTCTGCGGCATTTAACATACGATATGGGCTTGTTTTCCCATCTTATTCTCGTCTTACTCGTTTTATGTTATTCACTACGATAATCCATTTAGTCTTGACGATTATTTCTCTAAGAATATGTTGTTTGCAAATTCACTTAAATTATTGGTTTTCGTGAAGGCTGTTCCATTTAAAAGAGTGGTGGAGGAGAGGAACAGAAGACTTTCTGAGAGGGTGGGGAAGGGGTCAAATTCTGATTTATTTTACCACATGAGATTAGATATGATTTATGGCAGGATGGTGGGGGGACGAATTTAGAATTATCTTCCGTACCTTCCCCCGACACTTTTAAATGGAACGATCTGACGTAAATCTCTGTTAAATATTTCAATCTAATCATTTGGAATCTAAATATCCTTTTTAAAGGTCACACTTAATGTTTATTTCATCAACTAGCGCTTAAAATAACGCAATTTATACTGATGGCTCTGCATTCTGTTATGATGTGTCACAGTGTAGTACTTCTAAGCAGTCGTGGAATTACGGACTAGTTTCTGGAGCCCCTTAGTATAAAATATGCTCGCCAGATGTTTTAACCCAAGTAAATTCCTAGATAGTTAATGGTCACAACTAAGGTTTATTTTCATCAACTAGCGCTTAAAACAACGCAATTCATATTGATAGCTCTGCTTTCTGTTATGATGGGTCAACTTCCTGACAGTTTTTGATAAACTTCTTATAATTCGCTGGCAGTATCTTTAGATGTGGTCACATTTTTATTGTTTATACCATCTGTAACTAATATGAACAAATTCCCTCATTTCTCATCACAACAGGGCCTGCCCTGATGATTGAGTGGTCTAGGGCATCACCACTGACTGTCTGCTGTCTATCAGCACCAAGAGAATACCTTGATGGCTAAGTGGTCTAAGGCTTTGCCGCTGACTGCTCGCTGTCTCTCAGCGCCGATGGTCTGCCCTGATGACTGAGTGGTCTAAGGCATTACCACTCATTGCCCACTGTCCTTCACCACAGAGGGTCTGCCCTGATGGCTGAGTGGTCGAAGACATTTTCACTGGCAACTCGTTGTCTCCCACCATCAAGGGCCTGCCCTGATGACCGAGTGGTCTAAGGCATTACCACTCGCTTCCCACTGTCCTTCACCACAGAAAGTCTGCCCTGATGGCTGAGTGGTCTAAACATTGCCACTGACTGCTCGCTGTCACCCACCACAGAGGGTCTGCCCTGATGGCTGAGTGGTCAAAGACATTTTCACTGGCAACTCGTTGTCTCCCACCATCAAGGGCCTGCCCTGATGGCTGAGTTGTCTAAGGTATTACCAATCGCTTCCCTCTGCCCTTCACCACAGAGGGTCTTCCCTAATGGCTGAGTGGTTTAAGATATTGCCACTGACTGCTCGCTGTTTCTCACCACTGAGGGTCTGCCCTGATGGCTGAGTGGTCTAAAGCATTACCACTCGCTGCCCACTGTCCTTCTCCACAGAGGATCTGCCCTGATGGCTGAGTGGTCTAAGGCATTACCACTCGCTGCCCACTGTCCTTCTCCACAGAGGATCTGCCCTGATGGCTGAGTGGTCTAAGGCATTACCACTCGCTGCCCACTGTCCTTCTCCACAGAGGATCTGCCCTGATGGCTGAGTGGTCTAAGGCATTACCACTCGCTGCCCACTGTCCTTCTCCACAGCGGGTCAGCCCTGATGACTGAGTGGTCTAAGATATTTCCACTGACTGCTCGCTGTTTCTCACCACTGCATGAGGGTCTGCTCTGATGGCTGAGTGGTCTAAGGCATTGCCACTCGCTGCCCACTGTCCTTCTCCACAGAGGGTCTGCCCTGATGGCTGAGTGGTCTAAACATTGCCACTGACTGCTCGCTGTCACCCACCACAGAGGGTCTGCCCTGATGGCTGAGTGGTCAAAGACATTTTCACTGGCAACTCGTTGTCTCCCACCATCAAGGGCCTGCCCTGATGGCTGAGTTGTCTAAGGTATTACCAATCGCTTCCCTCTGCCCTTCACCACAGAGGGTCTTCCCTAATGGCTGAGTGGTTTAAGATATTGCCACTGACTGCTCGCTGTTTCTCACCACTGAGGGTCTGCCCTGATGGCTGAGTGGTCTAAAGCATTACCACTCGCTGCCCACTGTCCTTCTCCACAGAGGATCTGCCCTGATGGCTGAGTGGTCTAAGGCATTACCACTCGCTGCCCACTGTCCTTCTCCACAGAGGATCTGCCCTGATGGCTGAGTGGTCTAAGGCATTACCACTCGCTGCCCACTGTCCTTCTCCACAGCGGGTCAGCCCTGATGACTGAGTGGTCTAAGATATTTCCACTGACTGCTCGCTGTTTCTCACCACTGCATGAGGGTCTGCTCTGATGGCTGAGTGGTCTAAAGATTGCCACTGACTGCTCCCTGTCACACACTACTGAGGGTCTGCCCTGAGGGCCGAGTGGTCTAAGATATTTCCACTGACTGCTCGCTGTTTCTCACCACTGCATGAGGGTCTGTCCTAATGGCTGAGTGGTCTAAATATTGCCACTGACTGCTCGCTGTCACCCACCACCAAGGGCCTATCCTGGTGGCTGCGTGGTCTAAGGAATTGTCACTGACTGCTCGCTGTCCCCCACCACCGATGACGTTCTCTGATGGCCGAGTGGTCTAAGGGCTTACCACTGACTGCTCGCTGTCTCTCACCTCTGCTCGGGTTTCGAATCCTGGCTGGCGCATGGAAAAAAGTTGCCACTGTCTTGAGTTTTAGGCGTTGGTCTTCGCCGGGTACTCCAGATTTCTCAACTACTTACAACTGGCCAGTCATGAATAGCCTGACATGGCAGAAAAAGAGATGAAAATCAAATTTCTATATTCCCATCACAGGAACAGTTACTGTTTCGCTCATACTGTAATCACAGCCTTCTTTTGAGACCACACCTATTTCTAGTCGCCCACTTAATTGTCACATTAGGCAGGTTCGAATAAACTCACGTTCCCAATATTATCGCTTTGAAGGGATTATTTTGAACATATAGTCGCCAAAATGATTAGTGCGCCTAAGTTATGGTCGCCCGAGTTTTGTATTATTGCTCCACTGTTCATGAGGGTAAATGCCACAACATTAACGGGCCACTGCGCAAGTTTATGGTCTTCCGCAAATTTATCCCGTCCGCAATAAGACAAGGCTCAGTGAACACGGGATCGATTCGATATGGTGCCCTGCAAACAGGCACGTTTATCATTCTATTAATCTGAACGGTGATGATTCCTAGGCGATCTATCCATCCATTTAGTCGTCCGTTACAATCGCCAGAAGGATCATCTATAACCACATTAGCCCTAATCCAATGATTTTTCTAAATAGTTCGCAGATGGTCTATTCATTCAGACTACTTAGGCAACCAATTGGAATGCTAAATTAAATACTCTTGATGGTTGATGCAAATGAGACATGGAAAACAACTCTTGAAATTCTAAAATTCTTGAAATGCAAAACCTTATTAGAATTCGGAAGCTAAGCAAAGAGGATTGACACCTTTTGGTAAAATCATTTTTTCTATCGACATTTGGAATTCATAAGAAAAAAAATTAATAACCTATATGACAATAAAGCCCTCGCTCTCAACCCAATTAAAAATGATAAGATAAAAGGTACATTTGGAAAGTTATTACTTGCACATGTTTCGAGACATTTATCTTACAACCGGTTGCAATCCAACGTTATCTCGAATATATCTTGATACTGTACATTCATAAAATATTGTGTAGAGTAAATTTTGCGAATTTACAGAAAATTGATTTTTGTGTTTTTTAACTGCGCATTGGGCCCCAATATGAAGTGCCAGCTATACACCTAAAGTGGCAGCAATACTAATTGCGAATTTCAATTTTGCACTAAAAGCGCAAAAATTAAAATAACGCAATCTTTTCCGAATTTACAGTACTCTGTAAATCAAATTATTTCATCAAACTCGTGAATATGAGTATCGTGGGATAGAAGAGAACTTCCCTACCCCAAAGTTTGTATTAGAACGCCATGGCTCACTCCAATCAGAAACGACGCATTGTATACGTATTGCACAGAGTGTAAGACCGAAAAATGATCTTTAACAAACACGTGCTAACATATTTTCAGCATATATATTCTAATTGCAGTACATGTAGGTATGGCAAATACATTAGAATGTATTAATATGATCACTCATCATTGTAGATACAATCATCAGATAATATATATGTATATATATATATATATATATATATATATATATATATATATATATATATATATATATATATATATATATATATATATATATATATATATATATAAATATATATATATATATATATATGTATATATATATATATATATATATGTATATATATATATATATATATATATATATATATATATATATATATATATATATATATATATATATATATATATATATATATATATATATATATATATAAGCTATTTATGTATACCTTGTGAAGTCTTAGTGCTCAACTAAGGGATTTTTATGGGATTTGGAAATGATTTGATTTGTTTGAGTATTCCTAACTAACTTTTTAGTGTAACAACTATTTGTTGATGACGTTCGGCTGTTGCATCTCATTAACGATGATTCCTTCTCTTTTACAGGATTCCAAGGATGAGGGAAATGATTTACCTTTGGCATTCTCCCAACACTCGGCCACAATGTAAGTGCATTTGCCTGTTTGCAGCTACTAAGGGGATCATGATATCTCACAGTAAACACCACGCTTAGCCAAAGCTGGGTGTCAATTCAAAGACCCCCACTGTGCAAGACTTTTCTCGCAACGTAGAAATCAACGTCTTGATTCTATAACTCGATCAAACTTATGACGTCACAATTATCAAGAAAATGGTGCTTATGAGGTGTTGAAAGTAGCAGAGCAATGAGGCATAATGGACAATTTTCACTAATTTCCCCTTGTTAAGTCGCAAGAAAACCCTAATGGCATACGGGACTTAAATCTCCATCTTAGCGCAAAGAGCCTTCGCGCAATCATCTTATTAAGTATGTAGAGCGACTACAATTTCAGCCACTGACACAGAGGTTGAACAGCGCCGTCATTAGCAGCAAGCGGGGCTGGAGAATGGCTATTAACGATAATGAGAGGAAACAAGAGAGGGAGTCATTAAGAATTGCAACTTTTTCGAGTATTTCGCCCTTATCGGCTGAGACTCCAGTTCTATCCTGTTTTCTACTTTAAAGTCACTTTCTCAACTGTCTGAGCCCCTTTGGATGATTTTGCCATCTGATTGATTTCATGCATTGTTTTTTTACACACTGACTCAATGTATATCCATCATTCAAGAAGAAAGTGTACTTTATATGCACACACACACACACACACATATATATATATATATATATATATATATATATATATATATATATATATATATATATATATATATATATATATATATATATGTGTGTATATATATATATATATATATATATATATATATATATATATATATATATATATATATATATATATATATATATATATATATATATATATATACCATGTATATAAAATTATAAAGGTGCAGAATTCAAGATGCTAAGGATCAAACATACAATCATGTACATGTCCATGTAGTACGTATAAGTTCACAACAAGGTCAGATTACCAGCATTTTTTTAATTTTATGAACTTTGGGTAACCCAGAGTTCGTTTATTTTCTTTTCATAAAAGTAAAAAAGACATATAAAACATAGAATAGAAAGAACAATAAACAGGTATCTCAAATTTACAGTGTCTACATATATTTCCAATCTTATCTATATTGTTACATTTTGACACAGCCTCCCACAAACATACATAAACATCATTGGAGGTCTTTTTATACAGGACTCACAAAACATTACAACTTTGACTGGTTTTTACTGTTATAAATATATATTTTCCATTTTTAAAAAACTTTGGTATAACCGCTTGTTATTATTCCATAATATACACTTCCCATTTGCGTTCGTATATGTCCAGGGTATCATTATGTAAAGCATATGTCTCCTCTGAATTTCTTTCCAAATCTAACATATTCTCGAAATGTATCATCGAGTAGGCTGCTCTATCTTCTCTTTTTTGGTAGATTAATTTCTTGCCAATTATTAATACAATATTAAAAAAAAAGTCCATATTTCCTTCTCCAAATATTATAGTATTTTTTTCCAGTCTAAAGTTTTGGTAACCAAATCTCTGTAAGAATATTTTGATTTCATTCCAGAAAGTGTTTGCTCTATCACAGTCAACAAAAGCATGTACATTTGTTTCCCTTTGCTGACAGAAAGCACATAATTCAGAATTTTTTATACCCATGTGACATAATCTTGTATTAGTGGCTACTCTCTCATGCCACACTTTAAACTGAATATCCCACAGGTACATATTTTTGGTTGTCTTCTTAAAAAGTTGAATAGATTGTTTTACCTCACCTATGTCTATGTCTATCAAAATATCTCTCTCCCATTTCTGTGAAATTTCTTGTAAAATTTTACTACCATATTGTCCAGTTTTTCTATAAATATTTTGACAACCTTTTTGTTGTGAAAAGACTGTATTTAATAAAATTGGTCTAAAAGGGCCTATATTCAATAAATTTTTCTCAGCGTTTTGTATAAATCTTGATACACTATGGTGTATTGCCATATATTCAAGAAAGTTTAAGTTGATTCCTTTTGTTTCCTCTATTACTTCTTTGGCCATTATATTCCAAAATTCTCCCATGACATCTGAAATCATATTCACATTTTTTTTTTGGAGTTTTTGTATTAAAGGTAGATTCACATTTTGGTCAAACCATAGTGGCCAGCATAGATAGTCCAAATCCCTTGTTGGTCTAATTTCTGCTCTTAATAAAGATATTGAGT
Organism: Maea johnstoni; assembly: GCA_963942565.1. NCBI lineage: Eukaryota > Metazoa > Annelida > Polychaeta > Spionida > Magelonidae > Maea > Maea johnstoni. Next base: position 27,573,432 of record OZ012694.1, on the reverse strand, counting down.
CCATTACATCTCTCCAGAACATGTTTTTCATTTTATCTCTATTTAACTCTATATATTCATTACCAAATAGCCAGCATTTGTCTATTTTGTATGCCAAAGCAAACACCGTCCAACTACTGTCGGTGGATATAATCCTCCTCAACCACGTTACTTTCAGAGAAGAGGAAAATCTTTCTAGGTTATGCAGCTGTAACCCTCCCATTTCATATGGGTATTCCAGTATCTCTTGCCTGAATTTTGGTGGTTTTTCTCCCCACAGAAAATTTTTGCAGATTTTTTCATATTCTTTTATAAATTCCTGGGAGGGGTTTGGGAGGGACAGCAGGATGTGAGTAATCATACTAGAGATTAAACTTTTAAACACAGAAATTTTACCATTTAATGTTAGTTTCCTTCTTTTCCATTGTCTTAGAATTTTTTTCATTTTTGGAAGCTTTAACTTACAATTTTCATCTGTTATTTTGTGAAGTTTTTTTCTATTGAATTGTATCCCCAGTAATACAAACTCGTCTGTTAATTCTAGTTTCTCATTATCTAAGTTTATCATCCTGCTGTCCCCCGGCTTTCCAAGCTGCACAACCTTTGTTTTTTCAATATTGACTTTCAGTCCAGATACACCATGAAAAAACTTAAGTGTATCTAATACCCTATTTAAGCTGTTTTTGCAGTTTTTTATTATTAGAGTGGTGTCGTCGGCATATTGTGAGATTTTATGCTCATACCCAAAAATTTCGATGCCTTCTATTTTTTTATTTTCTCTTATTGCAATTCCTAGTATTTCAGCACATACCACGAAGATATATGGCGAGACAGGGTCACCCTGTCTACACCCTCTCTCCAAGTGTATGGCATTTGAGAAAAAACCATTTTGCGATATCATTGATTGTGAGCCTTGTTGTAATATTTTAATCCAATTTAGAATTTTGTCCCCATAATTACTTAATTTAAATACCGTGTGTATAAAAGACCAGTCCAAAGTATCAAATGCTTTTTCAAAATCTACCAGTATTAAAGTTCCCTGTATATTGTTTTCATAACATTCAGTCATTATGTCATGTATTAGTCTAATATTTTCACCTATAAACCTGTTTTGGACAAAACCCTTTTGATCATTATGTATTATACTATTTAATGTTGTCTTAATTCTGTTAGCTAATAACCCACTAAATATTTTGTATGTTGAATTCAATAAAGTAATGGGTCTCCAATTTTTCATATGTCTTCTATCCTTTCCCTGTTTTGGTAAACATGTTATGACTCCCATCTTTTGTTGGTCTGACAATTTTTTAGTATCTAGGTATTCTTTAAAGGTTTTTAGCATTAAATATTTCAGATCTTCCCAGAATATTTTAAAAAATTCATAACTATACCCATCTGGGCCAGGAGCCTTATTATTTTTGGTTTTAAAGAGGAAGTTTTCTATTTCTATGAAAGTTATGTCTTCTTCCAATTTATTTTTTGTCTCATCTGATATCCTCTGTATATGCTGGGTAACCCAGTTTAGAGGTGATCTTTCTAGCTCTGTGGTTTTACCTTTTGTATATAATTTTTGATAAAAACTTTTTTGTGCATTTAGGATGCCTTCTTTATTTTTTATTAGGTTATCTTTTAAGTCGTATATCTCTAATATTGTTTTATTTATATAGTTTGCTTTCTCTAATGATAGGAAATATGAACTAGGTTTTTCCCCTTCATTTAATTTTAGTGATCTTGCTCTAATTTGTGCACCTTTAATTTTATCCTCTCTTATATTTTCTAATTCTAAGTTTAATATGTCTAGCTGTTCTATGTATGTTATATCGTGTTCTAACTTATTTTCAATTTTATTTATTTCTTTAATTATCTCTTTTTCCCTTCGATGTTCCTTTTTTTTTTTTTTTTTTGCGTATTCTAGTATTATACCTCTGAGTTGGACTAACATTACTTCTCACATTATGTCTGGTTTTATCGAGTACTCTATATTTATTTCATTTATCTCTAAATTATTTTGATCGTATGGTGTTAAAGCATATGTTCTTTTAATTAATTTTAATTCTTCTCTAATTTGATTTTGCAATTCTAGGTCTTTTAGTAATTCTGTATTTAGTTTCCAATATCCTGGTCCCCTGGGCTCCTGGCTTAATATGATTTCCATTGATATTACCCCATGGTCAGTCTTATATGGTGACATAATTTCCACTTTATCTATACGTGCTATGAGTTGTTCTGAGATAAGAAAATAGTCTAGCCTTCCTGCTTTTCTTGGGGTTTTCTTCCACCAGCTATATCTTTTTATTCTATTATTTTTTATTCTCCAAATATCTACTAACTCGAACTCTATTTTCTTTTCCTCTAGTAGTTTAGTAGCTTTTTTGTTATTCCATTTCTCATAGTTATATGTGTCTAGCTCAAAATTTTGTATCATGTTCCAGTCTCCACCTATTATATGAAATACATTATTTATACTATTGATTTTTTCAAATATTTCTTCTATGAACGGTTCTATATTTTCATTTGGGGCATAGACACTACAAATTGTTACTCTTCCTATTAAAGTTATTTCTAAATCTATTATTAGGTATCTACCCTTTTGGTCTATTATTGTTTTATGTATTTTGTATTCAAATGATTTATTCAGCAGTATTGCTGTGCCCCTTGCTGTTGTTGACTCCCCTGCAATTAGTACTTCTATATTCCAATCCTCTCTTATATCTGTATAGTCTGCCTCTATCCAATGTGTCTCCTGTAATAGTATAATATCTGCCTGTCTATGTTTTGCTCTATCTAAGATATCAAGTCTTTTATGTTTGTCTCTCAATCCTCTCACATTTAGAGATTCTATTCGCAGTTTTTCAGCCATTATGGTCTTTAGGGTATTTTTCCGACGACACCACTACTAATTTTCCTAAATAATTTTTATACTTTATCAAACCAGCAACATATAACATAAATATACATAAAATCTCACACATAAATAACCAGTTTACATGGTAGGTCATGATTTCCCAGAGACCATTTCGCCTTCTGGGCCCCGCCTTCTCTCCAATAACTGACAAGAAATGCCACACCACACACCAGTGTCAAGTACCTTATCGAGAATAAGATTCATTAAAAACAACAAGACAAGTAACATCAGGTTAGCTATCCGAGACATCAAGCAAATCAATATTGTTCCATGGATGGGAACACAACAAACCATCCCTGAAACACCACCCCTAGATATGAAAATAAACATAAATAAAATTTTACAGGGCTTTGTCTCCCCCTCACAGTATATCTCCCTTATATTTTTATGTAGTTATATTCCCCATTAATTTTCCTTACCCATATAGCAATTGACATAGAGTATATCTCCAATGTCCACAAATCTGTAGTCAGCATTGAGTGGACACACCATCTCAAATATATCAATCAAAATTATCTCTATGAATAGTATCCTGTTTATCAAAAGTTATGTGTCATAATTGGCATCATGTGCAATCCAATGACAATCCTACAAAGCAACAAAAGTAATAACATCCTGTCAACTATGTGACATTTTAAACATCTTAACATAATTCCTTGTATGAGGACAAAACACTTCAAACCACAATCTGTGGTGGCAGAAAAAAGTTTACATTATTATCCTTACCACTATATATGTTTCAGACTCTAACTTATATCAATATTTTAAGAAATAACTCGCAAGACAAAGGTGTGTGGTGCAGCAGATTGTCATATACCTATCTGCAATTACATACATATCATGTTACAGAAGCAACAAAACATAAATCTTGTGTTCAACATACATACATGGGCCCCGGCGCTGCATCTGATCCATGTAATTTGATCTGCATTGATGGATAACCCATGTAATACAGAAGCTAGTCCATATACTTTCAGTATAATGGACTCAAATTGTTGTGGATCTATAAAAAAACTGTAAAAAAAAGAAAACTGAATACTGAGATTTTATCTTTTATCCCAGATTAAAATAAGGTTGCAGCACCAGACCCCACATAATTGCATACCAGGGCAACCCCCAAACTGACTACCCCCATAAATCTGGCTTATCCATGATTTACGAGGGCAGAAAAAGGGGAATTTGTCCTTCATGGGTAATCCATTTAGGTCAATCAAACCCCTCATTTACTCAGAGGCACACCCTGACTAAAAAAGAGTCGGTCTCCCGCCCCCCCGTCCAGTTTACTATCCTGACTTTTTCTGGATTATCCAAGAAAATATATTCAGTCCACATGTCTATGTCCAAATCTACCCGGTCTTAATATGTCCAGTCACATCCCTAAACTGTCCAAATTTATTCTGGATTACCCATGAATAAATATTCTGTCCATATGTCTGTATTAAAATCTGTACAGTCTCAGTATGTTCAGTCGCATCTGGATCATAATTTCGTTCAGTGGTTTACCCTTTCTCTTTGCCAACTCTGACATGACATCTAGGACATCTGATGGGCAACTGAAAGGGTGGGCTCCCGTAGGGAAATAGGGACTGTCCGTCTCGCATATCAAGTTTTCTAATGGGAGTCTCTCAATCAAGTCCTTCATGTGTTCTGGTCTAGTTACAATTTTGCCAGTCAAGCCGAAACATGTATCTGGGAATGTATCCATAAATTGTCTTGCCTCTGTCAGTCCTTGTTCAAAGCTATGGTAGTGTACTTTCGTGGCCGGGATTAATTCTCTTTTCATTTCTTTCAATATATCTCCAAAAGCCTCCCTCCCGTGTATAACTACTGTCTTTCTGGTTTTTGCTGCCATTTTGAGTAGTCCCCTAAATGTGTCTATTTGTCCCGCTTTGTCTGTCTGGGTGGCATTATGATAGTCGAGCCCTATTTCCCCAAAGCCCACCACTGTTGGTATTGTCAAAAGTCTCTCTAGGTCGTTTTTGATGGTGTCGCCAAATCTATCAAAGTGTTTGGGGTGTAATCCCACTGTAATATGTACTTTGGGGTCACTAACTATTGATGAGTGCAGGGGCCCATCCCAACACCAGGGGTCTACCATATTAGAAATGCATCCCTCATATCTATCATCTTTCACCTCAGCATAACCAGCATACATTGAAGATACTTTGACCGGTAAAAGGCTGTGGCCTAGTTTGTTTTCACCTATAGAAACACAGTCATTATGAAGGCCTTCTGCTCCAAGTACCATATCATGTGGATTAAAGAAGGTCTGTCAACAACATTTATCTTTTTTACCGAATTCTCGCTCTCTTCCTGGAAATGGCTCAATTCCCAGTGTGCAATCTATTGTGTTATGTACAGATTGCGTTTGGGGAACAGTAGATTATGTGCATGAAGTGAGATGTCAACAGATCTATGATTGATTCCCTAGCCGGCTAGTCAAAGATGAGATAACAATCATATGCCATGTTCATTGTTTGAATATCATGAGGTCCATACTATCACAAAGCATGTGACCGTATTGCATAACTTACATACATAACATTTCTAAAATATGCAGAAATGAAATATACATTAGACCCCACGTGATACATTTGTATCATATTTTTAAATTGCAATATCAAAGGATCATTCACAAATGCCCCAGTAGCAATTAGTACATGTAAAATGTAAGGCAAATACTGTATAACGGGTATATTTCCCGAGACTTTTATTTCCCGAAAATTGATGATTTTGACTTTTTCCCGTTTTTAAATTTCCCGTCCTGCACATGGCTGCACTGATATTAAATTTCCCGAAAATGCCACCGAGTGTTTTCGCTTTTGAATCCGTCAGTGCAGACGAATGTTTTGTGCACTGAATGTGCCGTGGTGTACGTGCAGAAAAACAAAGCCATACCAGCTCAATTGAGCTGACATGGCTGACTCTATTGTTGTGCGCATTAATAGCACTTAGAGCAGCATTACACCAAGTCGGACCGGTTTGTGGGCAGGTTGAGAAACCTTGTGAGTACTGCAAACAGTACTGAGTACTGGACAGCATTAAATGTATATTTGATACTATTGTGAGTTACTTCTCACTTACTGTCATAACTGTTTTAGCCCCCAAAAATTTGTTTTAATTTCTATCGTTGTTTGTTGACTTTTGTGCATTAAAAACACCACTCTTCAGATTACATAGGGCGCCATCTGCTGAGAAAGGGAATAACTTAAATATACGGCTCTACTACTCAATCTGAATATGTGCATCGTCTGCCCCACCATACCAATAAAAATGATTAAAGATAACGTTTTTATTGTTCCCGTCTCAAACCCATTCGGTAAATTCGGGAAGATTAAGCACACGTTAACATTACCCTTTATACAGTATATATTTCTAGCAATAAAGCATTACTATTTGTACATTCAGCTGATCTATACAACATCACTATAACATTGAAATGCTGTATTTAAGAATATGCAACGGCGACGTTAGCAGTAGGAGTTTGACTGGTGTTTGAGCCAAGTGTGAATGAAAGACTGCCGATTATCACTATTTGAATAGAAAAAGAACAGCAAAATGTTAAGAGGAAATGATTAGGGGTTTATAATTCAGAATTTTTTTGTTAAAGGAAGCATCCAGTAAAAAGGGTACTTAGGTTATTCTGCTAAGTAGTTAATAAAACCAATAAATGGTAAAAGTCGTACCGGAGATGTTTTAAAATGGAAATGTTGTAAGCTGTTGTATGCTACACGTCAAAATGGTACAGCGCCCCTTTGATTGTTAATACTGGCGGTCTCAAATTCTAAATCTGTGATTGGTAATCAAGTCTATAGCTGTCACGTTCAAGAAATGCAACTCAGACACAGCAACGATTATGATACGAACATTGCCGAATGATAGCTTGGACTTTGGACTGCTTCAAAGATAACCCTTAATGTCAAGATCACTCAAGATAGCAGAATTCTATCATGATATCAAATATATATTTTACTTCCTTCTTCATTTCAAAGTATTGTTATCAGCATGTAGTTCGAATTCTGTCTTGGCAATCAGCCCTTTAATATAGATTACTAGTCATATATGGGGAGTTAGTTGCATGTTTGTAGGCTATAGCGAGTATTGCTGCTAAGTCAGCCACCGAGAACCATTGTGCCTGGGTTATCGTTTACCATATCTGTGTAAGTACGAGTTTACCATAGTTATGTCATGTTTATGTGTTCTTCTTTCTTTTGCGAACATAGTTACACACTCTCAAAATTATATTGTCCTTTCGTTCGCAGTAAATGACCCTGGAATAGAAACTTGATTGTGTGTGAAAGAAAATACAATGCAACCCGAATCAGTTATCAGAAATCTATCAATAGTGAGAAGTAGTGTATCAGTGAGGCAAATGTTTGTAACTTCAGTTACAGTCAATAAACGTAAAATACATGAGTCTGAATGATTTTAACCGTGATTATGTTATAAGCATAATAGTGTGTATATATACTGTATACAGTATATATATATATATATATATATATATATATATATATATATATATATACATATATATATATATATATATACATATATATATATATATATATATATACATATATATATATATATATATATATATATATATATATATATATATATATATATATATATATATATATATATATATATATATATATATATATATATAGTTAGCTACCTACCAAAATATATCCCCCTCTTCGTGAAACGTCTTATTACTTGTCATGAATTCTTCATGAGACATCCACGGTCATCAGTGGCAATACAATCAAATTATAATATCCTTAGCCTCTTACCCATTAGCATGAATTTAATCAGGTATAGACATAGCATACATGTACACGTTCATAGACGTATTGGTTAGGTTGAATGAGATACTGTATATCTATCTAACGATGGGACCATGTTTTAGTTCGCCCCAGTAATATTGTACCTAGTTAGTATTATGATTACGGTCGTTATGCTTTGCTTGACATGCCTAATTATGGTTTAATCGATGAGCGCCCTAGGGTCAAATAGCCTGTAGGCATGCACACCGTATGAACACTGGTTGGCTTGCTGGTAATTAACTTAATTAAGCGTGTAGGCCTATTGACGTATGGAAAGACATGGGCAAGTCCGATGACTTGCACTGAATGACCTTTAGGCTGGGAACACCGACTAAACGTTGTATCAATAACATGCTCTCGCAGAGAAAGGAAAGGGTACCGAAAGTCTCTGAGAGAGATATTTTAACTAAGTTGCTTCGATTTCTTTTCTTTGTTTTGTTTTTTCAAAGTTTTTATCTATACTTTATATAAGTCCAACTCATTAACATGATACAGATTATCGTATACTTATGGGACCGTGGTTGAAAGCACTGTGCACGCCTCCCATTCAGTGGACTTTTGAAACACCATAGGATTGTCACTTTCTCGACCATTACGAACCCAAACTTCACACCCAAAAGTTATGATAGGAACAAATAGAGGTTCCATCACGAGTGGATGGAAAGAGAAGGAATCTTGCACGAGTGAGTGATTTTGTGTCTTGGGACGAGGCTTGCCGAGTCCCAAGACACAAAATCACTCACGAGTGCAAGATTCCTCCTCTTTCCATCCACGAGTGATAGAACCTGTTTCTCCCACGATAAAAAGGAGAAATTTACACGTTTTACCGTGAAGTTAGCTAGCTAAACTAGGTCAGCCAAAGGTCACCCACGCACTAGTTCAACAATGGTAATACGCGTTTGTTGTGACGTGCACCGTTTGTTTCCCCAGAAACTGGCGCCAGATCACGTACGTGACGCTTGTTCAAATCCACGCGCGCTATTGTTGGGTCTACCTTTGACCCAGCAGCAGTGACCCATTGATTGAAATTGAGGGATCTGATTGGACAATTACACCAGTTTGACCTCCAACCCCATTGAAGAACACCCATTGAGGACGACAAATCCTTAACTGTAAAACACACCTCAGAGTGGGAGAACGATGGTTCTTTATATTTATATTGTATTGCAGCAGTGTCCAAAGCACGTCTGCCTATAGATACATGTATGTTCTTATCTAGTCATGCACAGTCATCATCAGAGATCCCGGCCTTAATGCCAACGTTACAATTTTCTTTAATGCGCTTGTGCCCCAGTTTAAAACCCCTATAATTTGCATCATATACCATAACTGGGTTTTTTTCACATTATATGAAAAGTGCCATTTGCACCCATATTTGTATGCAATCTGGTATAGCCTATGTGTACTATCCTTCAATACAGTTGCTATAGCCAAATCATCTGCGTATCCCTCAGTGAAGCTCTTAATCTCTTAAATAACACAACATACATGAATACCCCAGAATGTCCTAGTTAATTTTAAATGAGTCTGTTAATGAAGGCTATGGGATTGGTGCACAGACCCTTCACGTGAATGAACTGTGCTTGTACAGTGCCGACATTTAATTCCTGCACTAAATGCGTGGTAACCCTGGGCATAATACACGACCGCACGCCCGATTGCCACCCAGTTTCCTGGGCATGGATGACCTCACAACTGACTGTAGCTTTGATTCACAAGCTAAGTGTGTCATTGGTGTGCTTGGCTTATTATTTGACTTGTTATCCATGGGTGTTTGTACGACCAGGTACTGGCAGCAGTCCGATCGACTGGTGCAGAAGTTAAATGTCTTTACCGTAGATTTCCAAAAGAATTGGCGTACCATCTCAATGTGTACTACAAACCTTAATCAGTCATGGAAAGGACAATAATAATCCAACATATTTATTTATTTTGAAACATACGTGTATAAGGACACTGTCGTGTTAGCTAGAAAGTTTTAATTTGTAGAATGCGTGTGGCTTGCAAAAACAGCCTCCATTTGATTGAACTGTCTTTTCTTGGTTCGCTTATTAAATTCTATCATTTAGATTAATTATAAAACAATTAATTTCGTTTGCCGTACTATCATTTCAGCAAATTGGAACAGACAGTCATAAGATATATGGCATAATAACTTGCAACCATATGCTTTGAGATTGCATTTTACTTTGGGTTTGTACTTTTCGTATCAATGGACCGCGTGTGGGGGTGAAATTATGGTGATTATAGTTTTGTTAATTGAACACTTTCATATCGGCAATTTGTATTTTATAAATGTAATAAAGTACATACTAAGTTAGCGATGGCTAATCATGCAAATTTGAAATTGCCCAGTTTTTCTCTAACAAATGCATATCTCGACTTTCTTAAATTGGAACACATATCTCGAGATGTATATTTATGAATACCAAATTGCTTTCTTTTGATTTCTCCACGTGAGACTGATAGCTATATCAAAAGCTTGAATGCTCTGAATCTTGGACCATGGTTCGTGTCCAAATAACCCCTTTTAACCTACATTTAGTGCTCCATTATGCCACCCGGGTGGTATCTTTCTCTCACACGCTATCTACCTGAGGCTAGCACTCAGTCACGACATATAATTACACCAATTATGTCTCCATTCAAACAATTATTCTTAGCAACAAAGTCACATGTACAGCGTCGTGATCATAGGTTACTGAGTGAAACTTTAGATACATCTTCGCATATGAACACTTCTGAGTCAACCATACCCCTAGCGACATATAGCGATAAATGTGTTAAAACAATCTCGACTTAAGTGTTTTATTATCTAAATTCAATTATAGTTAACAACTCTGTTCGCTCCTAATGTCAAACATATCACAGAACACAGAAAATCAGCCTAGGAGATTTTCGATTACCATATAGGACTACTGATTCAGGTTTTACAGATTGCAATCAACATGATAAGACTTCATATCAATATCAAACACCTAGACCAATACACACACACACGCACGGACACACACACACATATATATATATATATATATATATATATATATATATATATATATATATATATATATATATATATATATATATATATATATATATATATATACATATGTATGTGTGTGTGTGTTTGTGTGTGTTGGGGGGAGGATGTCTTTAATAGCAGGAGGGATACGTTCTTACTATTCACTCATTCAACATTTATGAACTCTTTTGACGTGTACCTGGTCTAAATAAGCCAAGTGCGTAAAGGCACCTACATGTTCAGCCATTCTTCAACTCCAGAGTGCAAAGGGGTCCAAGTTGACCCGGAAGTACTTGCTTCCCGTGTAAACACATGACCTGACCAGTGTAGTTAATGCATAGCTCTTTATAACTGATGTGCTTGAGTTGAATACAGCTGGAGTCTTTAATTAAGCAGCACCATGTGGTGAGGTAAGGACATATTGAACATGAGATGAAAATTTGGTATCGATTGGAAAGCCCTAGAATGAGATATACCTGTTCAAAGATGGCCCTGAGGAGTTTATCTACATGTACCTTGATTGTATACTAGTTTATTACTGCACTCAGTTATCAGCTAACATCTTGAATGCAATATATCTAGGGGTGTATTTAGTTAAATCCTTCAATGATGAGCCTATCAAACATCTTATGTATATGTTTTGCCTGCAAATATATACATTTAATGGCAGTCAGTAAGTTTATATTATTGGGGAGTGTGTGTGAAGGGTTGGGGGACAGTGAAGAAAAGAAATTTGTTCATAATCCCCTACTTTTGACGGATTAACTCAAAATCAAAATTCGTTTTTCACACCTCCAAATATCTGAATGAGTAATGAAGAAATAGAAAATACTGGGTATAAGGAAACAGATGAATACTCAGTTTCTTTGATTTTGTTCAGAAGACATCATAATTACAACTTACACAGCAAAGCAAGTTCAATAAGCAATTTTTCTGTGAATTTCTCGATGGAGATCCAAACATCATACTTGTTCTGAAATGGCTTGTATTTAGCCTGGAAAAAAAATAGAACTTCTCACTCTCTGACATGGTATGATGAAACATCTCAAACAGCCATCGTAAAGAGAAGTAGCTGTAAGCCTCAGGGTCTTAGTAATCATTAAGAAGCCAGTCTGTCATGTTGGCAGTGTCTGTGTTGGTCCCCATTTCTTTGAGAAAAACGCTTCAATCCTCAATCCTCGTTTGGAGCTATTTCCTCCTATAATACCTCTCTTTGAGATGAGATCTTATATTGGGAAAAGTCCATATTTTGTTTTTTTCCCATGGGTCATATCAATTAAATCATTACTGTGAGACATCCTAATTGTTCAGGTGGCTTCTACAGAACTAACACCGGACATGTGGGGAGAACATTTTGCAAATACGTGTGTACAACTATCTGAAAAGGGAGATACAGTATCTATTGCCTTTATTCCATTGATAGAATTACTAAGAATAAATGATTTGAAAGAAATCCACACCAGATATCGGATTTGTTCTGGTAACAGCTTCAACCAGTGAGAAGCTGAAGGGCGTCAAATTACACTCATGTAACAACAGGAAATTACCCAAATACACTACAGGCATTTAATTCCTGAACCAGTCGACCAGACTATGAAATATGAGGAATATGGGTAATGAGTAAAAGCAATTTAGTGATCATGTAAATATGTAAAGCTAAGTTCACCTGGGAAAAGAAAGAAAATGTCTGATTTGGAAAATATTTGTTACTGAAATACCATGAAGTTGAGAATATGGGGAATTCAAAAATATTAATCATAATTTGCCCCCCCCCCACCAATATGATACTGACCAACCCTCTGGATCATGAACTTTTATGATATTTTCAGTTCAAAAGCAATCTCTGTGTCTTTTCCATAACTGGGAATATGTCGTCAAGTTGCAAGTGTGGTCTGCTACATAGAATTAAAGCTAATTCATAATCATATTTGTATGGTTATCAATTTGCCGACACCTTTAAAATATAATAGCCCACTCCTTAACTAATATACTAACCTGACCCCCGGTGGCCAGGATTGGAACTGGACAAAACGTCGCAAAAGAAGCCCCGATAGTGAACCGCGTGAAATCTCCTGATTTTGGATGGTTGAATGTTGACAGGTCTGAATTATATAACTTGGTCAGAAATCTTCAGATAAGCTATTGATTTGCTAAAATCATCATTTACAAAAATCATCCACCCTTCCTCAAAAATAAATTTATTTTCTAGCCAAGAGTTCATAATATGCTGAACATAGAAGTATTTGATCTTGAAAGATCACACAATGTTAATGTTGTTGATGACGATATTTTCAGTTCCAAATCTATCTGCGTGTTTTTTATAACTGTGTGTGTATTACCATGCAGCAATTGTGATCTGCTACATGTACATACAATTAAAGTTATCCCATTAACATATGAGTACATGATTATCAATTGTAAAGGCCCACTCCTTAAGCAAAAGTACTAACCTGGCCCCTAGTGGCCAGACTTGGAACTAAACAAAACGAAACCGAACTATAGCACTATAGTAAATCGCCTGAATCTCCTGATTTTGGATTGTTGAATGTTGACAGGTATGCGGGCAACGTGCGTTTGCACGTTGCCCTAGCAAATTCCAAATGTACTGCATGAAGATACCGATGTTCGCATGTGTGACTTCGTATGACGTACTTAAGTGAGAATTAGATTTCAGCGCCTTACATCATCTCGCGATAAGACAGATACCCAAAACTGGAACAATGTCCGTTCTAAGAGGGTATTTCAGCTACAAGGGCACTATAGAAGCCTTTCACACCGCTGCACATTTGTATAGCAACCAGAGCAACGACTAAATTAGCATCCAGTTGAGGTTCCAACCTTCGTCAATCAGATTTGGAGGCGAGGGTCTTAAACACTTCGCCATAGTGGATCCTGAAAAAATAGGTACAATCGCTACCTGTCCATAACTTGTCTCGGAAGATCACACTGCCTTCTTATTCGATTTATATATTGATTGCGTAAAAATGTAGAAGCCTATTACATAAAATAATCCATAAGGAGATCTTTTACCGACATAGACATCAATGAGACATCCGTCTAGCAGGCCCTTGGGAAAAGCCCTCCATTTACTCATTAAAATGTTTCCAGTGATGTAAATGCCATTATAATCTAACGCAGGGGCATTAACATCGACCCTCGATGACTCTCCGCGCAACAGTGTCTTTAAACGTTATCTCTGTAAGGTTTACGAGATAATGGAATCTATTCTGTCTCGTCACTCTTGAAAAGAGTAGGGTCGATGAACGTTATTAGAAGCCTTACATCACTTTGGCATTTCCATGCATTTTGCCTAGTGGTAATGAACATTCCATGAAATCTAATGTTTTGGCATGAAAATGTATTGAAACTTTGTAATGCTATCGAGCAGAGTTTTGCCATCGTAAAACAACTGTATAGACATTTACTACTCTTAGTACCTGAAAGTAGGGTTTCAATACACCCTTTGCATATCCATATGTTTATACATCTAGTGTATGTTAAGTTACACATACATGTTTTGTCATTACCGGCAAGTATTGCATCACCATGGGCGTATTTTTACTTATGCTACTATCTCGTCTTTCCTCCGTTTCCACAGTGGAATTACAGAACCTTTTTTACTTATTTCCAGGTAACAAGTCTATTTCTTTGTCTGCTTAATATAACTTAGCACGCATTTTTAGCAATGGCGTGCGGGTACGATTACTGAAATTGAAAGTCTTTTTAGATACTTAGGGATGTATGTGTTGTAGACCAAGATCAACACCAGCTAGAGAAGAGATCTTTTTATGATATCCTCATGCGCACGTGATATTTGACAGGTACACCAATAGTGAGCGTTGGCAATACCGAGAAAAGCAAACGAGCGGGTGAAATATCAAATAATTATAGGATCACAGGAATAGAATCCTCCCATTTTCTCTACCTATTTGGTTATCTCATGTTCACTCCTGGCTGTACTTGATTATACTTATAATGATATAGATAGTGGTGATGACGATGACTATGATGATGATGATGGTGCTACTACTACTAGATCTAGTACTACTAGTACTAGTACTAGTACTACTAGCACTACTACTAGTACTAGTACTAGTACTACTACTACTACTACTACTACTACTACTACTACTACTACTACTACTACTACAACTACAACTACTACTACTAATAATAATAATGATAATGATATCATACAAAGCATTTGTTATATGATAAATGAACTATTATGCGAGAGAGAGAGAGAGAGAGAGAGAGAGAGAGAGAGAGAGAGAGAGAGATGTTAGTTGAATTCTTATGAATATCACACATTCAATTATTCCAAGGTATGACTTCGTTAGATCACGTCACCAAACTAATCAGACCTTTTTGGCCGCTCCAGATGCAAATGGATTAAATCTTAAAGGTAAAGCACCGTTGCCCATGCCTATAAAGTCACTACGATAAAGACCATCATCACTACGTCAGCAGGTAGTCCACTGTATATTGAGCAGGAGAAAGGTCATGACAGGGTTTATAAGATCAGGTGGCGATTTGGTGGCGCTTTGGTTCCGGTGTAGCATAGAAAGCTGAGGGCCGTCGAAGCATGTTACCTTGAACGCAGTGCGCATGCGTACAGTAACGGAGGTCCAATTAGCAATGGGATCATATCACATATACTTTAAATTACTGTCATAGGTGACACTACCCCATAATCCTTAGGGTTAGGTTTAAGGTTAGGGTTAGGGTTTGCTTTCAGTTAGTGTTAGGGTAAGTTGACTGAAAATAATGGCGTGAATTTACAGGGTAACACAATTCAATGGGTTGTGGTGCATGCGCGTAACACGATCCCATGGGGAGTCAAGTATCCATGCTACACCGGTCCAGGGTCAGGTCTGACAGCTATGACTGATGATCAATATACACCTCGCTGTCATCTCATGGAGGACTCTACGATAGGTAATGGACCGAGACGTTCGATACGTTTTGCCGCACAACGCCATAATAGCTACAGTACAGACATTCAATTCCTGCACCAGACGACCGGGCATCTACCAGTGTCTGGTCGTACAAACAGATGTCAAACACATTGATGACCCACGAGCTTGTGAATCATAGCTACATGTACGTTCAGTTGTGTGGTCATCCATGCATGGAAAATGGGTGGCAATCGTGTTATATAATTATAGCTGCCCATGCATTTAGTGCAGGAATTAAATTTCCGCACTGTAGCATTATTGATTTCGGTTATCTAGGTAAAATAGTTGGATTCATACATTCATAATTTTCGAAGACATACTCAATTTCCATAATCTTATCATTTTTGCAACAAATATCCTATTGATTTGTGTGTTATATTTCTATACAATACAATCTACAAATAGTTGCTTATCTTACCCATATGCTCCTGATCATGACACAAACGGGTGTTGGGTGTCAACATGAATACATACTAAGTATTTATATTATGGAAAATAATACAAAAGTATATATCAAAAGTAACAATTATACATGTTTCAAATATGTATTTTTTTCCGATAAATGGCAAGGGATGCTTGATGTAAACTGGGTTAGATGTGTCAACTTTAAGAATAATTGTATATCTTGCATTGTGAAAACTCCAAATACCATTTTACAATACCATATATCCGCGTCTCGAGTTTTATATGTAATAGTGAGCATTTTACATGCGATACCTAATACGATCTATGTTATGATAAGTGTCCTCTAAAAGTTACTGTACCTTTTAAGCAATGGAAGAATGAAAAGTACTTCATATTTTCGGAGTTATATGCATCAAAAATGTTAAATTCTGCCAGAAGTTTTAATCCGGGAGTGTACTTTAATTTAGATATTATATATTGAAGTATTTCGTTGTGCGTATGATGTCAACTCGTTGATTCCGCTAAGATCTACTCAGGTTATATAAATGATTTATTTTTTGTATTTTTGAAAAGATAAAACGATATGAAATGTTTAGTGATCTAATTAAGTACATTTACGTGCTATTTGATTTAAATTTCTTTGCTGCGTCGTGGGTATTCGTTAGTTCATTGCCTGGTGCAATAACTACAATATCTGGCTTTGACCCGCACCCCTTAAAATATTCGATCTCTTTTTGATCTACATGTAATCAATGTATTGTTCATGTAAGAGCCTGTGTCTGTGTTTAGCTGCGTTTGAATATTAACCTTATTCAATGATTTGTCACCAAAAGAGAATTCGAATTAATTATCAAAATTGGATAATACATATGCAAATGGCTATCATAAATTTCGTGGAAAACCAAAAATACAATGCTTCTATTGTCTTTCTGCTTAATTGCCTTATTGTTTGTTGAGCAGAAGTCTATTGTAGCGCGATAGGTGGGGAGCATGTGCTGTAGTGCTGTAGTGAGGGACTGCAGCGCAGTTTGCTGTCTTAGCGGTATTTACCTCATTAGCACTCTTTCTTCACACTTGTGAAGATGTGAATAATCATGTACATCCGTCAATGGAGTCCGCACGTTCAGCACTCGGAAACCACCCTAATAGCTTATCGCAAACAGCGCAGGCGACTCAGCAGGCAAACGACATGACAGCACGAACAATCACCTGCCATGTTGATCCGCACTGGGAGGCGATATTATCAGATTAGAATACTGGGTGAGGGAAAAGTGTACCTGGAGATTTAGGGGCAGGGTGGTTGTGTCCTACTTAATGTTTATGGGTTTACAAAAATGTGCATATTCCATGCACATTTTAAAGAATTTTTTTTTTCAATTTTCAAATATGGCGGTTTGTATTGCAGAGATTATATTCTTGCTTGATTTCCAAATGGGGAAATATAATATGTCTATTCAAACAAAAAAAACTATTTTTTATGGTTTATATGATCCTCGTCTGTATGTTCTGCTCATATCCAACCGTAATACTTGTAAAGATGGGTCTCATGACCATAAGTACATCTCTCTTAGGACACTGCCGCTTAAGGGTACTGAGCGGGTTATATTTGCTTTTCCTGGCCCTATACATGCTCCCTCTTTCTGTACTCTACTATACGCCATCTCTCTTAGAACACTACTGCTCAAGTGTACATAGGGAATTTTACTTGCTCCCCCAGTCGTAAACGTGCTCCCTTTCTTTGTCCTACAATACCCCCATCTCTCTGAGATCAAATTCTGGCTGAGTGTATTTAGAGGATTCTACCTGCTTTTCCTGGCCTTGCACATGCTACCTCTTTGTGTACTCTACTACCCCCATCCCTCCGTGGATACCACTGGTTAAGTTACAGAGCGAATTTTACTTGCTCCCCCCCAGTCTTACACATGCTCCCTCTTTCTGTACTGCATTAACCCCATCTCTGGATACTGCTGCTTTACTTGGTTGCCCTGGCCTTACACATGCTCTCTCTCTGTACTGCTGGTTTAGTTTACTGAGTGGATTATAACTTTCTTCCCTTGGCCTTAGACGTGCTCCCTTTTTCTATACTGTGCTACTATACCCTTCATCTCTCCATGGATACTGCTGGATGAGTGTAGTGAGCCGACTCTACTTACTTTCCTGGCCTTACCGTGCTCCCTTTTCCCCAACTGCCAGCAACAACATTAAGGCCTATATAGGAGGAGTGTCACATTTGCTAAGAGGATTGGGATGTCTTAAAGTCTTAGGTGTGTGCTTCCCTAGTGTGGCCCCTATATCACTGCACCAATACACAGCTTAGGTCATAACATGAAAGGGATAAACTCAGTCTAGCAATCCAATAAAAGAGTTTAGACTTTTTTTTCGAACTGACTCTGGTGTTCACCTATCATTTTCAGGCAACTCGTTTTGCTATAGCCAGTCAGCTTAAGGTTTCTAGATATGGTTGGATCTTGTACAATATCTGAATAGTTAACAATATCTCCTACTTCTGTCTAACAATAGTCATATACGTTTGTATTTTTGGATGCCATAGATTTGATGTTTTATGTTGGTTGCAACGAATCTATGAATTTTCTTGAATTGTAATATTTCATTGGTGACCTTGTGTGTATATATATGAAGTATATTACAAATGGATGGTAATACTGTATGCCTTTCCCATGATAAATGTCTACATGGAATGGTATGGTGATGCTACTATACAATTGTTCATTGAACACAGGTCTGATTTTTTGATTTATTAATTATTACCAAGGAGTTAATGACCACTACAAGACTTTAGCTTGCACAAGGTTATAGGGATAGCCTTTTGCAATATGATAGTGTCCAAGAAGTTCATATTGATATTGTATTCTGCATTTCATTTTTAAGTGATTCTACCTTTTATCAATTCGGAAGATATTTTCTAGACGTCTTAGTCTGTTGTTATCCATTTTTTTGTATACTCAGGATTAACTCTTTAACTATACCAAACTGGTTCATTAATTAGGTCTAGGAATGTAGAAATTGGTCAGTTTTTTGTGTATTTTACCGTCATGACAACATATATCCAAGTGGAGTTTGTTATAATGGTAGCAAATATAATAATCACCCCCATATTTAGTGAAATTTGGAATGTTCATATCTTTCAGTTTCACGGCCTAACTTTCCTTGCTTGGGGGGGGGGGGGGGGGGGGGGACCATATTCCTTCTTTATTCAGATCTAATTCCATTACAATTGTATTGTCTCAGTGTGATTTATTTCTCCAAATAAATGTGTAGAATATTCCCGGTCGTCAGGTAAATGTAGTGTGAGAATTGAATATGTTTACTACATGTGTAGCAGTAGACTCGCTAAGAGCCTCAAGGTACTAGTATTGATTTTTCAACTGTCTTTAACCCTGACAAATCTGACTCCAGGAAATAGATGAGATATCTGACTAGTACCTGGACCTCCTGAATTCTCCAATCTATGTGCTAAAATAGGTCGACGCCCCGGGTACCCGACCAACTAGACTCCTTCGGGCAAGTACCCAATAAAAATATGGTATCCTAAAATTGATCTAATTTAAAGTAATTTCGGGTCTAATCTAGAGTAAAATTCAAATTGCAACAACAATTATATATGCCGATTTAAATATAATCTTTACATCTTTGTTATCTACGTTTATTATTTATATAGATTCCAATTTTTTTGAGATTACAAATTCCTATATTGTGCGCATATGCAATTCCTTTTATTTCTGAACGAACGATTTTTTGACCGGCTCACACAGGTGTGCGGGATTGTAAAGGTAAAGGTGTTTGGTTTATAGTCTTGTATCCACCGAAATGTTCACCCTACCTTCCGTCTCTAGCAGGCAGTGTACACACGGCAACCATTTCAATCCCCCGGGGGATATTCCAGAGCAGCTGGCAGCATATAGCGCACAAGCTCTAAGCATTGCCTCATTAATGCTAGGTACCAACTTTTAAGCTGGGTGGACAGAGGCAATATGGAATAAACTGTCTTGCCCAAGGACAGACCAAAGTACCCCGGCCGGGAATTGAACCATCGACCTACTAATTACTAGTCCGACACCTAACCAACTGAGCTACTTTGTAAGACAACCGGTTAGAACAAATTTAGCTAATTCACATACATACACGATCTCATCCCAGAGCTGGTGAGATAGTAGTGCTGTGTACATCACTGCCAATTGGCAAATTGCCCTTTGAATCATGACGCACGCAGTTTTTTACCTTCAGGTGGTTGAGTACTACAAGGGTTAATACTTTTATCTTGCCAGTATTAAACCACGTGCGCCACCTCCCCAAGGGGCGCCAGTATAATCAATTCCCCTAATTTCTATTAGGGCTATTGTCTATGGGGTCCGATTCATCACTCGTAGTATAGTGTGGTAACCTCCTACCTCAGGTTTAATACAAGATTAATGCATGCTCCAATATAAGGTTACTGCGCCTCACTAAATGATCTTTCACCAGGTCCAATATAGTGCATGGTTTTTTAGGAGCTGCATTTTTTCTACATGTTTTGCGGCTAACAGTTTGCAATAGCATGCAACAGCATGCGCAAAAACATTGGCTAACACAGCACGACTGCTTTTTTGTAAAATAATCAGCAACCTCACAGCTCAGAGACAACAAAATTGGTTTAATGATATGTATGTTCACTTGCAATTTTACAGCGTTTTTCAAATAAATGTTTTGTTCACATTCACCACAGAATGGCATCTCTATTATAGTGCTATACAGTGCCTAGACCAGATGTGCTGCTTACTGATAACGTCTGTGCACAACGGCCACCAGCAATTCTAAAGGCCAGATTCCTATAAGGGCTATTGCAGTAAAAGAAGATGGGGCATGGAAAGCGCCATTTTTTACGCAACTTACTTCCATTATTTACTATTTGAATTAACCCCATTACCTCCCCCCCTCCCCCATTTTTAATTTCTGTTGACACACCCCACTCGCTATAATTTTAGTGAGGGATCCACCATGGCATAGTGGTTACAATGCCTGGCTCCCAAGCTTGAGTTCGCAGGTTGGAGTCTCCGCTGGATTCCCGAGCGGGTTGGCCTGGTCGCTATATAAATGTGCGGAGTGTCTATCTCGTTGCAATATGACCTAAGCTGTTAAAAGGGACGTAAAACCCAATTCCTTACTTACTTCTATGATTTTAGAGGTTTTACCACAATCGATTTACATCCTTCACCTCCTAATTTCAGGGGCCGCCCTATACCTCCCCCCCCCCCCCCCCACCCTCCTTTCTGGAATAGCCTTAGGGACAATTTAGAAAAATATCAGCAGTCGTATCATACAGGTTTGATAAATATCTATTTAGGGGATGTTGAATTATTAACAGGAATTGACAATACATGTACATGTATCAGCAATCTGGGATAATGGGACACAAAATACCTGTCACACCGGTGTACGCACGTGAGGTCAATGTCTCGGAAGTTCGAATCGCACGCGACCAAGTTATTTACGGTACTCGGAGCACGAGCGCCATATGAGTTGACCCACATACAAGGTCACATTATGACCTAATAATTTGAAATTCGTCCGTCCGCGCGTTTATACTAGGCGAGGTTTTAAAATTAAAATAGGTGTCTCTCTCTCTCTCTCTTTAAGAGTAGGCAATGATCTCATAAAATAGAGATTATTTCCTAATGACTTAAAACCAAAGTGCATTTCTCAGCAAAGTGTTATGGTAGTTTAATGTTGAAAGAGCTTTCTTCCGTAAGATCTGATGCACATAACAGCCTCTTGTGAGCAACCCTTGGCTTCAAACCTCCCCTGGCGAGAGTTGGGTTTTGAGGACAAAGCTTATTCCTAGTTTAAATAATACATCTCAATCACTATGATAAATCACATCGGAAGTAAAGGCCTACACGCTGTCACAAAATATCCAGG
This sequence comes from Maea johnstoni, assembly GCA_963942565.1. Lineage (NCBI taxonomy): Eukaryota > Metazoa > Annelida > Polychaeta > Spionida > Magelonidae > Maea > Maea johnstoni. The sequence continues at coordinate 27,551,412 of OZ012694.1, read as the reverse complement.
TTTGTTAAGTTTCGACCTATACTTAGTATCAAGCGGAGTACGTGAGACTGGTTACACATCGAATGTACGGTGGCGCAGGTTGCACAACAAAATAACCAACTTATCACACGACCACATGCAGAGGTCGAGACGATAATAATGATGATGATGACAATAATGAAAATCATGATAACAACAACAACAACAACACTAATAATATAAATAGCAATATCAATGATAGTAAGATTGATTACATGTCTACACAGACCGTACGAGCTAGAATGAATACTATACTAGTCAATAGAGTGAGGGTAAATAATAATAATAATGATAATAATAATAATAATAATAAGAAGAAGAAGAATGATAATAATAAGAATAATGATAATAATTATATTTTCTAAACGATAACCTGACATGAATAAAAATGCATTATTCATTTATTCGTGATAAGAACACTGTACATGAAAAGTAAAAACATTTTTTAAACGAACGTCATCAGAAGCATTTACTTCTCCCGATGGCAATACATGCAGTGGTAAAGAACTGTTTTTCTTTGGTAATTCACACCTTTAACATCATACGACTGCTGCGTAACAACGTAACTCAATAAATAAGGTTTAAGCGCAACTTATTGACTAACAACAATAAAATCACTCATTTAGTTCTCCGACAATTTCCTTTCCATCGATACAACGTTGCAAAGCTGATATTCGCCGTGTTTTTCCCCGGTTAGGGCACGTCTAGTTGATTATCTGTTTCCCATGTCCAAGGTACTGAAAATTAGGGTCGGTCGGTCGGGTTAAAAAAAAAAAGGAAAAAAAAGGCAGAAGTACCTATAATAGGGTATCAAATTTCTTTATTTGTGACAGAAATGCTGCCAATGCCATGGCAAGAAGTACAAATATGTGTACATGATGTTCATGAGACACATTTCCCTCTGTATTATTCTTCAGCTTGTTCATACAGAAAATTGTGCAGATTTGAAAAATGTTGACTTCGCAGGCTCAAATTATTCAGACTTTTTTTTATTTATTTCATTCAAAATGCAGTTCTCAGAAGAAAAAAAAGCTCCTCTGGACAGGGTAGGTCGGAAAGTAAAAAAAAAATTTTTTTTTTTTTTAGGGTCGGGCCCAAAAATAGGGTCGGTCGGGACATGGGAAACAGATAATCAACTAGACGTGCCCTTAGTTTACCTTAAAATGTATCAACTCTTTAATGCACAGCCTAACACACTACACTTTCAATTGCTAATATCACTGGGTATCAATGTCATTTCTGAGATGTTAATACAGTATGTATTTGTAAATAAAAGATGCAAGGTAAAGATGCAATATTCTAAGTTTGAGCAGAATACAGGGCAACATTACTCGGATAAACCGAACGCCTGATACCGATACCTGCATGGCTGTGACGTCTTGGGCGGAACGCATTGCAGGATGGCGTCAAATCCCTAGGGGGTCAAATATTCCAAATTAGGAAGTGTACAGCATATATGGGCATATCTATGTGATTCATTTTTCATATTCTAACAATGTTTGGCCACGAGAGAGCCAATGGGGATACAGACAACGTAAAACACCCAAATGACCTTGATTGACATTGGATGACCTTGAGATGACCTTTTGATATACATTTTTCTCAGCATGCTCCTATTTCAATCTCATGTGTGAAATTGAAAAGTTTTCTTTCATATAATTTTACCAAAGGCACTATTTGCAAAAACAACGGTATAAGAAGTAAAAAATCTTTTTTTTGGTAAGGTCGAAGGCAATACTAGTATATGTATTTTTTCTTCTGCTGTACATACTACCAAGATGACTATTACATTACTAATTAGGTCTCAAAGTGTAGATATCATTTCAAAATAGACCATCCCATCATATGCTTTCGTTGCAAAGATATGTCCGATTTTCGAAATCTAAGATCATCTCGAATTTTAAGGTCAAAGTTCATGGTAGATCTAAAAATTGACGATGTCTTCAAGTAACAATTCTGTTAAGGCTGTGATGCTGGTGACACACTCAAAATAAGACAACTCCTACATGTAGTTTAGCACTCCTGTCCCCTCTCCAACAATAGTTATCTAATCCCCGAGGTCTTGGTGTTTCAAATATAAGTTTTCTTTAACTTAGCTGCTTGAGCTGACCTCGACATAATCAAAGTTTCTATTTTACAGTGTTTTACCTAAAATGAGGTTTTCTTGATCAATAAAGGTACATTTGACTTTTAAATACCATACATGTCTGCTAAATATACTAGGCTAGGGCAACAGGAAGGCATATTTGGAGTTCCTGCAAGAAAATAACTTACAGCACGCGATTTGGGTGAAAATTTTACTTACAAAAGTAGGTCAACATGAAACCATTGTGACCTACTTTCTTAGGTAAAAATTTCCACCTAAGTCGGGTGCTGTAAGGCACTATCTTGCAGGAACTCCAAATTTGCCTTCCAGTTGCCCTAGCCTAGTATATATACATGTAGCAGACATGTATGGTATTTATAAATCATATGCACCTTTATTGATCAAGAAAACCTTATTTGAGGTAAAACACTGTAAAATAGAAACTGTGATTATATCGAGGTCAGCTCAAGCAGCTGAGTTAAAGAAAACTTATATTTGATACATCAAGACCTCAGGGATTAGATAAATATTGTTAGAGAGGTGACAGGAGTGCTAAACTAGGAGTATTTTGAGTGTGTCACCATCATCACAGCCTTAACTTGATAACTAAACAAGTGGCGTTAGTACATTTCACTTACGATTTCTCGACCGTTTCTAAATATATCTTATTCTCATAAGTTTGTTATGATTGTAAATAGATTCTCTATTCTCATATCAAATATGATAGCAATTAGCAATGGCTCCATCAATGATGAAGTCCAATAATGTTTTTTCCAGAGACCTTTCCATGCTATATGTCAACATTAATGAATGAACAATAAAATGTGACGTCATCTACACAGAGGTTTATTTTGAGTCGTTTTATCGGCGAGTTTTTCTCGTGAGAATTGAAGAAGATAGAAAAAAGAGATTAGTAAACATGCCTTTCTATAAGACAGCAACTTTGCCCTGATGGCCGTATGTTCTAGGTGCCCCGATGCAAGCATGTTTTTTCTTCTTGTGTCTAGAATAGCAGGTCGGCGGTGGCTTGTACACCGTGTGTTGTTTGGCTGTATCTTCGCGGCGGCAGCTCACTCGCTACCAGCCACCACAACACTCTCAGTCTCAGGCGGAAACATACACCACGTGGAATGCTCTGTTATGTTGTTGCGGCCTAGCAAGTCTAGATCATCGATTTCATACCAAGCGTGACATTTTGCTGGCATTTGGGAGGGAGCGATTCCCCGCCAGCGAAAGCAAGGACTACCTTTTGTCCCTGTCGGCGGCCGGTTGAGGCATAGTGCGAATAGAGGTAAATCGGGACACGAAGTAGGTTGTCATACGTACAGTGTATTAGGACCTACTGCACCAGTCACCCCTTATTCGTACACCAGGGACGCCACCTTGTGGACAACCGAGGAATTAGTCTCAACCAAACACGCATTGAGGTAGGAAGCTCTGCTCATACATTTGGAACATTGGCTATATTATTTACGTACAAATTGATCACATACAAAGTTCGATCCTTGATGTCACGCAGGCAGATACCTTTTATTAGTGAGCTTAATTATTCCATTATAAGTTCATACTTATATCTTACATCGGCGTCCCGGGATCGGCGTCAGTGATTTTTTAAAGGTATATGGAAAGTTCGATGTTTCACATTCATACAAATAGGAGATGACGCATTTCTGCATACTCATATTTATTCCCCACGAAAAGACCGTCTCGATATTGATTTTTGTAAAGATTGAAAGTTCTTTAATAACCATGAAAGATTTCAATTCTGCCTCCGAGGACAGTTTTGTCATGAATTATAGCGCATTGCTATGAAAACACCTGTGCTTGGAAACACACTATTTTCATTGAGAAGCTGTTTCTGTGGCTTCAAAGTGGTCCCGGTTCACCGCACTGAGCTGGGACCAAATCCCAGCTCACTGCCCTGAGCCGGGACCAAATCCTGGCTCAGCAACCATTAGAAAAAAAGATTTTTGTGTCATTTTTACATAGTTGCAAGATATTTGTTTACACTCAAACATGCCATAATAGCCATTAAGATTAAGATCCGCCACTGAGCATTGGTGCAGATTTATAGCCTCGCCGATGGTGTTTATTGCAAAGCTTCGGCCTTAGCGGCCTCAGCTTTGGCAAGAAACACCTTTGTCTCAGCTTTAAATCTCTGCACAAATGCTCAGCAGCGGATCGTAATCCCTATAGTCAAATTATTCAGTTTCTATTACTTTTCTGTGTGTCTTGCTCTATGTCAGCGTCACATATGGATAGAATTAAGGACAGTGTTGATCAGCATCTTCTCTGTCAATTATTTGGTAATTTAAATCGTGCCAAGTCAGTTGTGAATTGTAGTGGTTTCCCTAGAACCAGGATAGCAATATGCAGTCGGAACGCAATGCCTTAGACCACCCAGATAGTGGGGTTGCCCCGTCCAAATAAGGAAAACACCATATTGCACATACCATGTTTTATGGAATAAGGTCCTAATTATTAACGTGACATGAAGTACACAGGTGAAAGTTGACGGGGTTGAAGAGTGAAGACCCCCCTCCTCTGTACAATAAGTTTCGTGCGTTAAAAAATCCTGGCATGAAGATTTAATGCGTGAAAATTTCATTTCCATGAAGGAAGATAACGTGTTTATGCATAAAACTATATTCCCAAGCATGAAAACGATATTTCCATGAATAAAAATGGCAATTCCCCCCTCCCATTTGTTTATGGATGAAAATTCAATGCATCATTTTCATGCCAAGATTTTTTTCACGCACAAAACCTTTTGTACGGGGCGTTTCTTAAAATGAATGGTCACGTTTCGGGCATGCTACAAATGTACATACACGTTTACACAGCCCGTTATTTGAACGCACCCACTGAATGATGAGCTTGTTATTTAAACAAGCATGTTGTAATGGGCCCACCATTACATACCGGTGCATATAACGGACCTGTACGCTGTACGAACCCGTTACCCTTTTACCTGTGCACTCATCCAATTAATGCCTAGCTGAGATCATGCTGCCACTGTTCCCTGGATCAATGGTACATGTGAGAGAAACTGTAATTGAGATTAAAAGCAATGTAATGCATAAAATATAGAAGAAGGGTTGTAGTCTAGTCATGCTGAACATCTATAATACAATTGTTTTCTAAAATAGAATTTTCTTGGAAAATGAGAACAATTCCTTTCCGCCCCCGCTGGTTAGATAGGTAGAGCTCAGGTTTACACCTGCGCGCCACATTAGAATTGAATTGTTCCTGTTTATCTTTTTGTATATACTCATTCAGAAAGCTTCTGGATTTGAAATCCTTTCGTCTAGACACCTGATACACATTCATTAGACTCAAGGCAGGCAGGTGGTGATTTTCGTGTATTATCTTACCTGGATAGTCTTGGTAGGTAGTAGATCGGGTTCCTCAGCCCGGCTATTATACTAAGTAGCACCAATAGAATTAACGTGTAAAAAGTTGTTAATTCAAGTATTGATGGCAATATTGAAAATAATAATAAAAAGGACAATAACCACAACGACAACAACAGCATCAACAATGACAATGTTGAGCCCTTTCTTTTGCAACATGTACCCCTTATCTCAATAATCATTGATAAGTAATTTATTAATAACGAGCACTTTGATATACGGTACCTGTGACTGTTGGTATATGCTCCAAACTAGTGAAAGAAATCTTTACAGTAATACACGTTTATTGTCTATCCCACGTCATTCTTATTATGAAATCAATAAAACTAAATAGCATTTATTGTGCTGTTGTCTCCGCTTAATTATAGGGCTTGTTATTGTTCTAGATGCAATGATTCTGTGAATGTAAACATATACCTAGTTTTTATTGCAAAAAGTGTTCTCTAGTGAGAGCTCTAGTGATAATCATCCTTAAAAAGGTCATTTGAGGACAAGCATCCACAGCGGAAGTAGGTTAGTGCGATATGTATCAGATAGAAAATCGATAATGTGATTGATGAGTGATATGGCGATAATATTACAAAAGATTTTTAACTTTTTACATCAGCACAAAGATTGTTCAGAATTCATCACATAGAGGTAAAGTTTGTTGGATGATTAATTAGAAAAAAATGGTCGACAGACAGAGTGCCATTTTGGTTCTTTGATTTTCCTTTAAAGCAAGTATCGTTATACTTTAACATTTTAAAAACTTGTGAATTATATAATATCAAGCTTTATGTGAGTTTATTAGTATATAGATTTGTACAGAGGAGATACAATAATAAAAAAAGTCACACAATCGTGGTTCCACTTTTTATAAACGACCTCACAAGCACATACGTTCCGCATTAAAATCAGGATCGTGGACGGCTATTGATACCTGTCCTTCCGTATTAAGATTTCCTCCACATTTGTTATTTTTGAAGTTCCTTCCATAAATGTGCATATAAACCTCGTTTTAAACAACCCTACACGTGCTTTCAGATTTGTTCCACAAAGGTCTTACACCTTGCAGAGAAGGTACTTATGTGATGCTTTATGTATTGCTCATCAGAATAAATGTCATGCAATACAGTGCCGACATTTAATTCCTGCACTAAATGCGTGGGTAGGCCAGGCATAATACAGAAGCGCACGCACGATTGCCCCCCTACCCCCTACCCCCCCCCCCCCCCCCCCCCACCCTCCTACTGCCCAGTTTCCTTAGCATGGATGCAGGGATGATCTCAAAACCAAACGTAGCTTTGATTCGCAAGTATTGTATTGTATTGTAGTGTACGTTTTCGCAAGCTACGACGGTCATTGATATGTTTGGCTTGTTTTTTTCTTTTGACGTGTTATTTATGGATGTTTGTACAACCAGGCATTAGCAGAAGTACGGATGACTGGGGCAGCAATTAAGTGACTTTACTGTGTGTACTTTATAAAGGCAGAATTGTCAAATAAAAGCAGGGCACAAGAAAAACGGACTTAAAGGAATTAACACATAAACTACCTTAAGTGTCATGGCAGGCATGTCGATACCTTGGCTGATAACTAGAGAACGTTATGGAGATAACGGTGGCGAATACCTGTGGAGGAAACAGAATATAGCATTAGTTAACAACACGCATTCTAACTTGTGGAAGATATTCACATGGTTTCATGTTCTTACTTTTCGAAAAAGTAACGTTTTTATTTCCTAGCCAAACAGGACTGTAACTCGCTCATGACATGTTGTGAAGATTATGCGAAAGTAATACGTGTTTTGAAAGGTGACTATCCTGATCCTGTCACGAATAATTACGGTACTTACCCTAGTTCAAAACACTTTCTCATATCACGAAACCGGCAAAACTAGGTGAAAGCTATAGGGTAGGGTATACTTGCATTTCTTTCTCATCAAAAGGAATTTTGCCCCGCTGAACCAAGAATATCGCTGAAACATACCGCCATTGGAATATAATTCAAAGAATTTCTGGAGAAATGTATTGATAAGTGTAGGTATACATAGCAGCAGAATAAACAATTGATATTGAGTTTCAATGCCATGATCGGCATTTCACCATTGGCATACCAATTTCCAACAATGCGAGATTTTACTGGAGAATTTTCCATGATGTCGGATGAAAGACACGCTCTAATTTAGCTTAACCCTTCCAATGGTGAGGCTACTTTCGTCCAAAGTACAAAGACGGAAAGAGTTTTGAAAACGATCAAAACCCTGTCATGTCCTATTCATTAGATACATGTAGCTGTCACTGAGTACTCTACGATCAGCACCCATGTGCCAGGTTTTTAGTCATTTGCAGGTTTTTTGCATCATTTTGAAATAACCAAATTAGCCACCAGAGGCATATGAGTTAATGATAAGTTTCGCCTGAATTTAATTATGCTTGTCATTTTGATATGAACAACACTTGACGCTAATAAAACTGTAGATGGTTATGACCAGAACTCTTTAAACTCTCTTTTTGGTTAAAAGGATATCGGCATATTTCTGAAGGCTATATGCTTTAATTGCCCTTAGGCTAGTGCAATTAACCCCAGCTGTCAGGGTTCTGATTGTTAAAGGCGATCAAGTGGACTATTAATGATCATAAGTTCGCTGTGCCTCCGCATTGGGATGTTCGTAGATTTGCCAGTGGACCAGTCAAGTTCTTGCCACCGACCCGTAAAAGAGCACATAATGCCAAATATGATGGAAAATTATAAAAGGAGTAGGGAGTTGAACTATTAGGCCTAGAATTGCAAACATTTTCCATTTTTCTTATTGCCGCAAGTGGCCACATATATCAGAGGTCACAAACGATGCACCCACACGATGCAAATGCTTTGGGGATGATTAACTTATATCTGTTCAGTGTTCTTCCACTACCAAGGCAGTTAGTATAGCATGTTTAATTGTGCATGGTGTATGTCTATTAAGTTCGTGAACTTATCATACTTGCCGATGCAACGTTACGTTAGTTACAGCATGAATACTGTATGAATTAGGCGTCTGCACACGAGTGAATAGAGAGCGTCACGCAACTTATAGCTCCATACCGAGTGATATGGTGGGGACTTAAGCAGAGAAGTGTAACAAGAATAGGTTCAAGTTACATGGTTTTCATAAACTGGCAGATCTATTGTTGGGTACTTCGACGCGAATGTAGCACTAGTTAGCCATTTAAATTGTGGGAGCAGATTTGATGTGGATGTGTATAGGGTATTTTTATTGTATGAATATATATATATATATATATATATATATATATATATATATATATATATATATATATATATATATATATATATATATATATATATATATATATATATATATATATATATATATATATATACATATTGTTTGTAATGGGCATATATCACAGTGGGACCTAATGAGCAAAATCAACATTTTGCGGAGTTGAGACAAAAATTATGTTTATACATACACGTAGTTAAGTGCTCTCAAGAAGTTTGCCAAGTTTGGACGGCAAACTCGAACGTTTTGTCACAAAAAGTGGCCAAACCGGTTGCCAAACTCGAGTCAGACAGACTATAACTCATAAATAGCATTTAGCGCGCATATCGATAAGGTTGATATTGAGAGAACTCTGTTGTGATAAAGTGGCTAATTCCTATAGAGGAAACTGAATATAGCATTAGTGAACAACACGCATTCTAGCTTGTGAAAGATGTCACATGGTTTCATGTTCTTACAGTTCGAAAAAGTAACGTTTATATTTCCTAGCCAAACAAGTCTGTGACTCGCTCATGACATGTTGTGAAGATTATGCGAAAGTAATACGTGTTTTGAAAGGTGACTATCCTGATCCTGTCACGAATAATCACGGCACTTACCCTAGTTCAAAACACTTTCTCAGATCACGAAACCGGCAAAACTAGGTGAACGCTATAGGGTAGGGTATGCTTGCATTTCTTTCTCATCAAAAGGAATTTTGCCCCGCTGTACCAAGAATATCGCTGAAACATACCGCCATTGGGATAGAATTCAGAGAATTTCTGTAGAAATGTATCGATAAGTGTAGGTATACATAGCAGCAGAATAAATAATTGATATTGAGTTTCAATGCCATGATCGGCATTTCACCATTGGCATACCAATTTCCAACAATGTGAGATTTTACTGGAGAATTTTCCATGATGTCGGATGAAAGACACGCTCTAATTTAGCTTAACCCTTCCAATGGTGAGGCTACTTTCGTCCAACGTACAAAGACGCGAAGAGTTTTGAAAACGATCAAAACCCTGTCATGTCCTATTTATTAAATACATGTAGCTGTCACTGAGTACTTTAAGATCAGCACCCATGTGCCAGGTTTTTAGTCATTTGCAGGTTTTTTGCATCATTTTGAAATAACCAAATTAGGCACCAGAGGCATATGGGTTAATGATAAGTTTCGCCTGAATTTAATAATGCTTGTCATTTTGATATGAACAACACTTGACGCTAATAAAGCTGTAGATGGTTATGACCAGAACTCTTTAAACTCTCTTTTTGGTTAAAAGGATATCGGCATATTTCTGAAGGCTATATGCTTTAATTGCCCTTAGGCTAGTGCAATTAACCCCAGCTGTCAGGGTTCTGATTGTTAAAGGCGATCAAGTGGACTATTAATGATCATAAGTTCGCTGTGCCTCCGCATTGGGGTGTTCGTAGATTTGCCAGTGGACAAGTCAAGTTCTTGCCACCTTGTCACCGACCCTTAAAAGAGCACATAATGCCAAATATAATGGAAAATAAAGGAGTAGGGAGTTGAACTATTAGGCATAGAATTGCAAACATTTTCTCAACTCTGCAAAATGTTGATTTTGCTCATTAGTTTCCAATTGTAAAATTTACCCATTGCCAACAATTGCCAACAAAACAAACACGCGAGATCGTATTGTTGGTAATGGGCATATATCACAGTGGGACCTAATGAGCAAAATCAACATTTTGCGGAGTTGAGACAAAAAATATGTTTATACATACACGTAGTAGTGCTCTCAAGAAGTTTGCCAAGTTTGTACGGCAAACTCGAACGTTTTGTCACAAAAAGTGGCCAAAGCGGTTGCCATTTAATTAACTCGAGTCAGACAGACTATAACACATAAATAGCATTTTGCGGGCATATCGATAAGGTTGGTATTGAGAGACCTATGTTGTGATAAAGTAGCTAATACCTACAGAGGAAACTGAATATAACATTAGTGAACAACACGCATTCTAGCATGTGAAAGATGTCACATGGTTTCATGTTCTTACAGTTCGAAAAAGTAACGTTTATATTTCCTAGCCAAACAAGTCTGTGACTCGCTCATGACATGTTGTGAAGATTATGCGAAAGTAATACGTGTTTTGAAAGGTGACTATCCTGATCCTGTCACGAATAATTACGGTACTTACCCTAGTTCAAAACACTTTCTCAGATCACGAAACCGGCAAAACTAGGTGAAAGCTATAGGGTAGGGTATACTTGCATTTCTTTCTCATCAAAAGGAATTTTGCCCCGCTGTACCAAGAATATCGCTGAAACATACCGCCTTTGGGATAGAATTCAGAGAATTTCTGGAGAAATGTATTGGTAAGTGTAGGTATACATAGCAGCAGAATAAACAATTGATATTGAGTTTCAATGCCATGATCGGCATTTCACCATTGGCATACCAATTTCCAACAATGCGAGATTTTACTGGAGAATTTTCTATGATGTCGGATGAAAGACTGTCGCTCTAATGTAGCTTAACCCTTCCAATGGTGAGGCTACTTTCGTCCAAAGTACAAAGACGGAAAGAGTTTTGAAAACGGTCAAAACCCTGTCATGTCCTATTCATTAGATACATGTAGCTGTCACTGAGTACTCTAAGATCAGCACCCATGTGCCAGGTTTTTAGTCATTTGCAGTTTTTTTGCATCATTTTGAAATACTAGTAACCAAATTAGCCACCAGAGGCATATTGGTTAATGATAAGTTTCGCCTGAATTTAATAATGCTTGTCATTTTGATATGAACAACACTTGACGCTAATAAAACTGTACATGGTTATGACCAGAACTCTTTAAACTCTCTTTTTGGTTAAAAGGATATCGGCATATTTCTGAAGGCTATATGCTTTAATTGCCCTAGGCTAGTGCAATTAACCCCAGCTGTCAGGGTTCTGATTGTTAAAGGCGATCACGTGGACTATTAATGATCATAAGTTCGCTGTGCCTCCGCATTGGGATGTTCGTAGATTTGCCAGTGGACCTCTCAAGTTCTTGCCACCTTGTCACCGACCCTTCAAAGAGCACATAATGCCAAATATGATGGAAAATAAAGGAGAAGGGAGTGGCACTATTAGGCATAGAATTGCAAACATTTTTTCATTTTTTCTAAATGCCGCAAGTGGCCACATATACCAGAGGTCACCAACGACCCCACACGGTGCAAATGCTTTGGGGCGATGAACTTATATCTGTTCAGTGTTCTTCCACTACCAAAGCTGTTAGTATAGCATGTGTAATTGTGCATGGTGTATATCTATTAAGTGCGTGAACTTATCATACTTGCCTATGCAACGTTACGTTAGTTACAGCATTAATACTGTATGAATTAGGCGTCTGCACACGAGTGAATAGAGAGCATCACGCAACTTATAGCTCCATACCGAGTGATATGGTGGGGACTTAAGCAAAGAAGTGTAACAAGAATAGGTTCAAGTTACATGGTTTTCATAAACTGGCAGATCTATTGTTGGATACTTCGACGTGAATGTAGCATAGTTAGCCATTTCAATTATTGGAGCAGTTTTGATGTGGATTTGTATAGGATATTTTTTATTGTATAAATGATAATATATATATATATATATATATATATATATATATATATATATATATATATATATATATATATATATATATATATATATATATATATATATATATATATGTATCTGTGAGTGTGCAGTAACTGTGCACAAAACAGCATTTGTAAAACTTTTGAGAAATACTTTATCCACTGTTCTGGAAAAGAACAAAGCTAGACCGAGTCAGAGCTATGCCTAGTCAAGCTTAAAACTATGCTCAGCCAAATAGCTAAGGATTTGACCGGTTTCATCTTATATTACAAAACATTCACTAAATATAGACTGCTGCGGTATTTTCAAATTCATCTTTAGTTCAATAAGTAGACTTTTCCGAGCCTTTGATTACATCTTAGATATCACGTTCCTGTGTTATTAAGAGATCAGTTTCAATACACCAGGCGAGCATAATCACCATTCAGGGTATCTTTTTATCAGAGCTAGTAAACCACACTGCACTAATGAGCACGTACAGAAAAGTATGGTATGTTAGCATGCAATATCCCCATTAAAGCTGTATGGCGCCACAGTGTGTTCCTGTGGCTCTGGTGTAATACGTGTTGTGCCTCGGCTTTTGTATTAAATCACATCCACATGCTATACTGTAGGTTTGTTTGTCTAATTAAGTTATTTAGTTCTCTGCAGAGCAGATATTTTTATTGTTTCGTCTTATAGTAAAAAGCATTTGTACAATTCAATAATATATTGCATCACGCAGGATCGAGTGCTTCAATAACAATTATTCATATTTCTTTAATTTTCTCAGGAAAAAAACAAATATATATGCACAATTTAACAACATATATAGGCACGAATACCTAACATATTACTGTAAAAAGCAATCTACTGTATTCAACATTTTTTGAATCCTGCTTTTCGACATGTGCTTGATTCTTGTTTTGCACACCAACCAACTATGCCTCCAAATAGCAGGATATATCATCTACCTGTTTCTATCGAGAGGTGAGTCTGCAGAAACGAAACCTTGTGCAAGGTATCACGACCAGAATCTGCGGACGGCTTGAGAAACACGCCTTTTCATTTGCAGCCAACA
>OZ012694.1:27483131-27530283 GCA_963942565.1 Maea johnstoni | reverse complement strand
TAGGAAACATACAGTGCCAAACGTACAGCAAGGCGGTACTTCGAATTTAGGTGGAACACTGAGAAATCACATGAGAGCCATCTATCTATATGTATGTGTGTATATATGTATGTATGTATGTATAAATGTATATATTCATGTATATATATATATATATACATACATATATATATATATATATATATATATATATATATATATATATATATATATATATATATATATATATATATATATATATATATATATATATATATATATATATATATGTACATATACATATATGTGTACATATACATATATATATATATATATATATATATATATATATATATATATATATATATATATATATATATATATATATACATGTATATACATATACACATATATATATATATATATATATATATATATATATATATATATATATATATATATATATATATATATATATATATATATATATATATATATATATATATATATATATATATATATATATATATATATCTATCTATCTATCTATCTATCTATCTATCTATCTATATATCTATCTATCTATCTATCTATCTATATATATATATATATATATATATATATATATATATATATATATATATATATATATATATATATATATATATGTACATATACATATATGTGTACATATACATATATATATATATACATATATATATATATATATATATATATATATATATATATATATATATATATATATATATATATATATATATATATATATACATGTATATATATATATATATATATATATATATATATATATATATATATATATATATATATATATATATATATATATATATATACATGTATATATATATATATATATATATATATATATATATATATATATATATATATATATATATATATATATATATATATATATATATATATATATATATATATATATACATATATATATATACATATGATTGGCTATCGCTGCACTTAAGCAATTACACTTTGGTATTTTTGTTTCCAAATGACAGGTATGTTAATTAAATTAAAGGTATATTAAGTGTAGTATTGCGAAGGAGAAATACAACCTTTGAAGTCTTATTTCTCTCTCATTTAGAGAAGTTCAGATATTCTCATAAGCATATTAACAAGTACTTAATTCACCATCTAGTTAAACAGTTTAATTTGTTGCAAGATCTCACTTTATTTGTTGCTGCCGCAAGACTTAATGAAGAAAAACACTTTCTACGTCCTCTAAACACATTAGCAGTCCACAGCGGAAGCTCTGTAATCAAATAATTGGGAATTTAGTAACGATAAAAAATGGAAACACTTGTGCATTCTCGTCCTTCGTTTCGTTTCCCACTTTGACTAATTAGCCATTTAAGCTCCGATTTCCCTAAAAGCATGTTTTTGTGATTGGAAATATGCAAACCTTATCTCGTTATGGTTTCCATTATCTGATCACACCACATTAGGGAACTAATATCAAATGATATAATCATAGCAGAGCTTCACAAATTACACGCATTTATCTTTAATTACCTTTCAGAAATATGATTACCTTTCACACTGGTTAATGGTATGCGCAACAAAAACATTCCAGTTCTGAGGCCTTGCTCATCCTCACTCAACAAAAAGTTTGTATTAGTGAAACTTAAATTATACAACAACTTGACCATCTTGATATTCACAACTTCTGCACAAACAGGACCTAGTATTACTGCTACCTATTCTGGATGATAGATATCTAAGAGGATACTTCCTGAAGCGTGCGCACGCACACACATCGATGCTATAAAATTAAGTACTCGACATACACCCAGATGTATACGAAACATACTAACCAATAGTTTATACTAAGGAGCTGTATATTATAAAATGAACTAATTATCTCATCCTTCAGAATTTAATGATGAGTATAGGGGTCCACCATTCAGTTTTCAAATGTACCTGGCGACACGCTAACATTTGCATATCGTATCAAATAAAGTGCTGATGAGGATGTTTTATAGTACTTAAAGAAGCTAGCCAATATTGAGCAATAAGGAAGTGTGTTGCTGTTGAGAAAAACTAAATGAAGTTTTAGTTTAAATAAAATTCTCTTTGCAAAGTGAACGTCGCTTATTAATGATGTAATGAGAAGACAAAGCACTCAATTATGGCTGCCCAGCCGCGATAAGAGGCTATGTTGAACTGCTTGAAAAGGGATCAAGGTTTGTAGATGGATTAGATTGGCATAATAAACGGCGAGAAGGCTGTAACAAAACCTTTTAACATATACAGTAGGTACAGTGACGACACTTAATTCCTGCACTAAATGTGTGGGCAGCCCGTTCATAATACACCACCGCACGTCCGATTGTAACCCAGTTTCCTGGTGATGGATGTATGAATGACCTCACAACTGAACGTAGCTTTGATTCGCACGCTACGTGTGTCATTGATGGGCTTGGCTTATTTTTTGACATATTATCAATGGATATTTGAACAACCAGACACTGGCAGACGTCCGGTCGACTGGTGCAAGAATTAAATGCCTGTACTGTGTAGATAGAAAGACCATTTCATTGCAATGGGTCTCTAAATCAACATCTTTCCATGCACTTATTCTTGTCAGACTCCGAAACGTTTTCAAATCCCACGAGTCCCATTTCGTACGGCTAGACCAAACGCTGGAAAGGACATTGATGTTTGCAAAAGAATGACTGTACTTGCAGGAACCTACAGTAAACTTGTTTCGGATTTTTCTCTGGTGTGAGACAAGCAAAAGATTTTGTGAGGCTGGTGAAACGCACGTTATGATCATGCCAAAAAGAAGGCAATACATCGAAGGAGACCCGTTAAAGAAACAGTTGCAATTTTTTAGTAAACTACTAGTTCGTCTCTGTAACTAAACGAATGATTAAGTAAAATCATTTCCTCTTAAATGGGTACGTTTTGACAATAAATGGCACTCAATAGTAAAGGATCTTCACATTGATTTAAAATAGAACATTGTCTATTCTTATTTCTGTGTCTCTAGCTATTATACAAGACTCTTTTACTCTGTTAGGTTTATAAAAAAATCTGCTTTTAGACATTTTTGTACTACATGTATATGACCTTGTACCACAGTTATAGGACATAACCCACACCTTTCAAGCCTTTGTTCTCTAAGCTGCCTAAACCTAAAGGTGTTACTCAAGGGAATTTAGCAAGAGTGCTCTGCCAAGATTTTCTCGGCCTGTGATTGGTGGAAGGCAGTCAACTGTGGTACAAGCCACATAGACTCCTGGGAAGCGGTGGTGTATGGGATACCCTCGGGGTTACTCGGCTTCGCCTCGTAACACCTTGGGTATATCCCGTACACCACAGCTTTCTTGGGGTCTATCTATCACATAATGTGATTTTTGTACGCATAATGTTCATACCTGAATTTGCTCATTTTGGATATCCCTATATGTTGTTTGGAATAATTACAAACATTTTTTTTGTGATGAGTGCAAATAAATCATCAATTTTAAAGAGAATGGCAAAGATTAAGTGTTTGCGGGTATTAGATAGGCCTTTATTTGGCACTTATCAGTGAGGTCTGTGACTGAATGACCACTAGTCCGTGGTGTACGACAGAGCTAGATAACAGAGAACCCAGGAATGTTATTGGCGTACACGTCGAGAATGCAATCGAGCGAAATGTTAAGGTCCAATGTACAGGCACCAACATAAGTTTCACAACTAACCTGCTATTAGCCGGGCAAGAAGTAAATGACTTTTACTTGCCCTACATATGTTTGGCTTGCTTGAAATAAAACATGACATGCTAGAATGGCATACATTATCTATCATGGATTTAATGATTTGAAAACCATCTTTTTAATTGTGGTTCATTGGTTGCATGATTTTAGGTATTTGTGCCATTTTCTATATAAAAATGTGTAGAGTGATTAGTAAATCAACATGCCATTCGGGCAAGTGCAAGCTAAAATACACTTGTCCTAAAGCCGTTTTGTTTTTCAAAAGTCCACTAGCCGGGGCATTAAGCGGGCAAGTATTTATGCCCATGCCTGAAGGTAGTCGGTTTAAGATATCCTAGACCGCTTAGCACACGGGGAAGTCCCAACAAGAAATAAAGAGTTTGGCCACTAATGGTGCATACGTTCATCTCTCTGTGGGTGATGATACCTATCACACAAACACTCACCGTGGTGTAATTAGATTCAGATTGCAAATTGGTTTGTTGTAATACCTATATCTTTCGTGCTAACGCTATTAGTGTACATTTCCCCTCCCACAGTCTGAGTATTAACGCAGAATTGCGAAGAACATCTCGTGAGGTTTGGTGAGTAATGCCCTCATCATATAGGTACATGACAAATCCCCGGATGCATATAAAGGGGGAAATTGAATTAAGGAATATGATTTGTAATATGTCAGAATGCCAAAAACGCATGCATTGGCCTTTAACGCTTGCACCAAAATCCTCTTAAGTCACCGCTCGCTCAGGTCCATAGGTGATCAATAGGTATTAGTATTGAATTGTGTACCGAACTGACCCTTAGCATGTGTGCGTGCAGAGTACCTTTTATGAGGGTGAATCGTCTGTTGATGTCTTTATTTCGTGCAAATCAGGAAGTTTGCACCTTTGACCGTTGCTCTGACTTTGTACTACACGTACATGTAGAGCTGCACTACAAAATGTAGCTATGACACAAACTACCACGTACACGTCAAAATGTGCTGTATATTTTCCTGGACAAAAACGTTTTCCTTTTTTTCATTATCCGCGTACCTTAATCCACTGGTGAAGGATAATTTCTAATTCTTTATCATATCCATATTCTTACCTTTCGCTGCTTCATTAGAAATCCGAATAACGAACGCTTTAAGATTATGGGAATGTGATTGCATGACATTTAATGTAATGTTTTCTAATAGTGCTTAATTTGATGAGTGTATATAGGTATGTATGTATGTACATGTATGTATGTGAGTATGTACATGTATGTATGTATGCATGCATGTATGAATGAGTATGTGTGTTCTAGGTGTATGTGTGTGTATGTATATATGTATCCAAGTATGTATCTGTATTGACTACGATTTGATAACAAAAATATCATACACATAGAAACAAAATACGTGAAATTTAAATGCATGGAAAATCTCCACCTTTTCTATTCCTTAACCAGGTATAGTTGACAGTTACCCTACACACGCATTATTTTCGACACAGCAGCTCAGGTGATGCTCTGGGAGGGTACCCAAGGCGTAGTACTGGAGATCACCTATGCCTGCCAAACAATCATAAATCTCGCTAATTCGATCTGTGTAGCAAATCCAAGCCTATTACAGCCCCCCAAACCGCCAGCGACGATTTATGATCTTGCATTAGTCCCCGCAGGCCTTCATTTATCTGCCATATCGCGGCATGCAATCTCACAATATGACTCTAAAATCATCACACACTGTGCCTAATTGGGCTGTATGGTACGCATTGAGAGAACATCTTAGCCACTCCGCTCGTGTCAACGGAGATAATTACATTATTGTGGACCTGGCAAAAATCCAGCGGTTACTAGAGACAATCAGAATCGTGACGTCATTTGTGTGGAGACAATTAGTGAATACATACATGTACAATGTATTCATTAGCGGTTCTGGTATGACTTTGGCTCTTCCACTTAGGCCTCTAGTTGTATGAGTTTGGGTATTGTGACAAATATCGCTGAAATCAAATATGAACTATCGGTGTAAGTTACAATATGAAAAGAATTATGCCTAAATTGAGGGGAAACTTCCAATATTTGAACAAAAATGGTTAGGTCTAATTAAAGTTTTAGGGTAAGATTGAAGCCTTATCTGACGAAGGGTAGGGTATAACATTTAAGATGTTTGTATCTTAATCCATAATCTTCCAATATTGTACAAAAAGATGCATTTGTTGTGTGTCACATGTGCCAGTATGTGTTTTTTGTTTTTCTTTTGTATGTGCTGTTAAAAAATAAAAAACCCTGCGTTTTGTAGAAATTAAAGAAAAATGTTTGGGTATTCTGATAAAGGTTCTTCCTGTCGTGTCCTGTCCTCTTGCTGATTGAATGTTCCAACTCAAATCCAGCTTCAACACTCTGGACTGAGAGAGAATCACTTTCTGTAGGGATGCCACCTGTGGTATATATATTAAAGTCCACAGTAACGACATGGAATTTGCTTAACCCTGTATCGAGGATCATGTTTTTCTCTTGTGTTAATTTACCTTTAGGTGGGGTATTAGGATACTAGAAAGTTGACAATAAACCAAAGCCACATCAGTCTCAAGACCTCCGAGATTTAAAATGAAATGTTGGGATTAATACGAATAATGAATATATTTCATAGTATCGGCTTGGGAGAGTTTCAATATTGCCCTCCCGTAATTCATAGCATCCACCTACCGATAGGCCCCCCACAGTTGGTAAAAAGTCTTACCCCTGGGGTTGCGAGTAGGAATTACATTGCCAAACAGTTAAATTAGTATACAGTTACATCCTGAGGATTACCAGATACGCTCTTGTTCCCATATCTCTATAAATGTGTTTCAACCAAGATATTATATAGAACTATAGAGTATAACATATGTGAATCACATCCTAAGCTGACTAGGAAATAGTCTCGACCGATATCGACTCCATAGTGCAAAAAAGATACCCCAGTCGAGTCGTTTAGTTCACCTTGCGGATTAACGTTAAATTGCGCAGGGTACATTTAGATAAGAACTCGATGCAAAAAATATAGTTGGGAGTTTTCTTGCATGTCTTTGAGCTAAAAATCGAGCACGCGCGAATGATAAAAGCTGTTGGCGGATGACAAATATTCCTGAGCGTAGGCATACCGCGTCTTGCGACGAAAATTGACAAAATTAGCACGATCCGCTTGTCAAATGTGCTGAGATCCGGATTTCCGTTTCCGTTACATCTGCCTGCTTTCTTGATCCGTTCATTCTTAGCAGACTTTTCCCGAAGAATACTCTTATTATTCCACAAACTCAGCCAGACGTACGTGATCAACGAGAGGTATGCATTATGCTATTGTGAGAACTAATTAGAATTCAGAGATATCCGTCAAGAGGAATGTTCTGAAATGCAAATACGTTTGATTGCAATTTGCTATGAGCGCATGAATCTAAGATCACACGACAATAATTTACAGAGTTTAGCACACACATATATATATAAACATTTATACATACATACATAAATACATACATACATACATACATACATACATATATGTATATATATATATATATATATATATATATATATATATATATATATATATATATATATATATATATATATATATATATATATATATATATATATATATATATTTATATATATATATACATATATATATATACATATATATATATATATATATATATATATATATATACATATATATATATACACACACACACACACATATATATATATATATATATATATATATATATATATATATATATATATATATATATATATATATATATATATATATATATATATATATATATATATATGCATACATACATGCACATACATACATACAACCAGTATATGGATATATGCATATGCAATACACACAAACAAACACGCATGCTCGCACATAGTTTTGATAAGCAGTCGTAGACAGATATAGATCTTGGCACGTTTCTGACAAAATTGTTAAATCTGATGTAAAAATTGGAGATAGCAGTAGTAAGATTTATTGTCAAAATGAGACAAGTTTAACAATAACAAGAAATAATGGCTCTTAAACAATAGCGATGATTGAGCGACGTAAGATGATCGCCTTTCTATTGGATTAACAAAGCGTAAGAGAAGACAATGAATGGATTGTTTTATTAATTGATGATATCATAAATAAAACCGATGATGTAATGCGTCATTGTGCAAAATGAATACCATTAGCCCGAATTGAAATAGACAACCTGAAAAAGCTATTCATTCTATCGGATTAATTAATAACGTTTAGGCACGCTGCTATGTAATTACACACTATTGAAGTTTTTCGATTGGCTTTTGGGATGAATGTCCATATCGATTATTCGATCGATATTCATCTGACAATGGAATGCGCTTATCCTTTTTAAATCTAAGATTTATTGGCACATTGGCTTCTTTGTGGGTACGTTAGCATTTGTACGTTTCTACATTGAAATAATGGAAAGGATATAGCATTAGGCGTTAGAACTGTGATTTCACAAAGCCAAAAACATTTAATCATTCATGACAAAAACTGTTATTTCGAGTCAAGTTCAAACCTGACAATGACAACCTGCGTCCCTTGTGTGTCTGTGTGCTAAAGTTTACTATGCAGTAAATTAACGTGGAAGATTGGGTATTTCTAATTTCGTTTATTGTCACTTTTTCTTTTATTTTTAAGCTAAATCGTATCTAGACTTTTAAAAGTGTTTGGGGTGAAACCATCACCTAAGCTCAAGCCCCTTTCTTACGCACCTGGGCCGAAATTCAAACCTGGTCAGTAATGGGAGACGGCAAGCAGTCAATGGCAATGTTATATACCACTCAGCTATCAGGACAGGCCCTCTAATTGATGAGACAGCGAGCAGTCAGTGGCAATGCCTTAGACCAATCGGCTATCAAGGCAGGCTCTCAGTGGTGAGAGACAGGGAGTAGTCAGTGGCAATGCTATACATGTAGACTACTCGGCAATTAGGGTAGGCCCTCAGTGGTGAGAGACCCCGCCCAGCCAGTAGCAACACTTAAGACCACTCGGCTATTAGGGCAGACCCTCAATGGTGAGAGATGGCGAGCAGTCAGTGGCAACACCTTTGACCACTCGGATATCAGGGTAGGCCCTCAGTGGTGGGAGACAGCGAGCAGTCACTGATAATGCCTTAGACAACACGGCCATCAAGGCGGGCTGAGAGACAGCTAGCGAGTAGTAAGACGCAACACCTTTGACCACTCGGATATCAGGGTAGGCCCTCAGTGGTGAGAGACAGCGAGCAGTCACTGGTAATGCCTTAGACAACACGGCCATCAAGGCGGGCTGAGAAACAGCTAACGAGTAGTAAGACGCAACATCTTTGACCACTCGGATATCAGGGTAGGCCCTCAGTGGTGAGAGACAGCGAGCAGTCACTGGTAATGCCTTAGGTCACTGTGCTATCAAGGCAGGCCCTAGTTCACATCGGAGATAGGGAGCAGTCAGTGGCAATTCTTTAGACCATTCGGATATCAGGGCAGGCCCTTTAGGGGTGATAGGCAGCGAGCAGATAGTGGCAATGCCATAGACTACTCGGCTATTAGGGCAGGCCCTCAGTGATGAGATACAGCCAGCAGTCAGTTAGACCACTCGGCTGTGCGGACAGGCCATTTCTGTACCGCAAAATTGTGCAGACTTACTGCCATTCCGGAAACCTAAAATCCCCACCCCAACGCAGAAGTGAAATAGATAGACAGTATATATATATATATATATATATATATATATATATATATATATATATATATATATATATATATATATATATATATATATATATATATATATATATATATATATATATATATATATATATATATTATATATATATATATATATATATATATACATATATACTATATGTATAGTATATATATATATATATATATATATTATATATATATATATATATATAATATATATATTTATATATATAAATATATATATATATATATATAAATATATATATATATATATATATATATATATATATATATATATATATATATATATATATATATATATATATATATATATATATGTATATATATATATATATATATATATATATATATATATATATATATATATATATATATATATATATATATATATATATATATATATATATATATATATATATATATATATATATATTTATATATACTGTACTACAGTGGGGCACTGATTACCCAATGCCTGTTTGCAATAGCTAAACCAAGCTGATGCAACGTTCTCTGTTATTTTTCTCTGTACAATAAAGCGTTTGGAGATCAAACCACTATTCGAAAACTCACCCATCACTGTCAGATACATGTTTACAAAAATGCCAACTGGCCTTTTTACCGTATGAGAAACAACCATTATCAAAAACGGCAGCCCTTCGAATATCGACACCCTTTGCGGGAAAGATGATTATAATGCAGAACCAGAGCCACCAGGATGCCATCTTGCGGGGAAAAGATAAGCCCTTAAGTGCATTGGAAGACAGATGCCCTCTCCTGACTCCCCTGGCCCCTATAATGCATGCCAAACATGCAGAACCTGATTCCAATTGAATTATTTCGCACCCAGGAGAGACAGAGTCATTTCATCAGACCTGTCGACCTGTTCTGAATGAATGAATGGATTCATTGGCTACTTGAGAGCGGAAGCTAAGGGGCCGACGTGTGTGTGTGTATTGGGGGAGGGGGGGGGGGGGCTCATCAAATGTTCTATACGGGAGTGCAGACCCTACGGATATCCTGTCTCTCCATCTCTTTCAAAACTGTTCTAAATACACTGTTTATTATCATGTATTTGGCTGTCAACACCTTTTCATATATCCTATTAGGCTATCTACAAACACTTAGCAGTCTTCCGAATTACATATAGATGAAAACATTTCATGGGACTTTGAGAATACAGTACAGAATGATTAGCTCTGCCCTATTTCGCATTGATGAAGGCATGATATTGATATAAAGGTACTTTCCAATTGCTGCTGGTAAAGGGTATTACATAGTGATGCTGTACTCTTGACTGGTGTGAGTAGAACCAAATGCTTAGTTCGTGATTCGATTCTAATTGTACAGTGCCCCCAAATTATGTATTTAAGTTAACGCTCAACAGTTTCAAATATTCCATCAGCCAAGGTAGAACTCCTATTCGCAAGATAAAGAAATCCTTCGGCATGTTTCTATAAGAAAATGTATTCTGCAAACGGGCTTAACATAATTGCCCGATTGACATCGTATTGATATGTAGATGTATATCTTTTCTGACTTGATATGTATTGTGTTGTTCTGTATGTTTTTCGTCCGCTCCATTCTATTTCCAAGATGTCCTAACAGAGAACTCTAGTTGTCTCTGCGATGTTCCTAATGGAGATCTTCCTCTCCGTGTCCAGTTTGTTTACGCATACGCTGGACCCTGAGGCCACATAAACATTAATGGCAAGCTCCATTTCTTATTCCGAGCGCGTAGTGAACTTGTTTTGAACGTAGCCAGAATGTCTCACGGAGCCATCTTAGTAACGTCATTTAGTAGGGTCACTGTTGATCTACCCGTAGGGATTTGGTCTGTCAACTTGAAGCCAAATGGGCCCTCTCGTTCCTTTATGCACAGCTATAGCTCTTTTACTATTGACAGCATTTCATTGGCAAAGCTGCGGGTCTTCGTCACAGATGTGACCCAATGTTTAGAAGAAAGATGTTGTCATTATCTGCGATTCCCCAGTGGAAAAAAGTCTAACGCCGAACGCATGTTTAACTAAGTTGTTGGAAGGAAACCCAGAACAAATTTGTTTAAGCCAGGACAGGCTATTTAAAATATTCACGGTTGTCTTGCTATGGAGAATTAGTGAGACAACTTGAAGCCATGTGGGATTGTTTGTCTCCTGTTGTGCACACCCAGTCCATGTACCACTGACACTAGTTCATTAGAAGACTTTAATTGCCATGTGCATATATGAATGTATTCCATTAATGATGCTGTCATTATCTAAGACCACTGAGCGCGAAGATGCTCTTCGTAATTATTGTACTGATTCTTCATTTAATGGTAACAGCACGTTATGAGATCACATATAGTCTGTTAAGTTTAGCAATACTGTAGATTAACAAAGGATTATGTAAAGTAAATTTTGCGAATTTACAGAAAATCGATTTTTGCGATTTTTAACTTTGCGAATTGGCCGAAACACGGAGTGCCAGCTGTACACTCAAAGTGGCAGCACTAATCATTGCGAATTTTGCTAAACGCGAAAAACGCAAAAAATAAACTAACGCAATCTTTTCCGAATTTTACAGTATTAGCTTTTAGTGATTCAGCATGAGACAGGGTAAAGGAATGAAAAACCATCGCGAAAAATGTGACATCGCCATTCTCAGCTAGAAAAGATAGTTATCGAGTGCAAATTAACATGAACAGAAGCCAATATTGAATAAACTTCCGTTTGTGTTTCAAGGCAAGGTATATGACAATGTCTAATTGCTCGCGGTCTCTCACCGCTACCCTTATACCCAAATCAGGCTCGAGGCATATGAGACATTTGTAAGTGACCTGGATTTAGTCGGTTGTCTTGTTGTGTTCTTTAATTCACTTTAACATTAAGATTGTTCGCTAGTCACATTTTAGACAATACAAATGAGAAAAAGGTTATGATGTTATACAAAATGATGCCAAAATGATGACCAAATGTATCAGATAACTTATCAATACTGCTATTCCATGAATACAAATCAATCACGTTGGCCTTTGAATGAAAGTACAGGCAATGAAAACATGAAACAAAACTAGGAACCCTAAAATGTTTCTTTTAGTGTTCTCATACATGTATATTTTGTGTGGGTAATGTATGTTTTTCATGTTAAGTCACCTGGTCGATAAATAGGAATGCAAAAACTATTTGCATTTTGTTTTGTAGCAATTGGTCTGCTTTGCATTCAGTGAGATACTTGTTAAAGGAGAGGTAAATACAACTCATAGGGTGGCCTCGCTTTCGAATTCTTAACGTGTAGTGTACATGTTTTATAACCAGATAAGACATTTATTCGGAAGGTACTGCATGGAAGTGATAAAGCAGGGCCACAGATGTGGCTTCTGAGCGGATTAGATTAGTCAACAACTTAAAACCAATTAAGGTGATTTGTCCTTTTTACACAGTAGGGACTTACCCAGGCAGGAGTCAGGGAGTCATGTTGATTCCCCACATGTAACACCACATCTTTGGCAAAATAGCTCCCAGTTGTATTTTTATCAGAGTTTCTGTGTTTGCCGAGTTTAGGAATATTTCGGGAAGGTTTCACTCACACATTCAAGACTTTAGGTACATTAAAATTATGTATATATACAAGTTGTAAATTGGCTAATTGACCCCGAAGATTTCATAAATCCGCAGTTGTGACTCCCTGATGTTATATTCTGTGGAAAGACTCTGCCTATACATTCATATATCTTGCATCCTTTCATTGTGAGCGTCATTTAGTTTACAAACTTTCCCCTTTATGGCGTTCCCTATAGTCAATACTACCCAATACACTGGACTCGCTACCCAAGATAAAGATAATTATTATCACTGAATCTACCAAAACACAGTCAGTGAACTAATATTGGAGTTTCATTATTATTTAATCAAATTGAAACTTATATTGGTATTGAATTTAGAAGAAAAGGAATTTTAATACTCGTATTCTGCAATATAAATAGAGTTGATCACACAGGACTTTCATTACTAAAATATCACAAACGACGAAGCACTTTTGGCGCATCAGATAAGTATAAGGTGGTGACACTTTTTGTTTCGTTTTTCATAAAGCATATGAACAGCCTGCTAAGAGCACAGCTTCATTTCAACCGTCAAATGACAACTGAAAACACATCTGTTCAAATATAAGGTGTATATAGCAAATAACAATACGGATCTATCCATTGATGTAGTGCGCCTTTGAACATGTTTATATGGAAAGGGCGCAATATCAAATGACAATATTATCATTATTATTATTATTATTATTATTATTATTATTATTATTATTATTATTGTTATTATTATTATTGTTATTATTATTATTATTATTACTATTATTTTTATTATTGTTATTGTTATTGTCTGTGAATTGATTTCAAGGAATGTGATAAAGTTGCTGATGACCTGAGGCTAGGCGGAGATTTGTTTTTCTCGGATGACTATATGCCCCTCACAATCCTAGATACTGTTTGAGTATCTCAGAATGACGAAAGAAAAGCGATAATCAAACATAAAATTCAGGAATCCTCTTAAAATAAATCTACTTATATGCCACACGTTGTTATCTTCTATCCCATTGACCAAATTCCACCCAATGCAACCAATCCCTATCTGTCGGCAGTTCCATTGATTTATAGTTTGTTTTTGGCGGTAAGATACTCTGGAGTAATTCATCGCAATGCTGACAAATTACGTGAGAAGAATTGGCAACTAATCCTAATTGATGCTATTATTCTTCCCCCACACAGGCCATAGACAACTGCCAATGGCTAAATATCCAATCGAACGTACGTAAAAGTGACCTTATGCATTCATCACAGCAATTTTCATTGTCACATAATATATATATATATATATATATATATATATATATATATATATATATATATATATATATATATATATATATATATATATATATATATATATATATATAATATATATATATATATATATATATATATATATATATATATATATATATATATATATATATATATATATATATATATATATATATGTTCACATAGATAGATATATGCGTGTGTGTGTCTATGTAAAAATACATACATAAATAAATTCATACATATATATCAATTTTTTCTCTACGTCCTAACACCGTCAGACTAACCCGTTACGTAACAACCTTCAGAAGGATACACGAGTCACCTTGAAATGCGAGCTGATCTTTTAAACACGTTCATCGCATTTTGGCGAGCGACTGGCAAAACTTATTTATTTCTATGTGTCTCACGTTGCTTTCATTCCGTAGAATATATCGGAGGCTCCATATAATAATTATATGTTTATGTTTTGGGTAGACCTACTCGTTTCGTTCGTTTTGAATTTATACCTGTTCCAGTTTTACTGAGTTAGTTGAATATTTGGATAGACTTAAACGCTTATGCAATCACATTTACCGTCACAGACGAGTTATTGGATCAGTAGCAATGATTGCGAATGTGCATATTCATCTTCCGCCATCAGAATTAAAACATCACGAA
This sequence comes from Maea johnstoni, assembly GCA_963942565.1. Taxonomy (NCBI): domain Eukaryota; kingdom Metazoa; phylum Annelida; class Polychaeta; order Spionida; family Magelonidae; genus Maea; species Maea johnstoni. Next base: position 27,515,286 of record OZ012694.1, on the reverse strand, counting down.
TTAACCAACATATCTGCAATAAAAACATCGTTCCTGCATTGTCCACCGTTCATGTTGAATCCATTGCATTTTCGGGCGTGTTTGGTGCATATAAAATGGCTTAATCGATATGCCACACCAATAGAAATCATACTTCTGGGGAATGATCGATGAAATATCCTTCGCGTATTGCCACCTACACTTATCTTTATTTGGATAAGGCAGAACCTTATGTCATCTCCTCATCTTTTCCGAGTGGTAGCATATACTTTCTTCTTTTCAAATGGGCCTGCCCCTATGTCCCAGTGGCCTAATTAAAGCGTTGCCACTGACTGCTTACCGTATCTCACCACTGGGGGCCTGCCCCGATGTCCGAGTAGTCAATTAAGGCGTTGCCACCGATTGCTACCCGCCTCTCACCATTGGGGGCCTGCCCCGATGTCCGAGTAGTCTAATGCGTTGCCACTGCTCGCTGTGTCTCACCACCGCCTTTGGTTTGATTCCAAGCCGATCAGGCAGGCCCATTTCATTGCTCTCACGTGCATGTTTTAGGTGGTAAATAGGTTAATAAAGTTGGTCAATAAATGATTAAATAGCCGAATGAAAAATATCGTTTAAAGAATAGTATTGAATATGTTTTCATCAGCTTTCAGATATGTTACCTTGACTTCCCCGATGTTTACCATTTCATATTGTAACATTGAATTTGAATCCACATCCACATTCTGATATGAAACCCATATGTGTCTGTATGTGATCCTAATGTTGATGGCGTTTATGTATGTATGTATATATGTATCTTTATTGACTGTAAGTGTCCTTAAAAATCATACATCATATCAAGAGTGTGAAAGGATATATAAAGAATTATTCAAAAATAACATAAGAAACAAGGTATGAATATCGACTAGTTATCAACAGGTCAATGAAATTTAAGAGGTATGGTCAAGGTCCGGACGCAAAAACACTGTCGAGTGTGTGATATGCTCAATTTCCATCGCCTAACCTAATCCATCTCGTTGTCTCACAAAGCTATCATACATTTCATACAGACATTTCGCAGTAACACAAATAATTCATAATTCATCGCGAGTCTTACCCATGCTAGACCTACAAAACTAGTCTCACTCAGAGACTGCAGGGGAAATCTTTGAATTCTTCTACCTGCATATTTTAGTAGAGCACTTAAATATATGCAGCATGGTAGCAGAAGAAAGAGAGGGGTTTAAGGTGGCACTGAACCTTCCATTATCTCAATGATGCATTTGTCTAAGCGAGTCTCAATTAAAAGGTCATGGTAACCTTTTATAGGTTATTGAAACAAGGTTGTCACCCGCTCGAGGAGGCAGTGCGAAGATGTCATGATGATTCATCACTTGGGAAGAAGATGCTTCGAAAAACATTGAGAAAGGTTACTCTTAACCCGTATGCTGCTGGTGGCTAATTTAGCCGATACAGAATTATGGCAAAAGAATAACAACCCTGAGAAACCCTGGCAGCATGGGCACTATTCTGAGAGAACTCAGCGAGAGATATCCAATAAGTACCAACACGATAGGGTTTGGATGGTCTTTTGAAAATCTTTTCATGCTTTTTCTCTGGAAGGAAGAACAAGTACTCAGTATTGGAAGGGTTAAGAAACAATTCCCTGGAGGTTCGATCGTCAGACATGCATCCCGGATACCTTACTCTGACGAATTACTCTGGGATGTTGTCCCATTTTGAAGCCAGACGTTGGACGTAAAATCGGCGAATTGAAATTGACATCCTGTTTCAAAATTTATAGTCAATCATGAAATGTGACTGCATAATGTCCACGCTTCAATTCTTGTATCTTAGGAAATAAGCTCGCATTGGAAATCAACGCCACGTGTATATAAGACTGAACTGTATTTCGAAAACTGCATTGTCAGTTTTACAGCAATTTTGAGTGTGAATGGTGAGTAGCTGGGGATAAGGGGAGACCCGGGGAAAACAACCGCCTAACACAGTACAATTGGCAATGTCCGCACTTGCCCCAAGCCGAAATCAATGTTACAATCAGTCAGATATTTTCTAGTAACTTAGGCCTAGAATATTAAACAGTTTGTTTAGGGTGGGTAGGTAGGTAGACAATTTTTTTTATTCTATTTTCATTTGTCCTTGCCAGAAAAAAATATGCATATCTAAAGGTATATATGTTGTTTATATTATTTTTGTATTGTGTGTATGTCAAAGTTTGAAAATCAATTCAAGTTAAGGAATTATCAATAATAGTTTTCGAAATTAGACGGTGGTTGTTGGCATCGGTTCTCAACTTTCCATAAAGAAATAAGGGCCAGAGGGCAAAGTTAGAGTAGGTAGGGTTACCCTAAACAAATTATTTACTTTTTAGGCCTCATATATTTCTTTACAGCACTTGTGGCTTTTCAACAACACTTTATTTAAACATATTATTTCGAGCTTTCATCTAGAAAAGATTAATGATAGCAAATATTAATATCGATTCTTCTTAAAATTAATGGCGGTCGATGCTTCGAGCAAACTCCAAACTCACCCAGGGACCTTTAGATATCCAGCACGATATGCATAGTTTTGACAAAAGTCAGAGAGGATGCATAGGAATATACTTAAAATCCTTACGCCTTTAAACGATAAATGTATGCCGCTACCAGAGTCCATACATTTACCTTCTACAGTGCCGACATTTATTTCCTGTCCTAAATATGGGGGCATCCCGAGCAGAATACACGACCGCACGCCTGATTGCCTTCCAATTTTCCTTGGCATGGATGCATGTATGACCACACAACTGAACGTAGCTTTGATTCGCATGCTACGTGGACCATTGAAGTGCTTGGCTTATTTTCTTGACATGCCATTCATGGTTGTATGTACAGCCAGGCACTGGCAGACGTACGGTCGACTGTTACAAAAATTAAAAGTCTGTACTGTATTTTACCTCATTTTTCATTTTAAGGCCGTATTGACCATACAATTCGAAACAATTAAACATATCGTATGTCTCACATTCCAGGGAGCCTGATTCGGCATCGATTGTTTTATCGTTTAACTAACACATATATTACCTTGGGAGCTCCTGGCAACTCTCGGAAGTGAGAAATCTCCCAATCTCACACGGTCAGTATAGCTGGCGCGCCTCCAACCTACTACGCTTGTTCTATCGATTCTGGAAGGGCATCAAAGCGTACATACTGATAAGATTATGTGTCGGATGAAATTCATCATGTCGTTTTACTATTGCTTTGGTGCCAGAAAAGCAGCATCACGATTATGTAATATCCCTGTATTATTCATCATAACACGTAGCTTCTAGCGAATCGCAGCACCGCCAAAACACGCACAGAGATTGCTTGTGTGCCTGGATGGTATTAGTATCAGTTATTTATAAAGAATGGTTTGGCAAACAACCAACACGACAATTGCCTTGTTTTCTGTTAGATATATATTTTACAACAGTATATACAAATATCTTTTTTTACTGGGAAGAAAGACCATTCTCCTCAAACCGTCAGGCTTTCTTGGAAGCCGCTCAAGGATTTCGTTGATGTCTAATAATTGGATTTGACGCCAGGGGGATGGGGGTGGGGGTCTAGTGTCATTACTGTCGTCGAAAAAGAGACAACACAGAGAGAGAGTTCTGGTATCCAGTCTTTCTATTTTATCAAAAAGATTTTTTCTCAAAATGAAACCATATATGGTTGACGAAATACACAAATAAATACAAACTACATGTAACAGTTAAGGTTAAACATTTTCAATACGTCATACCTTCTTTACATGTCATTTTAAATGAACAAAGCTATGTAAATGATTTCCGTATTAAGCATGATATTGAACACACTTATTTCGTGCAAACATTTCACGATCAATTTCGTGCAATCCAATACATGCATCAAAACCGGTCATTATTTCACAAAAGATAATCCGGCTGTGAGTCAACCATATACATGTACATCCTGTTAGATGTTACCTAGTTAAAATTGCATGTTATGTTATTTTTAGCGTAAGGATGGATCTTAAACATATTTACACCACACTTTGTTCAGTGTGCATAACTGATAACATCACTAGTGTTTGTTTTGATAGACAGTAGATTTAAAACACATTTAATAAATGATAGTGTTTTTTTAAATACATTATCTTTATATCTATTAGGAAAATAAAGCAATGCACAAACTGAATTTCATAGTGCAACCTTCCCTAACGAGGGCTTTCATTTTGGTAATTGGAAAGCACTAGAGGCCATTCTGATAGTTGCACCCTTTTCTTTAAACTCTTCACGAGAGCTTATCTCGCCTTCCCTTAGATTGATGAACACCCTGAATTGAATAAGTGTTTAATTTACATCTTGCCTCAATTCCTTCCCTAAAAAACAAGCCAGGGAGGACGAGGGAGAGAGAGGCGAATTGATTTTCCTTTGGAAAGGTCAGATTCTAATGTATCTTCTATGGGTTTGTAATTCGCTTTGGGGAGGTTTCTGGCAAGCCTTCTCTGCCCATTTCAAGACTGTCTAATGACTACATGCTCCAGTGCTTGCAAGCAATTCCAAACTTGCGTAAAAAGCAATCCTAGTGAGCTTAAGAGATAAATTCCGGCGTGGACAGGACCTTACCATCGCTGTAAGGTGGGATGTAAATTACCCTGTTACCTATGTGTGCAAGGGAGTGTCGTTATTCATCCAACTTGTTTACGCCAGGATAAATTCACATTTGGCAATGCAGCAAATACATTTGCGCAGATTACCTAATAATATTTTCGGGCAATACTACATATATTTCCTCTTTTATAGAAATTGAAGTACCTATCAACGAGGCGGTGCACAGAGCTGAAATATCCTTACTATTTCCATGTATGAATATTTCATTTGTAGAGGTGTTTGGGTTAACGTGTGGTAGCTTATGGGATTAACTATTTGGCCTCAAGCTTTGCTCTACCCTGGTTATATTTGACTGGCCAGCCTATACAAAGTACATATTTTCTGAAAGGTCTTCCGATGGTAAAATGCATTAAGCATCACACGTACAAGTATCCCCTCAGCAGGGTGTAAGAGATGAGGGTTAAAAGTATGGAAAGCATGCATTGTGTTTTCGAAGAAAGCTTTTTCTAGCAGTTAGGGAACATTAATTTTCACAAATTTGGACCAAAGATCAATGCAAAGCAGACTGTATCACATTTTATACCCATTTCTTCTGGTTTCTGGTAGATAATTCTTCACTTTTTAAATTGCTTAACTTTAGAAAAAATTTGTTCAAATCCAAGTAAAATGAGAAAAACTTTTATCATATCTTAACCAAAATACTTGTTTAAAACGACCATGTTTTGGTGAGATTGAATAGAGAAAAGGGAAAATAAGCTTTATCTGTGTGTATGCAAGGCTTAGTGAGTTTATTTGATATTACAACAATTCTTTTTAATATTTTCCACCGTTTTTCGAAAACATCAGTTATTTTTTTCTGTTGTTTTTTTCTGGATAAACGACAATTCTTAATTTTTCAACCGTTTTTCAACAAACTTTCTCAGCTTTTTTCTGCCTTTTTCCAAAAAAGCTGGATTTTTTTTAATTTAGCCGTTTACACATGCACCATCGTATAAAGGGTGCTGGCTATGTAAGCAAATTAACCCCATACCTACCGAGTTATTTATTTCATCAACTAAAGTAGATATTATAAAAGCAAACACCTTATCCATACGCAGCTAAATACAGGTACTAATGAAATTGTAAACTATTGATTATTCCTAAGCAGACTATAAGTATTGTCAACTAGTGATCCTGATAACATACATGTATTATTATAGGAACCAGTCAAGATTGGATTTCAATGCAAATTAGGCCTGTCATAGGTCTATCATACTATTCTTTCAATTCGTATATAACTAACCTTAAACGCATACAAACTCCAGACGAGTCCAACCGTAGTTTTGCAATTGCTCGCCAGGTGACCACAGTGATATTTCAATGTCGGTGACAACCCTTGGCGCCATCTATTATCAGCCTCTCGCACTGCTACCTAGACATTATTAACAGGTAGAGACAATAAAATCGAAAAACCTTCCGAATTGAACCATAGACCAGGAGCTACTACACGAGGGGATAGGGTTTAAAATATGCTTATTAGAATATATTCTTGCATACTGTTTGACGTAAGCCTTAAACATAGCATTCACCTTTTAAAAAGCATATTGCAATCAAAATGGGATAGAGCCGTCAACAACAAAGTCATCTTCACCTGTGTGTGTCCAGCAGGTATACGAATCACTTTGCTCACTTCTTCCTTTTGTAAAAAGGAAGGCCCCCAGACAAAATCCATTTGACTATGTTGGTCTTCTTGAATCCAGAAATGGAAAATTTGATGTAAATAGCTTTAAGGAACCTTTTCAGAAGGTTCCTCCAGACAGCAGTATAGCTTATCTACTTGAGATATGTCTATGTTATCAATTAACACTATTTAGGAATTCAGTTTCTGTTGAAACCAAGCACGAACTACCTAGCCTAGAAATGTTCATTGTTTTGTGATGTTTTATTGATTTATTATATTATTCAATAACAAAGGGTTGATTTTATAAAGATTTTCATGGCAGTAATTAAAAGGCCCTTTTGTGCCGAAGAGCATCTAAACAATTTATTTATTCATGCATACATACATACATACATGCATACAATTCAGGGCCTGACACTTAAATCTTAGGCTAGGGGCCCCGCAAATGGTCTTTTGATAAAATAAAGTGGTCAAAAACAGGATTTCTGTTTAATATGATACTATTTTGAGGCCCCTAGTCGGAAAAATCTAGGGGACGTATGACCCTTGGCTCCTGGGAAAATCGAACCATGTACATACATACAGACATACATAGATGTACATACACAGACAGCAGAAACTTCGTAACACTTAGTAAAATGTGGTTGACCAGACAGGCTGAGTCGTGACAACTACACAAGTACACCTATCACCTCTAGACATGCTCTCGTGTCTGGACACTCGCCAACGTATCAAACTGACCCAGACACTGGCGTCTGTGTAAGCATGTTGCCTCACAGAGCCATAACAGGGCATTACTAAACTATGCAATCGATCAGTCGGCTACTAGTGCAAATGCATAGCTTTGATAGGCTGCCATTACAAGGAACCTTTAAATGTGACTCTGGAATGGATATTGTCGGGTAATCGCCACCTTTGCTTAATTCGTGATTGATCACTCTACAGGAGAACGGTGCACTGCTGGCCGCCGTTGATTGATCTGCCTCTTTAGTAGTTTAGTATAGGCTATTCGCAGTCCGCCTTAGAACTGGCGCGATCGCCTTCCTGTGGCTGTCAATCCAGATCAGTCATTTAAAGTGGACTCAAGAACTTCTGTCACTCATCAGACGCCTACGACAGACGCTCGGCTCCCATGAGCGAGATCCCTGGTTGGTGTCTCCTTGTATTCTCTTTAGTGCGATGCACGGTCGCTCTGTAAATGTGCGGCCATGTGAAGGACAGTCCATAGTTCTGGTACTTTTGAAACTTACTAGATACTACCCGTTTGGATTATTGCTAGAAAGGGACTGCTATGCATACAGCTACATTGAGGTTGAGCTCCAATTGGGTCAGGATCAAAATACAGATAGAGGCATTTGGAAATGCTGCCACTGTCTTGGCGTTAGTCGGTCGTTGTCCCCGGCTACTCGTATTTCCACAGTTGTTTTTTTGTTCATTTTTTCATTTTATCTTATTTTTGGCATTTTTCTGGAATAAGTTCAAACATACATATTTTGTAAACATATCTAACTCATGCCAGAAAAGTTATCACAAGTGAATATCATCGATTCAAATAAAATGTACTTATATGCTATTATACACTTATTTTGTTGGTTTTAACCTTGTATGAAAAAAGTACGAAACAAAAAGAAATACTGAGCCAATGTAACAAATAACTCATTTTCTGTCCATGTCACGACACAAGTAATGTCCTGATAATTAATCTCATTTCCGTCAAAAAGTAGCTTGTAAGTGAATTTATCAGAAGGTGAACGTCTTTGCTCTATCTTTATTGTAAAAATCTGGTTATCTAATAGAATCATTTCTCCAATGCGCATAGAATCGAGTTCAAAGGCCTCAATATAAAGTGATTTCCTAAAGGTATATTGCTAAAATTCCACACGGAATGTGTCAACGGAACCCGTAGATTAAATCACAGGAACAAGGTGTGAGGGTTTATCATGATTCACATCTAATTTACATCTAATTAACTATCGGATCACAAACAGATATTGCTGTGAACTAGGGATATCATTGTTCAGAACTTTTTCTCGATTCGATGTATTTTATAATGATTTTTTTTAGTTTCGATTATTTCGATAAGATGCATTGATAGATCTATGAATACATTTTCTGCACCATAAGGGGAAATCACGCAGTATTATTTGTGGTTTTTCACCATATCATGAGTGTCCTGCCTCACTTTTTTGCTCCATCTTGCATTGTAAAAAAGAAAAGTGAGGCTTATCAGTGTAGCTAAATGCCCTAGAAAGTACTTTACTAGAGAGGCTAGCAGTATTCAGTCCTCTATTTCCAGTAGTCAGTCCTCTATTGCCAGTATTCAGTCCTCTATTTCCAGTATTCAGCCCTCTATTTCCAGTATTCAGCCCTCTGTTTCCAGTATTCAGCCCTCTATTGGGCACGCATGTGCGTTTCGATTTTATTGAACTGTTATAACCTTTAATGAATGATGTTACGTGTCCCCTATAGAAGAGAGATACGAACTGTACGTCTGTGATCAAACGAATGAGTATTTTTGAAATATATGATTTGGTATTACTCTATGTTAGTTGGTTCTGAGACCGGATATAATTGTGTGGACAGGCTGTATATACTCTGGCCTCTTACACCGGCGAAACTCTCATCTGGCATGCTACCACAATTGGTAGGTTTACTGCCGTAGATTAAGTTGCCACATATTGGCTCCTGCTACTTCCTAGATGTATGAAATTGGTAAGGAAATAAGAACGTGGTATAAATGCTTCACTTGATTGTCAAACATGCGTCATAAATTGTGAATTTATTATTTCCGACATCGGAGAACGACGTCACTTGTCCCGGAAGCTGACGGAACGAGATAGGGCAAACGATTAACTGCCGCATTTTTCACCGGTTACACCGTACGTCTCTGTTCGCCTGAATGTCAACTGTTCACTACCAGCACAAAGCTCATTTAGAGCTACCATACAGAAGATTGCCACCGGCTCCTTAAAAAAAGAAAATGATGAAAAAATAATGAGAATAAAAACGTCTAGCCGTACGCCAATTAGAAGATACGCCAATTAGGAAGTGGAATTTGGCTTTTTTCCTGAGTAGCCACTTGTATGTAATGGAGGAATTTGGAATTTCGTTTTTCGTCACATTTATGCCGTATCGTGGCCAATCCTTGACTAGCCAATTGTACGTGGTAGAGGAAAACCACGAAAACCACCGCCTGACCCGAAGTCATTGGCAACTTTCTCATGTGCCCAGGTCGGGTGTAGTGGAGGAAAGCGAAATGTATCTGGCGAAAACCATTGCCCAACCCCATGTCACTTGCAACTTTCTCACATGTCCCGGCCGAGATCGGAACACAGACAGTGTTATGGGACAGCGAGCAGTCAGTGTCTACGCTCTAGACCAATTGTCTTCCAGTTCCTTGGAATATGCCAGATCCATACGGATTCTACAACGGATAAATTATTCGGGTTTCTAAGATGTGTTGGTAACTCTGACCAGATGTTGGAGCATTGGATTGTATTGTATTGTATGTTTATTGACTAGTAAATTGTACAAAATCATAGCAGATACAACATTTTATAAGAGAAACAAGGTTACAAATATTAAATGAAATATAAATATAAAAAATCGACTGACAGAATACGAAAAAGTATTCAATCCATGACATTGGTAGCAATTACTATTTACAATGTAATGACAGTGTTGGAATAGCTATTGTTTAGTGTAACAAGTGGAGTTGATAAAACAACCGGTGTAACAGGTTCCTGGTACCCACTTTTTTGGGACCCCGAGTAGACAACCGGTGTAACACATTAATCGTCCTGGGGGGGGGGGGGGGGGGGGGGGAAGGAGGAACGATGCTCGGAGAGATACTAAAAGCAAAGATAGGTATTACTTGATTAACTAACTCGATGACGAAAATATACTGGTAGAGGATTTTGTGTATAAGTCCATCTGGTCTTTGATGTAGAATAAGAGAGTGTGCATCTAGGACCCATCAGCAAGGTGGTGGCTCCGAAAAGCCAAAGGTACCCAGGATTGCCCATTAGCCTCTTAATACTGTCTCTCATCCTTGCCAAAGGTGGCGGGTTCAACACTGCGCATGCGCATAACACGCCAATGGCAGTTACATGAGACGTTTGAATACTGTATAACTGGTTAATTTGGCGTGTACTTAAGTTGGCGTTTTTTTTCAAAAAAGAATTTTCCCTGTATTTATTTTGGCGTCTGGAGCAGTCAGAACAACGCCATCTTTATGTAGACATATTTTTATGCGATCTTTAATTTGGCGTTGATGGGCATTCGCCAAAAAACGCCAAATTAAAAACCACGCCAAATTAACCAGTTATACAGTAGTTAATTGTAGTTACTCCCATTACCTCCATCATTGAAAACTTTTCATCTAGCATATTGTTTTCTTTTTAATCATAATACAACATATGTACCTATCCTCCTAAAAGTGGTACTAGACCCTTCACTGGGTGATGTATAAACTATAAAGGTATGTCAAATGACTTTTGACAAGTGAGCAATCGAAATAAAAACCTTATTTAAAAATAAACAAAAAAAACTTTCCATCTAGTTGTGAAATAAAGAATGAAGTTAGTGTGAAATATCCTCAAAATGCTGTTCACAGCGTTCATTGTTATATAAATAAAGTATGAAGTTAGTGTGAGATTCCTTTGGGTTATATTTACGGTTAAGGATATAGGCTACTGTACACTGACAGTTTACACACCTCGAGTAGAGTAACACATTAAGAGACGTCGTTTCCTATTCACTCTCCTATGCTAAACTGGCAGAACCTAAAAGCTTTCTCTAATATGCATCTGTTTTTTTTCTTTCATTTTCTCGTACATTTCGCAAGAACTCACCATTCTCAACACGTCCTTTGATTAAGTCAATTTACACAAGCACTCCAAAGTTCTATGATTACTGCTCAGAGCCTCTTTAGTGTTGGTAAATGGCTGTAGAGTACTCTCCAAATAGGGATAAGCACTTACGGCTAATCAAGTTGATACTCTAGAAAAAGGGGTTTTAAAGCCTTAGTAAGCGGTCTATCTCTTATGTCCACAATGGATTGTAGATTTGCTAATGATTTCTTTGAATGCTCGGGGCATCTACATGTACTGTTTGGCATGATGGAAGCTGAGAGAGATAGAGAGAATTATATCTATCTATCTATCTATCTTTCCATCTATCTATCTATCTATCTATTTATCTGTCTACCTATCTTTCTATCTATCTATCCATCCATCCATCTATATATATATATATATATATATATATATATATATATATATATATATATATATATATATATATATATATATATATATGATATCTTGTGCATGCGTGTGTGTGTGAGAGAGAGAGAGAGAGAGAGAGAGAGAGAGAGAGAGAGAGAGAGAGATGCTTCAAAGGTACATAGATACATTTTATAAGGTACATGTTATGGATTACCAAACGCCGAAGTTAATATCATATCTGTGCTCAGTTCGCCTTAGCCTTTGCCTTAGGGTGACCCAGGGATCTAAACACACATATCCACGCATCGCACCCGTGGTCAGGAGTGTCATTTATCGAGCAGCATCTAACTAAATAAATATGTCAACACTTTCAGCAGCTTAAGTGGATTGTGATGATGTAAGTCCAGTGTTGTATAGGGCGTTCTAGACAAACTGTCAATTCTACTTACATCTATTGACTACTTGACAAATCGACCCAATCACTCAAGGTAAATAGTGGAGCGATAAGCACGAGATTGATTGCGATGTGTTGAAATAACTGTGTGCTGTCTGGCATTAATCTAGGATAAACACTCATATATCACTCTCCACGCGAGCTTAGCATTATAAAGTGAATAGGGGTAAGGCACGAGAGGCAGGGCTCAATTGGTTAATACATAAGTGCTCATTAAGTATACTTATCTGGGGACAAATTCCCATGCCCTGAATGCAGATGTTGAATTGACTCAGATAGTTCCATTATTTGATATTTAAGTGCTCATTAAGTATACTTATCCGGGGACAAATTCCCATGCCCTGAATGCAGATGTTGAATTGACTCAGATAGAATAGTAGAATAGAGCGAACCTAGCAAAAGCTTTAAGTGTTCGTCAATTGAACTCTTTTTATGGGCGTTTGCTGCAAAACATTGCTTTTGCATTATGGTGGCAACTAGATATATGTTTACACTCTAGTATCAAGATTACTCAGGTATTTACTTTGTTTTATCAATGTTATATGATGAAAATGAACCATACTTTCAGAAATATTGCGAGGAAGAAGGACATGAACTATTCCTTGGTGCCGATTTTTAGGACCCTGATTTTTCTTAGTAAGGGCCCTGAATGGTGCAAAAATCCCGGTTTTATTTTCATGCATGCCATTTTCCTGCCAAGATCTTTTAGTGCATGAAACTTTTCATACGGGAGCGTTGTATTATTTGTGGTGTAGGGGGCGTGAGATATGGTACATACATGTAGCTGATAGGAGTTCATGCATAGAGGTTTGAGTGTAGCGGGTACTTTGCAAACTTTGCAAACTACTTGTGCACAAACACTATGTACAGTACTGTGTAATCACTTACTGTAAGTGTCTGACCTTTAACCATTACGTAATTAGTGTCACTTAACCAAGAGACCAAAAGATGGATACTCTTATTATCTATATGGGACAGGCACACTCTCTCTGAAATAACTGACAGCATTTCTTATTTAATTGGTCGAGGTCTCATTATTTACATACACTCCATACATTATCACTGTTCTCTCGACCTGCATTGACCCTCCTCCATCACGATACTTCTTGATCTATTTCATATGCTTCCCAAATCACTGATATGTATAACATATACACCCTCCTATAATAGTTCATGTTCCATTAGCCTGCCTCCAATGTCCTCCCCTGTGGATAGATGGCACTGCGGTAAACCAGGAGGTCAGTTTGAAATATGTACTTTCATTGCGACTTCCTTGTGTGGCAATTGTATGAACTAGATGGCCAACAGTAGGCCCCAAGTCCCTATGTAGTATAGGTGCAGGCATTTATGTGTAATAAAGTAAAACAGAGTAGAGCCTTTAGCTAGAATAATGTTCCATGTACGTGATAATGAGGATGAGTACAGTACCTCTACATTGTGCATAGTATAAGTTTGATGTATGCATTTTGAATAGATTTCGTTAGGCCGTGGGGTATGGATTAAGTGGAGTAATCCACACAGTCCTACTGGGTATTTGACTTTATCATCAGCTCCACTCTGATTGGCCTGTTTCTTTGTGGTACTGGACTATACTGGGCTTCTAATATTGCTTTTAACAATTGTCAAAGTTAGTAGGCCAATATAATTGGTATCGTCAAAATGATGTTCACAACGTTCATTGTTATGACTATGTTACTTAGAAACAGGGCGTAGCTAATAATGTCATTATGTAACGCATTGCATATACGAATTATGAAAAGCATAAATGTAGGATTATGTATATATATATATATATATATATATATATATATATATATATATATATATATATACATATTATATATATATATACATATATATATATATATATACATATATATATATATATATATATATACACATATTATGTGTATATATATATATATATATTATATATATATATATATATTTATGGTGACAAATTCTATTTTTATATTAAAAAATGAAAGTCAGCCGTTTTCTAACTGAAGTGGGCAATGCCATAGGTTAACTCAATCATGTCTCAATATCTCATCCATGCGAAAGAAACTTTGAAACCACTTAATTTTCGACAAGTATACTGCACTTTGTATTGGGAAGGTAGGTATGGAATGGAGTGGACTAACAAGTTCATCATTCTTGGAATAGATTATAATACTAATGACATGGGTGAAATTACCACCACAAACATTGAAAAGAAGATTATTGACATAAAAAAACTCATGAAACTCTGGCAAGCCAGAAAGTTAAGCCCCTACGGCAAAGTCATTGTCATTAAATCACTTTCTTATCCAAAATCACCCACCTGCTCCTGTCCCTTCCTAGTCCCAAAAAAGCTCTTTTTGAAGAAATTAACTAAATTTTCAAAAAATTCCTTTGGAATAACAAACCGCCAAAATTCCGGAAGGAAATAATAGAGGCCGAAATATTTGACGGCGGCTTGAAACTACATAACCTGGAAAAAATTGACTTGTCTTTGAAATTGGCTGGGGCCAAGAGGCTGCTTAGAAGTGATTCAAAGTGGACCGTTTTTCCCAACTTTTGGGGCATATATGATGTGTTTACTTTTGGACCTGATAAACTTGAAGCGACTAAGGAAGTCATATACAACCCATTTTGGCATGATTTCATTATAAGCTTCAACATTTTGTTTAAAACAGACATCATGGTCCAAATGGATATAATACATGAACTACATGTGCCATGATTATGGTTTAACCCCAAACTGAAACTCAATTTTAAAAGAAAATGGTTTGACCTAGGAATCAGAACCATAAATGACATTGTTGACACTTATGGCAAACCAATGAATTTAATTGAGTTTCAAGAAAAATTTCAATCAAAAACTATTTTTTTTTTTGTAAACAAATCCAAAACTTTTTGAGATTTAAAGACTTTCCACAATCCAAAACACCTCTCCCAAGAAATAGCTATCTTAATATCATTGCCAACAAAGATAGAAAAGGGGTTTCAAATCTATATTGCACTTTACAGGGTAGACATTACAACATAATAGAAGAAACCTGCGAAAAATGGAACACTTGTGATGATGTTGATCTAATACCATCTGAAATATCTAAATCTTTCAAGCGGCAAATAAAATGATTTTTTTAGGCTAGTACTAAAATAACATATCTTTGAAAACCCTATTATTAAAAGAACGATTTTCTATAAGATGATGCATTTCAACAACACTGTATTGCATTGCTATTGTAATGTTGTATTGGTCTGGTATTAATATTCTTGTAGTTTTATAGTTTTAATACCATCCATGGTAAATTTATTGTAGGTTTGGTGTCCCTACTTACGGCTTGGCGGCAGAGCACAACATAAAGGGGGGGGGGGGGGATTACATTTATTTTCCCGTCGGGTCTATTGTACTTTGATCAGCGGATCCAGGAACCAATAAATCCAGTAACCGTTGCCTTATTCATTTTCCAAGATAATGATAACTGTATCGGCATACACGAACGTATTCCTAGTTTCTTAACCAGTAATATTCCTAATTAAAGCTACACGGATATCAGCCATTGTTGGCCAAAATGTCTTTTGATGCGAGTACTGAAAGAAAACCTCATGGAAGCCTTCTCTCTTAGATAAGATTAATGATCCTCTCATCTCACTACTGTGTCAAAGTTCCCCTATCCTGAACACGTGCGTAGTCAAAGTCCCGGGGGATATATTTGACGTAAGGGTCTCCCATAGTGATCATTTGAAATTTCTTTCTGTATCAATTGTCTGGTTGCAAAAGATCGCACAGACCAAACTCGAGCATTAACAAAAAACACACGATAGAACATAGAAGGCCATTGACACTGCTTCAAGAAAGGAAAAATACTCAGTCACCAAGGGTGCATTCATCTAGCATTTTCCAACTAATACTATTCTTAATTAGATCATTATCGTGAGATTGGGGCCATCATAAAAAGCATTGTACAACATGCTGGCTTACTTTTTCCATATAATTTGAATATAATCATTGTTAACTAGGCTAGATCTGAAAGTTACATTTATGACTAATACCGGTATGTGAGAGAAAATAAGTGGTCTTGGTCAACCTTTCTGACTATCGTGAGATTCATTTACACTTTTTAAATCAATTAGAATTTGCATTTATGCAGGATGCATTACAATGCGAGGTCTCGATCTTCCCGCACAGACATTTCCATCTCTGACTGTCTCGGTTAAATTTCACTTCCCTGAATAACCGCTCACACCAGGCATGCTGAAAAAACTGCAAAACAGTAAAAAGGCCATTGACTTTTCGACTTAGAGAAGTGAAAAGATGTAGACATTAGGCCAACCAATCCGTCATCCAAGTAGGAACTTTCACATCCCCGTTACTTCCCGAGAAAAACAACGTATTCCTCCGAGAGTGATTACCATTGGCAATCTCTCAAACGTGTGACGTTTCCCGCAAGCTGAATTACAAAAGGTATACATTACTGGATATTCACAAGAAGGCAACCTAATGTAACACTTTGCTTATTGAGACTTACAATGGGCTGCTCTAGTTTCATTTAAAAATAAGCATTTGTGTTTTAGTAAATATATAATGTATATATAGACTCAGATCTCGTATTTTCTATTGATGCACATATGCATATCCAAGCTTTGACTCTTTTATTAATACGGTCCCGTATTTGGTCATCGTTGTCATGATGGCTTCAAAGCCTCAAAACATAGCTTCGCATCTTAACCAATTAATTTAAAGCAGCCAAGAAAGGCCTGATATGCTTATGACGATTTCTCTTTTCACCAAAAAAACTATTGTGAGACAGAGAGGAAGAATAGATGGTTGTAAGAAGTATGAAGTATATGTACAATATTTCCGAGATTGGTTGTCAATAGTATCCATGCTTTATCCCCTTTCTTTTTTTTAAAAACGCCAAAGTTTTCTAAAATATCTGTTGGATAAGTGGTATGTTTCACCTCTAATATTGTAAAATAGTGTGTATATATATATATATATATATATATATATATATATATATATATATATATATATATATATATATATATATATATATATATATATATATTTATATATATATATATATATATATATATATATATATATATATATATATATATATATATATATATATATATATATATATATATATACATGTATATATATTCAATGATAACAAGCCAAAAATGTAGCCCATGATTCGTTTACCTTATCAGCTTGATGACTATATTCAGAGAACTTGTCAGCGCTTAGTGGCAAAGTCGTTTGCCTCCCGAGCGTGTGTTCAATGCGCAGACCTACTTGTAGGTGAGGTTCGGTCTAATGATTGTGCCTTTTCAATCAAATACCCCTTTGGGATTTTTCATACGCTGTAGGGAGTTTTATCCCCAGAACGATAACATGATATTTTTCAAACACTATGGCTTATAGTTGAGTTATACATAGACGATAGCTGGAGCTCTGACAGATTGTTTCAGATGGTATACTTTTTTACATGTCTACATTTCGGTCATATTCTATAGCTATCTTCATTTTGCGTTTGGTTAGCTATCTTCATATGGCGTTTGAATTACATGATGCTACTGTGAACTAGGGCTGTCATTGATATGACAAGTATTGATCGAATCGAAATAATTTTTCCAATTAATCCAAAAAAATATTATGTCAATTGTTATGCCAACTAATCGAAACACATTTTTCAGCCTTTTACGCCATTTCTGCCATCTTTAGCCAACGCTATTAAGAATTTTGAAGGGAAACTCAGGTATTCAATCAAAAAGTGTTGAGAAAACCTTCATTGTCTTTGCATTGTGAGAATCTTAGGATCCTAGCCACAAAAATAGTGTGGAACATGTGAAAATATTCTATTAGTGCAGTTCCTCAAAATCGAATCAAAATAATCGAAATCGAAAAATAAAATGTCAATGATCGAATCGGAAAAAAATGGATGTCAATGACAGCCCTACTGTGAACGACCGCTCAGCACAAACCGCAAGTAATTGAATCACACGACAGAGCTGAAGGCCATTGACTGCAATCCTCTAAGTGAAGGCCCTCAGACAGAACTGCAAACCCACCGTCATTCAAATAGGAACTTCTAAATCCGAATAATCCCTTTAGAAAACAAGGCATTACTTCAAGATTGGCTACCGTATGTATTCCTCAAATGCCTGACTAGGAAACAGACAGTATCAAACACACCGGGGACCTGACTGAATGGGGCTTATCTTCTTTTGATATTCTAGCTGAAACTAGATGGTTTTGTAATCAACACGGTATAAACAAAATACAGTAATATAGTACTAATAGTATATTTTACAAGGCGATATCCAAGCACATCCATTGCATACGCTTGTCTCCAACAATCCATACAATTGATCACTCTCATACAAGAGTTTCACTCATGAATAGATTGCGGCATGACCATTTCATGCATGAAAATGAGATTTCAATGCATGAAAATAAAATTTCCATAGATGAAGATGAAATTTTCATGCACTTATTAAAAATGAAAGTTTTGCCCAAAAATGTTCATGAGTGAAGATTTCATGCATGAACATTTCTGGGGGAAAATGTCATGCCTGGGGCTAAATTCTGTTTTTCATGCATAGAATATTCATTTTCATGGATGAAAATAGGAAATGTTCATGCATGATATTTTCATGAAGCGATTTTTTCATGCATGAAACTTTTTGTACGGGAGCTGAGCGTGCTAGTCATCGAATCTGTGTAAATGAAGGATAAAAAAGTGCATTTAGGTCTGTCTCGCACTAAAAGCCTGCCGACTTGGTTGTAATTCCATACTGTGCTATCCTGACATTTCGTTCACTGACCTCACGTCCCTTACTCCCTATATATTGCAGAAACCCACCCGCGCATTAACCCTCACATCGTTTTCCTCTCCCGGCCAATGTTTATCAATCCCGTAATGAAATTGCTTTCTTTACGGGTGTGTACCAGAGTACCAGACAGCATAGGCATTTGATGTTGTGTCACAATTGTCTACTTCGAATGAACGACTCCAGGTTGAAAGGTATGGCAGGAGTTGCTGAAGTATGTGATCATTGTAATGTGATCTATCCGAGGTAGATGATGCCAGACACTTTTCTATGCAGTGCCCTGCAATAAGGACTGAATGGAATGCGGTACTTGCTAAAATCAGAAATATCAATGTCATCAGGGGTGGACTAGATCACAGACCCTATATGCCAAACTACAATGTCAACATTTAATTCCTGCACTAAATGCCTGGGCAGCCCGGCATAATACACAACCTCACATCCGATCGCCACCAAGTTTCCTGGTTATAGATGCATATATGACCTCACAACTGAATTGAAATCTTCGATTTGCAAGCTACAAGGGCCATTAAGTTACTTGGCTTCTTTATTTGATATGTTATCCATGGGTGTTTGTACAACCAGGCACTGGCAGACGTCCGGTCGACTAGTGCAGGAATTAAAAGTCTGTACGGTATCACTGTTCTGTCGAAAGGAGGCTCATTTAAAGACCGTACAGGTGGTGAAAATTGAAGGATGAACTCAATGAAACATAACCATAATATGTATTGTCGAAACAATAAGATAAAGGAGACTTTGGTAACCTTCATTTAGTTTGTCCTATCTTGACCTCCATGGTACTGACTTGAAATAGTCACATGAACAGCGGTCATACGCTATTTGAATGTAGTTTATAAATGTAGTTTATAGATTACGAAAGCGTAGGGATGCCTTCTTGTTTTTCTTCTGGTTTTTGTTTTGATATGATGTCCATCACATATAGTCTCTCTCTCTCTCTCTCTCTCTCTCTCTCTCTCTCTCTCTCTCTCTCTCTCTCATTTATATTGCAGGGTTTGACTTAAGTGGGTGTCCGGACGGTATTCACGCCCTGAAATTTGTCCGGCCGACCCAAGACTGACTATCATTTATCATATGAGATCGCCCGAAAACCGACCAGAAAAAAATTCTTAAGTCAATCCCTGTATTGTACTATCACAATAGGCCATGGAACCTATATTGAGAACTAATATTAGCATCTCAGATAAGGGCGGGGAGTTTTGGTACTTAGTACTACTTACCCAATACATATTATAGGCAATCAACAAATGTATGTGAAATTGCCCTCTTCACATATTGTCAATGTGAAGCCAGCCCCCTCTCTACTCGACCTTCAGCGTCCAATATCACCATGTCAGCCCTGAAGGTGGTGTAGTGTTACTACAGGCGCCTAGGAGATAGGAAACAGCTCTCGCCTGAGATCCAAGATGGCGCTGACTGCCATGTCCACTCAAAGCCAACACGGAAGTGTCGCCATCACTTAGGTGTACATTAAACGCCTATCAGATAAGCACTTATTCTCTCCTGAATGGTGATGTGTGCCGCCCTCTGCCCCCCTTAGTGGGAAACTGGCGGATTAGGCGTGTTCCTTTACGTAAGTTTCTATTGCACCATAGCTAGAGGGAACCGTTGCTATAGGTCATCGGAGCTGTACACAAGATAAGAAGACATTTTTGTATATATATATATATATATATATATATATATATATATATATATATATATATATATATATATATATATATATATATATATATATATATATATATATATTTATATATATATATATATATATATATATATATATATATATATATATATATATATATATATATATATATTTATATATATTTATATATATATATACATATATATATATATATATATATATATATATATATATATATATATGATATTTATATATATACATATATATATATATATATATATATATATATATATATATATATATATATATATATATATATATATATATATATATATATATATATAAATATATATATATATATATATATATGTATATATATATATATATATATATGTATATATATATATATATATATATATGTATATATATATATATATATATTTATATATATATATATATATATATATATGTATATATATATATATATATATATATATATATATATATATATATGCTATTGTTTACTACCTATCTATACTAAAGTGATAAGTTGGTTTCATTAGAAGAATTTGAGAATCCTGTAGGCCATGCAGAACGGTTGTCTTTCAAAACACGATGTCATTTCCCAGTTAAAAAACTCTTTAGGATTTTTATGATTATGACCCATCTACAAAACATTCTCTAAGCATTTTGATGAATAGCCATCACATCAAGATGTTGCTACCTGTCAGAGCTTAGAGAATGTCCAGAGGGTTAAAGGGGCATTGCAACTGTATAAGGTAGACTTTCATGTTTAACCAGAAGTGTTAAAAAGACTGAGCCTACTGTAATTCAGTGGTGATGATTGATTAATAATCACTAATATAATAGGCATCTTCAACTGGAGAAGAACACCTATCGACTGTGGTTTTGGCACAATCATCTATTAACCGTACATACTACGTACAGTATTAGTAGATCATAGCAAGAATTGTTTATACATGTAGTTGTTTTTAGGTTGTACTGTATTTTCTAAACATAACGTTCATGTGTATTGACTTTGATTTAAAAGGTTCGAAGAATATCGTATAGAAAACATCATAAAGGGAGTATAAACACGCCCATAAAACAATAAAGCGCTCAACATAAAATCGTGATGAAACTTTATGAACGGGATTTAAGCTAGATGAAATGTACTTTTAATGGGCTTTATGTTGCCTGTAAAGGCAGGTTGTACCCTTAAGGTTCAGGGTGTCAGCTGATTATAAGAACCATTGGAGACATTTGACTAAAATGATTGAGACAGGGACATTCTATTGACCTCAATTATTTGCAACGAGTATTTCCTCTTAACCTCACTCTGGATAATGGATTTTGATGCTCTGATGGTCTGTTTTACCATCTACATGATATGGGAATAACAGGAAGACTATAGCGTGTACTGTATTAGTGCTGTCAGGACTTTCAGTGCCGTGTGAAGGTAAACAATAGCTACAATAGCTGCTATAATTGCATTATTATATTATGTGGCAAACACTAGGTGTATCTTTCACTTTTAGCTATATTCAGCTTCCATAGAGCCTTTCTGAGAAAGATCAGACGGAGTCTAATCTAATGAAAAGACAATATACAAAATGTTAACCTGCCATCCCGATCTGTTATGCAGACACTCACTGTATTTCTGCCCGTGCTCTTGAACGCTATATGTATCACATGAATATAATTTTGGGGATTTTTGTTCCCTGGTCATTTTTAAAATATGCCGTCAAGATGTTACCACTACATCTACTTACATGCTGATCTTAAGTATATATATATATATATATATATATATATATATATATATATATATATATATATATATATATATATATATATATATATATATATATATATATATATATATATATGTATATATATATATATATATATATATATATATATATATATATATATATATATATATATATATATATATATATGTATATGTATATATATATATATATATATTTATATATATATATATATATATATATATATATATATATATATATATATATATATATATATATATTTATATATATATATACATATATATATATATATATATATATATATATATATATATATATATATATATATATATATATATATATATATATATATATATATATATATATACTTAAGATTAGTAAATTTGTCATAAACCAAGTCGCCGTCCTTCAGACGCCCTGTCTCTATCTCATTTCCGCCTGCCGTCGTATTTCCTCGCACCATGAACCGTTAACATCCCAATAAATTCTAGAGTACACGGGTCATCGCTTCTCTCGGCACATATATCTGTTTTGGTGGCCGGTAAGGACTTATTCTCTGTCTGAGAGAGAGCCCAGGCGGTTGTGTTTGACCAGCGAGAGATAGATAGCCACAGCTTAGACATTGTGGGGCGCCAGGATTCCTTACTGCGCTAGAACGTGCTCATCATCGACTTAAGGCATTTGGTCATTTGTCCATCCTTTGCCTGCTAGGACTAGATAATCTCAGCAGTGGATGGTCAAGTTTGTGACCTGGACAGTACTAAAAGTAAGTGTTTCTCTTGCATCATTGGACAGACAGGGAAGATTGTATACGCGTGTGTGTCCATTCACTCGAACGAAGCTTTGATTGCAGATTGGCGATCACGTCTCGTATGTAAATTGCATATGCCAGATAACATTACAGATATTGTGATATTTGGGCAAAGTTAACTGTTGCGCTATCATTATATTGCAGTCAAGAGAAACCTATATAGTATATCAAAGCATTTTTACCAGTTGGTTAGTATCACACTTAACACTAGTGATCAAGTTCACTAGGTTTACTAAGTGGTACTCTTTTCCTCACTCAAGACTTCTGAACTATTGGTAGGCATTATTATAATGACTTATAGACGCATATAACGTCAGATTCTAATCATTGTTATCATCAGAACTTATTTATATATGTATACTTATACAGGACTAAGTTGTCATTAATGTATTACTTAGATACTTAGTACAATATATATCTGATTTAATCATGCAGGTAATTATAAAACTTGTTTAATATACATAACTACTCATAATTCTAAACGTGCTGACATTAAATAATTCATTTTACATGCTTAAGCTTACACGCAACACACGGAGGATCATAAATGAAACTCGATCATTGGTACATTAGGCATTTTACTCATAACATCAAAAGCCTTTGACATCCATAATATAATTGCGTTATATGGGGATACCTCAACCACCCACACCGGCCCAGTGCATAGAGACGTATCATTCACTAATATGTGATGACAGGATATATGTTCAAAGAGGATCTGGAGATGTGTCTGATATAGATCCACCATTGCAGACTACACCAGTTGCTGTATAGCAGGTCTTCCTGCAATGCTAGAAAACAGATACCCAGGTTGCCATGTTGATTTGACATTTATCGATGGCTGTTACGTTATAATGTCCCTCTGGTACAGAAACACCACTAGGATGATGTAACTTCCCTCTAGGCCTTTCCGAAATGAATGAATTCTATCTACCACACTCATTTACAGCCATTAAACATGTAAAAGGGCAATGTGGGTTATCTGAGCTACAGTAAAGACATTCAAGTCCTGCACCAGTCGACCAGACATCTGCCAGTGCCTTGTTGTAAAAACACCAATGGGTACCATGTCAAAAATTGATCTGTTGCTGGGGAATCAAAGCTACGTTTAGTTACTGCATCCATGCCCATACGAACTGGGTGGCAACCGGACGTGCGGTCGTGTATTATGCCCAGGCTGCCAACGCATCTAGTGCAGGAATCAAATGTCGGCATTGTACCCTACATTTAGAATTATAAAAAAATCATAGTAACATGTGTGGGAACACGTTCAATGAATGCCCTAGAATCGCTTAGAGTGATTATGAACGTTACTTAGTACATGTATGTTATCCATTTTCGGGACAACAGCCTTAATAAAGCTGCTTTTTCTTTTTAAAAAAATGAGCAGCGCATTTAACTCATCTTATGAAAAATGTTTCCTGATATGATTTTGTTACAGTATTACAGTGCAAAAAATATATTACTGTGCACATTTTCAGGAAAATGATAGTATGCTGTTATCGAATTTCTGTGTGTATAAATAATAAGACAGCGTTGACGGTCAGGTGTCTGGGGCTCATATTCCAAAGCAATCCAAAGCATGTTGTAAAAGTAGCAAACCTCTGAAAGGTCTATCCGTCCGTTTACTGTACCCTTATTACTAACTATAATTACCACCAGTTATGCTGCACTGGTAATTGAGGTAACCTTCGAGTCCATAATGACGATGGTAGAAAGCTTTGGTCATTATAACGCGGTTTGCATTGCCTTCGAGTCCTATATATAATGTATGTATTTCATATATGACTAAATATAAGTCAATTGTATTGTACCTTTATTGACCATGAAATTCGTCATGGAATACTCACAAGTATACATCACAATTATAATCTCAAACGTAGTAAATAGGTATGTAATGTACAAAAATAATCAGGAAAGAGAAAAACAGCATGCTGAGCGCTATAGGTGCGAATTAGAGAAGGAAATGCAAAAGCGTCACTTCCGTAATCGATTTCGGGAAAATCTCACGCACCTGATTTCTCCAGATCAAGAGAAAATCAGGTGTCCAAAAGTACACAAAAGCTGGGGCCAGTTTATCCTGGTAAAAACGGTACGCAGCCATTGAACTACATGCTTAACATGCTAAATCTTGTACAAGTCTTTAACCTATTCCTTCACTGTTGGCCATTGCCCTCTTATACATACTACAGATGACTACATATTAATACAAATCTAACGTGCCAGTGTTCTGGTATGAATGGCACATCTTCTCGCCCTTAAAGCTCTTCTGGGGATGGACAGTAGATAGACTACTTTAGATGCCAGGATCTGTTTGCATCTCACAGTGCATTGGGCTAATATGATTTCTAGAAATTGGCATATCCATCAGCCATGGTACCTGTTGAACCCACAAGAGGGAGCTCATGTTGGAGTTCTCAGTGCACTTTTCCAAAGGTAGTAACCGTATTAAGGTATGATGGCTAAACCCGCATAGGGGGACTATCGGATTATACTACATTTCTAAGTGTGCATACATCACTTTATTGATTATGTAAAACTAACATTATACGCACATTACTGCCAGTTTACAGTATCTATTCATATTAGTTAAATGCAAAAGTATTAAAGATGAGCGATTCAACAATTGCTTCTGCATTGCAATTTTACTTCGGATGTGTATGCTCAATTCTGGTCAGACAACCAGTATACTTTATTATGTGCCCCGATGAATGAGTGGACATTAGGACTGAGGCGGTCAACACTGAGACCACACAGCAGCTGTGAAAGTTAGATTCCAGCAGTGTCAGCTCGATCAGCCTGTGTGTGTGTTGTCTTAGCAGCACTATAAGATTAATCTCGCTACGATTATCTTGAATGATGGCACTCTACTGACAGTGATCACTAACAAATAGCGCCAAAGCCGTCGCCCGCTGACGGTGCCCATCACACAGACTCTCACCACAGGACAGGTCTTAACCCATTAACACTCTGAGCAGCCAAAACAGGTCTGACGATTTTGGAGATATTTTACTTACAAAAGCATTTTTTTTTAAAACATTTGAAGGCGAAATGTTTATCAGAAGCCACACAATAACTCTCGTTCAAATATTTTGAAAAGTTTCGCTTAATTCCAAAGTTATTTTCAAAAGTAGGAGAGTAGCAGACGATAACTTCTAGTGGGACACTCTGCGTGTGAATGGGTTAAGGAAGCGGATGTCACATTGTAGGGAGTCTCCATGTGTCGCGAGGCGAAGCCGGAATGCCACGAAGGAAATCCAAGATCACCCATGGATAGTACCCTATCAATCCGTGTAGCTTACACAAATTTTGGATCTAATTTTATCAAACACATCACTTGAAATTTGACCGGGGTTGATTTGGTTCTGACAGCATATATAAATATATTTATATATATATATATATATATATATATATATATATATATATATATATATATATATATATATATATATATATATATATATATATATATATATATATATATATATATATATATGTATATATATAATTATATATATATATATATATATATATATATACATATATATATATATATATATATATATATATATATATATATATATATATATATATATATATATATATATATATATATATATGTGTGTGTGTGTGTGTGTGTGTGTGTGTGTGTGTGTGTGTGTGCTTTAAACACTGATGTGAATTGTCAGCACAGCTCCTCCGGATGAATATTGGCAAGCATTGCACGCAGAGGACGTGGGTGTTACTAACGTCACCTTATTGATCAAATGATAATGGCAAATGTGGCACGGCACCACTAAACCAGGAAGCACTTGATCGTTTATGGTCTGAAGCGCAGTAAAGTCTTTTAGATATACATACATAATGCCCTTTGTACTCTGGTCAATTTTGCAGAACCGCCTCTGTATATAAAGTGCCCCAATTTGTACGGATAACGCGACTTGGTAAGTATTGATCGTTTTGAGGTGGTACACAATAACACACCGCAATACGGCAACTAGAAGTTGGATATATAGGTACATGTTTCTAAGTTCAATGTAGGCATTTTATTCCTGCACTAAATGAGAGGGCTGCCCGGGCATAGTTCACAATCGCACGCCATACTTTATCCTAACCCTGGGCATGGATGCATGTGTGACGCCACGGTTGAACATAGCTTTGATTAACAAGCTATGTGTGTCATTGATATGCTTCGCTTATTTTTTGAATTGTTGTCCACGAGTGTTTTACAGCCAGGTACTGGCAGACGTCCGATCGACTTGTGCAGGAATTAAATGTCTGCATTGTACACTTAAAAGAGGCCCTGACTAGACATGGTAAAACATGTGGAAAATTAGACCTTCCCACAGTGAATGAGCTTTCACTGTAGAACGTAATGCAGTGCCTGAGATATGTGGGCGAAGCAATAAGTCCTCTTACCACAAGGGCCTGTTATAATGACAGAGTGATTTAAGGGCGCTATTCTTGATTGCTCAGTATTTCTCACTTCTCCCCTGTGTTAAATATAATGTACTAGATAATGTACAATATCTGACTGCAAAACAATGGAAAATAACCAAGTACTTCCGAGTCATTTATAAAAACTGAATTAACATAACATGGAGGTAAATGTAGCGCTTAAAGCTGTAGCCATTGCCATTGCATTCTTTATTGCTGCTAATATTACTCATCCCTTCAATCCAGTCCATGTTTCCTAGACCATTTACATCTAAGATAAACAGATATCGTATCCACTAAAACACTTGAATTACAAACGGTAAATAAGGGATAGTCAGTTCAGACGGCAAAAGAATGAAAAGTAAACACACTTCAGCTATATCTTGGCCATCTATCTGTGTTATCAGGAAGTCTCATTAGTTCTGATTGGCTACCAGAAAAGATACCATCGTCTTCAGCATGGGGCTTGTTTTGCTGGTTGGTGGCGAGTGGGAATCTCAGATCAATACAAGCTAATCTCATTGCTGAGATTAGAACTTCTCGCTTAGGAGGAGAATCAGGAAATGTCCTCCGACACTGGCAAGGGACATTCGTCAGTAATGCCAAGAAAGCCGATGATTTTGTCAAAAACAAGTCCTTGATGATCGTCGCTTTCCTCCTGTGGGCCTGCTTGCCTTATCATAACGGACGCTAATAGACGGATGAAATAACTGCTTTCAAGCACACAAATAATGGGCCTCATCATGCAATGACTTACGTAACAAA
This sequence comes from Maea johnstoni, assembly GCA_963942565.1. Lineage (NCBI taxonomy): Eukaryota > Metazoa > Annelida > Polychaeta > Spionida > Magelonidae > Maea > Maea johnstoni. The sequence goes on along the minus strand of OZ012694.1, from coordinate 27,487,059 downwards.
TAGTAACCTCTTATACACTATATGAATACATAAGGGGAGATACACTGAAATTACCAAGTTATCAATCAAACTGTATTGTGTACTTGCGTCTTGCCGTATTGTTGTATAATGTTTATGGAGTGATAACTTTAAAATAACATAAAAATATATATGTATACTTGACCGTTGTCCCGATTAGCTTGACAATCAGAGGCTCATACATACATGCATACATGTACTATCGCGACACTCAAAGAGAGGAAATAAATAACCAGTTTAAAAGTTTTTTTTTTTGCTTTTGGGATGTTTTGCTTTTTAGCTCGCCAAGAGGATGTTTAAGGCAAAAGAACAGTTTAGTCCAGCGGATAAGGGATAAAATCGTGCACTTTTTGATAAAAGCACCAAATTTGGTACAGTGGTAGTTTATGCCAAAGTAACTATTTTAAAGATTGGAGGCACTCTGAAAATGACCTAGGTCAGCTTTGGCGGCCATTTTTCAAAATGGCCGCCAGAGCTCATTTCATATGGAGTTAAATGAATTTCTATCACCTCAAAACAATTAGCCAATGAACTTCATGCTCTACCAGAAGTATCACAAACGATTAACACCCAATTACGTACAACGTAATTGACCTCTGGTGACCTATATGAGCGTTCAGGGTCATTTTAGGGTAAAAACGCATTGAAATGGGCACAAAAATGAATGAGAAACTTTTTTCTTATAGATTTGTCACTCAGATGATATTTGTATTCATCGATTAATTAAAATCAAGCACCGTGTGTGGTACAGGGTTTCCAAACGGGTTGTTATTTGATGACTTCAGGGTCATTTTAGGGTAAAACCATGTCATAGTTGCCACAAATTATGAAATATAGGCAGTTGAATTGTATCTTTTCCCTTGCAGTATGTTCTGTTTCGCCTATCAACTAATCTTAAATATCATATGTAACAGGGTTTCAATGTATTTGCCCTGTCATGAGGCTGGGTCATTTTAGGGTAAAAACCTTTGAAATGGTGACAAGTTTTCATAGACTTTAATTTCAAAATGCATTATCAGCATGCAGGAGAGCCACCTGAATCATTTACTTGTCTAACTGGATCAAAATGGCCTATGAATGTTTGGTTTCCTGCACAAAGCTTGGCATTATAATATGGACAGGGACTACCTCTTGACGTTGTAAAAGACATCCGCCTGTCTAGGTTTAATTTCAAGCATGCAATAGATCAAGGATCCCTACATACAAAATTTGTTTCAACCAATTATATACATATAAAATATTGAATTAGATATTCAGCTCTCATGGGTTTGAAAGTAATAGCAAAGGATCCTTAAGACACTTGGTAGCTTTAAGTTATATCAATAAAGTTGTACCCAACTCAATTAAAATTCTACCATCATGTTAGGGCTGAAGTGCCTCTGAGAACAGTGTATGCCAAGAATACACTTATTGTGATACTTTCAGGATTGATAGTCAACCAACTATCAATAAGACTCATATCATAGCCTGTTCACCATAACTATTATTTTATAAAAGAGTGCTTAAAAAAAGGTGGCATGGCATGCCCCAAAAATCTGCGCTTCAATTGCAAGTCTGAATGTTAATTAAGAAACAGATATAATTTAGATTAGATAACATGATTAAAATGTAGGCTTAATTCGTCTTGACTTATGCTGCATAAGTTATGCACATTATAAGTTAAGAATGATATTATTTAACTTGAATTGATTTATTAACCCTACTTGCCATATAATCTTTTGCCAAAAATATTGAAATGCCAATAGCAGATAAAATAATTACAGGGATAGTAAACATGATTGAGTTGCATTGCCAACTGTAGTCTTTGCTAGTTATTTAAATCTTAAAACAGCACGATTTCTAAATACCCCCAGTTGTATGGAATGTTGGTCCTTTCCTAATGATGTGTCTGTCAAACATTGCTTATTATTTAAATAGCACACGCTACAGCGTGTGTTATTTAATTCAATAACACACGCTACTAGTTCAACAGTGATACTTTGTGCGTGATGTGGCATGCACCATCTCTTTACCAGTTCCTCTATGTGAATTTGTCAAAGTGCATGCATGCCATTTTTGGATCTCCTGCTGGACCAGCAGAAGATCGCTTGTGTTTACCGCCAAAATTTGCAAGAAAAATGTCCGTTTTGAATGCCGTCTAGGTACTTTTGGAAATGAATAAATTCTTCACTTTTGGTACCAACATTTAGGGAAGTTTCTCAATTTTAAGGTTATTGCCCTGGCGTTATGTTTCGCTGATGTTTATTTTGAGTTATACAAATTCAATGCCTTGACTCTGCTAGATTAGTTGATAGGTGAACCAGAAGATCTTACAAGGGGTAAATACAATTCAAATGCCTAAATTTTACATTTTATGACTACTATGACATGTTTTTACCCTGAAATGGCCCTGAGAATCATCACTTGGTAACCCAATGGAAACCCTGGTTCACACATGATATTTAAGATTAGTTGATAGGTGAAACAGAAAATACTGCAAGAGAAAAGATACAATTCAAATGCCTAGATTTTACATTTTGTGGCCATTATGACATGAATTTATACCCTAAAATGACCCTGAAATGGCCCTGAGAATCATCACATGTTAACACAATGGAAACCCTGGTTCACACATGACATTTAAGATAAGTTGATAGGAGAACCAAAAACTGCTGCAAGGGAAAAAATACATTTCAAATGCCTAAATTTGACATTTTATGGCAATTATGACATGATTTTACCCTAAAATGACCCTGAAGTCATCAAATAACAACCCGTTTGGAAACCCTGTACCACACACGGAGCTTGATTTTAATTAATCGATGAATACAAATATCATCTGAGTGACAAATTTATAAGAAAAAAGTTTCTCATTCATTTTTGTGCCCATTTTGATGCGTTTTTACCCTAAATTGACCCTGAACGCTCATACAGGTCACTAAGAGGTCAATTACGTTGTACGTAGGTAAGTGTTAATTGGTTGTGATACTTCTGGTAGAACATGAAGTTCATTGACTAATAGTTTTGAGGTGATAGAAATTCATTTAACTCCAAATGAAATGACCTCTGGCGGCCATTTTGAAATATGGCCGCCAAAGCTGACCTAGGTCATTTTCAGAGTGCCTCCAATCTTTAAAATAGTTACTCTGGCATAAACTACCACTGTACCAAATTTGGTGCTTTTATCGCAAAGTGCACGATTCCACCCAAAATTGTCCCTTATCCGCTGGACTAGTTGCGAATCTAGCATCTAATCATCATAGCCATTCAAAAGCAACGGTTTTAATGTGTTTTTATCACCCTCTGTGAAATACACATAGCGTAAGACACCACTGCCTGGGTTCGAATCCAGGCCTAGACTTGTGAGAAAGTTGCCAGTGACTTGGGGTAATAGGCGGTGGTTTTCGCCGGGTAGAAAAAATGTGAAGAAAAACTAAATTTAAAAAAGATGATAGCGTAAGACCTACCTGTAGAAATAGATACCCGCTGGAGATATCTTTCAGGTCACGAGTAAACAAATCACATATCAGTAATACCGACATTGACTATTCATGCACTTATTTCGATTTGAAATTCAATGAAGGCGTTTATTGATTTTAATGAACACATTTGTTTGACTCTCCTTACGAAGAGAAAAATGAATTTTCTACATTTTGCAACGGATGTGGCTGATACAAGATTGGTCCGTGGTGCAAAATGTGTCTTGTGATTGGTCTATGACCTAGGGACTATTATGTTACTACTACATACATGTACTAACCACACTACCTAGGAAGTGCCGCATAACTATTACGATTACCACGCATCATGGTAGACACATTGTGTGGTAACAGTCAGCCAGGGTTCTGCCACAGGTGAACCACTCGCCAGTGGTCAAACTAAATACATCAAAACACAAACTTGTTTCTCACATGGGTTTAGTGATACAAAC
>OZ012694.1:27456132-27480431 GCA_963942565.1 Maea johnstoni | reverse complement strand
CAATAAAATAATATTCTTTCTTCTTGGTACTGTAATAGCCAATGAAGTCGTTCTAGAACCTTAAGGACAAGAGGATGCGTCCAGTTTTGGTCTGAAATGGCCTGAAGAGCAGACTTTGAATCTAAGAAAATGATAAAATTTCTTTCATCATCATCTGCCGTCTCCATTGAGATTAATGGTTTAGGACTCTTCTTGCATTAAACAGGCTTATGTCAGTGAGTTTAACTGACATGCTTCGTTATTAGCTTGTGATTAATGCGGTCGTTTGACCCAACAACGAATAAATTTTCATTAATATAGTTTAAGGAAAAAACATCTATCAAACATACATGTCGCAATACTAACAGTCAGTTACAGAGCTCAGGTGTAGACAGCAACCCATGAAATTTTTGCCCATGAAAATTTTGCCCCTAAAAATATTGTGTCTGTATCGCTGACTGTTGTCTTATCTGATTGCTATCACTGATAACAGTCCATGGGGACTTGCTTATGAAAATACCACCCATGAAATTTTCAGGGTTGCTCAGAAATCATCTGGACAAACCGCACCGCCATCTATTGGCAGATTTTTGCGTAACAGGGGCAAAAATTCCTGGGATGATTTTTTCGCCCATGAAATTTTCATGGGTACGCGGGCCGTACGCAACTTCAGGGATGAAATTTTCATGCATGAAAATTTTGGGGGCAAAAATTTCATTTCATCCCTGAAAATTTCATTTTCATCCCTGAAAATTTCATTTTCATCCCTAAAAATTTCATTTCATGCATGAAAATTTCATTTTCATCCCTGAAAATTTCATGCCCATGATTTTTTCATGCATGAAATCTTTCGTACGGGCATGGTCTTAAGCGAAACAACATAAATGACGAAATATTTTTCTTCTATTTTTACTTCATTTTTATATACATTTGCAAATTACACGTGAGGAAAATGCAAAAAGGTTTGATATGCAGTATTTCTTTGTGAGACCAGGGAAACACTTGTTGCAACGTCTCTTGGTATTGAAGCATCAGATGTGAGATGTGTAGAATAATTTGTAGTACACACACTACGGCGATGGTATTGTAGGTTTATAACAGTAATTGCAAGTTGGCAACACCTGAGTCTAATGTCATGACAATACTTCACGATTTCCATTCTAAACCAGAAATGCGTCACTAGACTTTGTCCCTTTGCTACTCTGAGCGCACCCTGGCTTAACCCTTATGCTGCTGGGGGCTAATTTGGCCATTACAAAGTTATGCAAAAAATCTGCAAAATTACTGAACCCCCGGCACATGGGTACCCGTATGTGAGTACTCATCGAGAGCTATCTAATGAATATCAACATGACAGGGTTTCGATAGTTTTCCAAAAATCTTTGCGTGTTTTGGGCAGAAGTGGCTTTAGCATTGAAAGGGTGAAGTATTGACAGTATGTTTAGTACATTTTGTAAATATCTAAGGAGTAAATAACGCATGCTTACACTTGGTCTTGGAATGCTGTTAGCACAGTACTGATCAATATTTTTTCCTTAAAAAGATTATTTTGTTATGAACATATCAGTTAGCTGTCTGGGTTTGCGTGGGCGTAGCAGGCACGATTGGCTTATAAAATACCATTAATACTTCATAACGTGATATCTAAGTGCACCCAATACATACAGGTAGTTCCACAAACATAAGGGTAGTGGTTAGTCACAGACAGAGAAAATCGACTAGTCCCAGGGAATGTATTGCTTTGAACCATCCCCCCCCCCTTGATTTATGGGCCACACCTCCCACCTCTTATTAGCCATATAGCTCTGTGGGGATAACAGAGTGGTACTATACAGGAAAGTGGGCATAACCGCACTGTCTGGTGTGCTGTAACTGTCAATCATTTCAACGTGTCCTAGCACATTTATCTGGACAGTTAGGAGAGCTTCTAAGATAAGAGACTACCTACTGACAGCGCCACTTGTAGATAGACAGAACCACTTATGACTAGTACGCACTTGATAGCCGGCGATGCTTTACATACTCTAGACTGGGTTCTAGACTACTTCCACCTCAGAAAAACCTTCCCTTTAAATCTGACCTACTGGTACTGTAAGGGGAAAGCCGCATTATCACCGTGTACATTCCTTGGCAGGCAGTGAGATTCATAATCTTTTAAACTGACCACCCAGATATGTATACTCAGGGCTCGACATCAATGTTAGCCGCATAGCCTCGAGCTAGTTATTGAAAGTCAGGGCTAGTAAATTATACCTGTGAGTAGCCCTGAGGGGGTAGATAGAATTAGAATATCAGCACTTAAAATAGTATGAAACCCTCCTTTGGCTCTGCATACCTGGATGATAAGTTAACTCAATTTAGCACAATACCCTGTATTCTTTTCATGTTATCAACAGAGGCTATGTTATCAACAGAGGTCACTTTCTGAAAAAAAAATGTCATTAATAATTACGGTAACTAGCTCTGCTGGGCTTATGAACTTCTTTTTTAATGTTGAGCTCTGATTTTGTGTGGCATGGTTTTCCAGATCACTATTGATTCGAGAGAAAACTTAATGTAAAGTCCATAGACAACAGCAAATCACACCTTTTGGCAGTTCCCAAGTGTATTTGGCAAGATATGAATGGTTATAAGTGGGATGGTCCTCAATATGTAACATTACTTCTACAGACCAAGAGAAGAGTCTCTGACGTACTGGTGATGGTATAACCAATAGGGGAAACAACACACACTGCCAGGATATTTGACTTCAAACATAAATCAATGCACACATAATGTTTATGTCCTATAAAGAGGGTATTACATTTGAAGTAAATGCCACAGGTCGCAATACATAGCACATCTCATTGCTCACAAACAACAGCATCACTTTTTAAATTTAACATTTTGTTTATCGTCACATTTATGCCATTTCGTGGCTAATTCGTGACTAGCCAGTTGTAAATGCCACAGGTCGCAATACATAGCACATCTCATTGCTCACAAACAACAGCATCTTTTTTTTAATTTTTAATTTTGTTTATCGTCAAAATTATGCCTATTCGTGGCTAAATCGTGACTAGCCAGTTGTAACTAGTGGAGGAAACCGGAGTACCCGGCGAAAAACACCGCCTAAACACAAGTAACTGGACATTTCTCTCATGCCTTAAAGCCAGTATTTGAACCCGGGCAGTGGTGAGAGACAGCGTGCGGTTTGTCCGACTCAGTGACGGCGCCTTTGACCACATGGCCATCGGAGCAGGCCCATAGCTTTTTTTAATGCAAAAAACTAGGTGGTAAAACCAATGATATATAATGTACATTTATCGTACTATCTATCATCTACGTGTTTATTATCTTGTATATACTAATATGTTATCAACACATTATTAGTCAATGATATGGTTGTGTATAGGACTATAGATTAAAAGAAAGTCTACCTATAAAGGATTTGCCCTGACGATGGCCTTGATATGGCAAAGGGTGTAATTTGGTTATTCATCCCACCTTACATCTCCTACATCTATTAGTATACAACGAGTAGATTTGTTCAATATTTCGTCTAACATCGGGTTTGAGTTGTCTATGTTTCATAAATCTATTCTTCAGCCAGTTGGAAGGAGAGTAACATTTAAGGCAAGATTTGTGATCATCAAATATTCTTTTGCGGCCGTCTTATCTGGTCATCTTTACTTTTTGTTAGTCATTATTCAATATCTAGCTAAAATTGTCTAATACATACAATTCTGAAGGACATGCTTTTTATCGTCAATTATACCATTATATGATATGTATTGATATTCTTTTTCCCAATTATTTGTTTAATTCTGCATTTGTCTTCATTTTGTGATGAAAGATGAACTGTAGAGGGTTGGCGTGAACGTCCTCATATGATAGATAAATAATGCAAGAGGCACCTTAATTTAAACATGCTCATGTAAATTTCGACATTTAAATTTTAGACCATTTTGTTAGTAAGAAGAAAAGTGTCAAAGGTCGGACCAGTATAGATATTCGGGTCCCATTAATACCATATTTCTGAAAATCCATAACTGTAGGTGATTTTGGTTTCATCCCCAAATCTGTTTTTTCACTTTGCTTAAGTATTTCATCAATTTATTTTCATAGCACTTCATATCATAAGAAATATGTTTTGGGAAACCATTCCAGCCTAAATATATTCAAGGTATATCTATAGAGCGAGTGGGGTTCTATGTGCCTATATCAATACAGGATCCATCATGAATTTCCTGGTTGCAGTGACGAAGCAGCAGTGCCCATAGCTAGTGTTAACAATATTAACTAAAGGATCAGAGCAAAACTGCCCCAAGGACGTCTCAGCCAAGAAGAATGGCATTGCTCATTATTTCGCAATTTTCCGGCTTTTCTCTACGGCAATATTTCCTTCATTTGTAATCGCTGATCCCTGCTGGAAGCCCAGACAGCAGAAAGATTGGCTATAGATACAGAATAATAGAGTACTTGAGCTGAATGTGCCCTTTAGATACTATCGACCTGCTATCATCTTAAGTAGAAATGAACTCTTAGTTTGGGCATGGTGATTGGTCTAAATCAAGCACGAACCAACATTCATCAAAGTTCTATGTGACAGCTTGAAAAATAGGCAATCAACTGTGTGCATAATGTTTCAAGGGATAAAACCAAGACACCCTAAGTTATACGATACTGCATTCCACACAAATGTGGCTCAACTCGGTACAATGGAGTGTGCACGAAGTCTAACATCGTTGAACAAAGCTCTACACTAAGAGTAATATTTGAAAACGGTTCAAGAGGGAAGGTTGAAGCGAAAAGTCACAATAAAAGTCAGTCTGATGTGATTTCCTAACATTTTTGAGTGTTCTATAGAACATAACGTGAAGCAAATTCGAAGAAGTATTTCTAGAAACATTGCATAATTCGGAAATCAGAATCAGAATGGTATCAGAAAAGCTATAGATCTCTTAACAAGAGAGAGGTTATTATGCCACATCATAGGATTATTAATGTTTCAGGCTGCATGCGTACTACATATGTTTGAGGATTATGTTACAGTGATATAGACTTACAATAATCCATGTGTAGAATCCTATAGGAAAAAATGTTGAAGCAAGTTTATCATTTATTTTTTGAAATTTAAGGATTTTCTGTCAGTAACACAGGATGTTTTCATTGACTTGGGGTCAGTTGATGGCTTTCTTTTAACACCATTTAAAACCTAAAGATAATCATACAATAAAATGTTACATTTTAAGAGCCATGACAAGTGTAAAGTCAACTGTTGTCGCTACATAAACTCACATAAAGAATTATCCCTTAATAAGCTTCCACTTTACAATCGAAAAGTCATTTTTGATTTACAATGTAATATGTAGTTGTTTCACTGGTGTAATTTAGGAATAGATTTAGGGATAAGACTAGTGATAAATTCATCGCATGGAGACATTCTATAATGCACTTAAGTAATATATGACCACTTATAGCCGCTGGTGATAAAAAATGAAGGATATCACACATGCGCGAATCAAGAGACCATCTTTATTATTAGACAAAAAGGAGCAATGCATATTTTCAAACAAGGCACCAAATAAATGAATGTATGAGGATTATAGGGTGCATCGGCACGCTAAGGCCATTTAGTGCCATAAGATCCTGCCATAAAGCTATCCTTTGTCATTGTTGAAATACAATGACAAAGCATTAATTACTCAAGGTGAAAGAAGAAAAAGGGAGAGTAAGAGCTAAGCCTGCAGCTCCAATGAGGACCAAGCTATCTTGTAGATGCATGGTATCCACAGAAAGATCCACACATCCCCTTATTCAATAAGACTAGAGGGTGACACATCAGCTTAGGATTCCCCAGGAGCTGCCAACTCCTATTGCACACCCTGTTGACTTGGTCAGATACACAACATAAGGTATTCATAATTCCATATATAATCCAACACGTCATGATACAATCTCCCAGTACGTATCCACAAGCTGACTTGAATTACATCGTATCATGCCAAATAATCCACCTGCAATCTATAATGGAAAAGATATTTCTTTTCAAACCAGTTACCATGAATTGACCATTCAGATACACATTGTTATCAGTTATAGTTTGTTAATAAGAATCCGATTATATCGTCCCTTTAGACTATCCTGCGAAAGGTAAAGGGTTAATTAGTCCATTTCTTTGCTTTTGAATATCAACCCACTAATGTATTAATGAACTTAATCTCCATTTACTAGCAGAAGTGACAAAAAAAGATTGAGTTTATAAATTCAAAACTCCAATTACAGCATGGTCATGCAATAACAATCAGAATCAATCAGCCTGGAGCCGTTTAGAATTAGGCTCCATAGAATCAGTATGATTTAACGCCAATTAAATGGACACTCTTGTTACGCATGCCTTTAATTACAGTAAATGATTAATAACCCTGTTCTCCAAATGATTCATATAATTCGATTTTTATGTCACCCACAACTTAATAAACAGATAGACTAGAGTTGGATTTTCTCCCACAAAGTCTATTAATAGATGGACGTTCTTAATCAGCAATCAATCATTTAGTCTTTGGTGAACTAAATGTAATCCATCCAATTTACCAATGGATTCCCTAGTGTCCTAATTGTAAGAAAGTCTGACAGGCTTTTAGGGCTAAGTAGGTTATATATATACCATAAATAGCTCTGGCGTGTAACCAGTCAGCATAATCCATCCTGAAAGCATACTGCAAAAGCATCACATCTGTCCCTCTAATTAATAGCAGGCAACATTTTTTCAATTGCATATATAAGACGTGTATAAACCCACGATTTCTTTATAAATTACCTCCGTGATTCCTACACGAGTAGATACTTATTTACACACATAACAATGGTCTTCTCTTGTTGCAGCCGGCAGAGCTATGTGCATTTGATTTACAATTTCTTTCCATATTCCTAGCATCTTAAGTAGTATGTATAAAAACTCTCATACAAGTTATATGAAAGGCAGCTTTATGAACTCAATAAGATTGGCATAATGAAAAACACTCAACAAATATCAATTAATGCCTGAATACTTTAGTTCATTAATTCTAATGATTGGTTACTCATGATGTGACCTCTCAATTGTCTTTAGTTTTTCATCACTTTATTATCATCTTGAGTTTTCATTCTTTCATTAAACTATACCAAACGTCAGTCAGATAAAGTATTCATCGACAGGAACCTGATAATAAATTATCTGAGTTAACCCTTACCTGCCCCTGCACCCCACAAAAAAGAGAAAATAAAATGTTTTGTAAAAATAATGTAATCGCATAATTCCTAGCCATACATATTGCACAAACAAACAATTGCTACGTATTAATACAGTATATATTCTCTGAAAACACGTTCTTGGTTTCTGGACGTGACTAATGACATAAATGACAAAGTGTGGCGAAAAAACTATTGCGTGGAGCTTCCCAAGGCATCCTGGACCACTGCATCTCTTAATGACTTTGTTTATTTGACCTTGATCTTTTAAAAGCTATTACTCAATTAAGAGCAAGCTGACCTGGTTCATTTGATAGCAAAACACTCAAGGCTACAATTCACTTTTGATTACTAACAAAGTCCAAACATATTTCACAGAGGAGCCTGCACATTGCAAATTATTTTTCTTTCTTCTTGAGTACAGCCCAGATATTACTGTGCTGCATACGATGTCTCTCACCGTTGTCTTACTTCAAATATGGTTGAAGGCATTTGCAGGAGTCGCAAGTGACATGGATGTAGGCAGGGGTTTTCTACAGATACTCCAGTTTTCTTCAAAATCACAAATACTTAGTCACAATATAAATTAAATATGGCCATGACGTTCAACGAAGGTTCACATTCCGAATGCAATCAATGCTATTATTGCAATTCGTTTAATGACATTGTTTTCCTGAACTAATTGTCTAACCTTATTTTGCTTGAGAGCATACAATAAACTGATTATTGGCACATGTACTCCCTTAACCCAATGACCCAGGAAAGTATGTGAATGGAAATAACCCTGGTGCAGCTATAATGCACTACATTGTACCTAGTATTAGAGGAGAACATTTCATGGAACATAAACTGGCAAATTGGATTGGTTTCTAGGAAACACAATATAAGGTTCTAGGGTAATCTATTCAGAACTAGCCTCGAACTTATGAAATGAAATTAAAATATACTTTGTCATCCACTAAATGTCAATACCGAGCCAAAAAAATCAATAACCCAGAATCAGCACACAGGGACTTGGGACTTATTATCAAGGAATATATAAGAATGTACAAGAAAAATATTCAGATCTATGAAACAACTTTTAAGCATTTCGTTTTTTTAAAAGGAACCATTTATGCATAACTTATACTTTGAAACTGTTCATTCTTTTGTGAGCATTTTTATTCACTTTTATGTTGTTTTTTCTACAATAACAAAGGACCATTATTTTACACAATTGTATGGCACTTAATGGCCTTTGCGTGCCGACCCCATCGATCAGTAAGATACTCCTAAACTATTGGAAACGGCATGAACGCAACTGAGGATACAGAATATAGATTCTTCTATTCAGTTAAATTATTCGGTAGAAATATTACTGGTTTTTTATGTTACAAGGCATACCTTAAGAGGGCTACCTATTTTTGGAGAAAGTGGTTCATTTTTCAAACCCGCGTTGACAAGTCTGACAAACAATAATTCCCCCACAGACTTAGCTTACGGATTAACGATGGGCACAGCATACACATTAAGTATAATAGGAAATATGATATAATAGGAAACACTGATACCCCATCTCCATAATACTAGTACTCAGCCATAAATATACCAAATGCTGAGTAACTACCTGAACATATGTTACCCTAAATGCATGTTTCAAACGAGTCATATGGTGAGCTTTCATATGAGGAAAAGTGCAAAAAACCTAGCTTTCTTACATGTGTGCAAGCCTAGGACTTATGTAAGGTTCTGGGATAGTTGTCGTTTCACTCTGCTTTATTGATGTACCCGACAGTGGCAATTGATCTGACTGTGAGTGTAGGCTTTAGCTTATGTAAAATGGTAAGCTGTTCTTTTTTGGCATATTAAGGACACATTAACCAGCAGTACACAAAATAACCGTGAAAGGTCAGATGTGACTAAAGGTAATCGTGTATAACATATCATATCATATTTCCGATGATTCTAAAAAAATACCAGAAATTTTGAAGTGCTATAGCTTCATTGATAATGAGGATAATGAGCTTAAACTTAGTGTGTGTTAGTCTGTTGAAAGGATTGTGCAGATGATACCACTAGAGGAAAAAAAGTCTGAGATATTGCATGCAATAATTGTAAGATAATTGACGTCTCAGGTGCTATGGATAAGGACTGGTGACACAGGTGGTGTTAATTGGTGCCTCAAGAGAGAGGTAATATGTAGGTATCTAAATCTTGACTAAACAAAGAACTTGTAATAATAGGAATGTTCTTCAACATCAATGAAATGGATGAAATATCTGATATTGATATTAATAAAACAAAACAGAATATCACTTCCTATATCGTTAACTCTGATTGAGAAAATTATAATCACCAAACGTTTATTACTATGAAAAGTCTCCGAAGTAGTTTGCCCTTTACGTGGTTTATGGAGTTTTCATATAAATTTGAGGCGGACCACTGAAACTGTCATTAAGATCTTACAATATGGTTAGATAACACTTCTAATTGTACTGTGGGGTGTAAGGTATAAACGGTAGAGGAGGTTCAGTGTTGGTAATCCATTGTGATAATTTTTTAAAAATCGTTTATTATTGCCTTTTCAAGTTATCTATTACACGTGCATTAAATACGTTCCAAAGGTAGCATTCATTCTCGCCATTGATTATGATTTCTGTAGTTCTTGATCCACTTCAGTCTGTCTTGAAGACTTGGAGTCATAATGCTAACTCACAATACAATTGCGTGTTGAGAACAATGTGTCGGTACAGGATCCAAATAAAAACGCAACAAATTTCATCGATTTTTCAAAGTAATCAAAGGATTTTTTGTTATCAAATCTCCCTACGTGAAAGCACAAATCAGCTAGCTTGTTGTTATTTTACGAAATCCTAGCGTGCGTGACACGCTGGAATTCGCACTTAATCAATTTGCTACCTAGCGAGGTCTCTCGTTAGCTTCTAGCGGGACGTGACCGCTATTACGCTTGGCACACTATATTTTCTGGCTGAATAATAGGCCTAACAGCTAATTATCAACATTAGCAGAGATAGGCATTGATCGTAATGAAGCTTTTGACGGGTCGTATCCTGGCCTCTTATGGCTGCCGTGCGTGATGAAGTTTTTCTTGCCCTAATAAACACTAAGTACAGTCGTACAAGTTATGAATAGTGACTGATTGTGACAATAGCTATTCAATATCGGGCAGCCTTAGAACAGCTTAGTGGAGTATTTCCTAGGTTACCTTGTCCCCATGTAGCTACAGTACAGACATTTAATTCCTGCACAAGTCGACTGGACGACTGCCAGTACCAGGTTGTAAAAACACCCATGGATAACATGTCAAGAAACACACCGACACATATACATGTAGCTTGCGAATCAAAGCAACGTTCAGTTGTGAGATCATCCACGCATCCATGTCCAGGAAACTAACTAGGTGGCGATCGGGTGTGCGGTCGTGTATTATGGCCGGCCTGTCCACGCATTTAGTTCAGGAATTAAATGTCGGCACTGTATGGACCAGCAATTTGCACCCAGCTAAAAGGGAGCCGTGAAGGTACTGGGATAGTACAAACTCTCGGCATTATAACCGACACTATCCCGACTCTTTGGGGCACACTTTTAGAGAGTATAATATTTCCAACACCCCTGGGGTAAATATTTGAACCACTATTTAAGCTTTCGGCCAGATTGAGAGTTGGGAATACATTATGTTCTCGATGCACTAACATGGCACGCAATTTAGTTTTGAGTTGAGAGATTTTTGAAAGAGCACACTTATACAAAATAATACTATATCTTATGATTTTTTTTGTTTTGTTTTTTATAACATTCTTTCGGTCACATCACTGATTTCAAAGTAACCGCATCTAAATATGGTAGTATAAAATGATAAGTGTTTTTGCAGCAAGAGTTACTTCCGTCAGAAAATCATTTTGGTTTGAGGCACTGTTTTATTGCTTAATTTATTGTTTTTGATTCATGTAATTGTATACTTTTGTTGTAACCACAACAGTCAAAAACATACATTATACAATTCAAAACAAATACAAATCAATCAAATACTGGCTTGTGTGGGAGGGTGTACCTATCGACACCGTGACCTCACCCTACGGCGCAGGGTTTTCCCGTGATGATTGACAGTAGCTCTTTATATGCTGACGGTTTCCCGACACCCTTAGTAGTGATTGGAGTGACCGGAGCATGCGCAGAAGATGAGTAAAATAACGCTAAATGCACCGCATCAAAAATGCTTCCACTATTTTTTGCGGATGTTGCATGTTTGAACCACCAAGCACGTTTCTAATATTTGCACGCCCATTTGTTACAGATGTATCAACAGCCACATATACACCATGGTCAGTGTGCCTCCTGGTCAATATCATAGGTTATGTATTAGTAAATACAAGAATGAATGGAACTGGTACACAGCAAACAATTATAGATGTCGAACGGTTGACGAATAGTTCGGTCGACCGCTTGCTGTCCGTTTGTGCACAAACGGTTGACCGATATATTGGTCAACGAATGTTCCTGTGCTCTATTTGTGCTCTGGAACCTTTTTTCCACAAACATTTGACGAATATTTCGGTCGACCGTTTACCGTCCATTTGTGCAGAAACGGTTGACCGAAATATCGGAACGAAAAAGAAAAGAAAATCAATGAAAATCAAGAAAATAACACTTTAGAAGAATGCCAGCAACTATCACAGGAAAATGCCATACATACTTTGGACAGCAAACGGTTGACCGATGTTTTAGTGCACAAACGGTCTTGTAGGCAAATTTATACCAGTTTGCTCTCCGAACATTAGTCAACCGTTTGCTGTCCGAATTTCGCACTTTACATGCATTGAAATACACTTCAGTATGTTACATACTAGAATACAAATTCATTCAAATTCGGAACTGATTCATTTGATAAACAATGTACCATGAAAATAATCTTTTATTTGGTTAGTTGTTGGATTAGTAATTAGTAGCTCGCTGGTTCAGTTTCCGGCCTCGGCACTTTTGTCTGTTCTTGGGCAAGACATTTTATTCCATATTGTCTCAGTCTACCCAGCTGCAAAATGGGTACCTAGCATTACTAAGGCAGTGCTTGGAGCTTGCGCGCTATTAATGCTGCCAGCTGCTCTGTGATATCCCTCGGGGATTGAAATGGTGTCCGGGTGTAAAGGCCTGCTAGGGAAGGAGGGTCGTGTGAATATTTCGTCGGATACAAGATTTTAAATTGAATACCTTTACCGTTTTACCTCTACCTTTTTAATGGAGTGCTGAAAAGAATATATTATCGTTAGAAGCACCACGCACATGTTTTGGTATTTTCGTAATTTCTGGATGAAATGGGCAAGTCTTACTACCTGATTACCATTGGGACTGCTGTAATACGGGATTCTGGTAGATCAAGTGAGCAGAAAGGGGGGGAGGAATGGGGATGGTTTTTATTTATTTCGATGATAACCATGAAGATAAAATTAAACCAAATGAGAGGTCAAGGCAGTCTTATCCCAAGCCAGCACACTCTTGTGGCTTTTTCCACGAAGTCAAGGACATCTGATATGAATAATGCAACACATACACGTGCTTTCAGCTTCTAATAATTCGCAGAGGAGATCCAATATTATAACTGAGTTAGTGTCTGGGCAATCCTCCCGCTAACAAGGCAAATTAACTGTTCCTGTCCCATCCCTGTAGTCACTTCTTACTTTGTTACAGTGAACAGAAATCCAATGTGGAATAGGTTTAGAGGATCTACAGTACAGATAATAAATTCCTGCACCAGTCGACCGGGCGTCTGCCAGTGCCTGGTTGTACAAAGATTCATGGATGACAAGTCAAAAAAAGCCAAGCACATCAATGACTCGGGAGAGTTCACATCAAAGCTACTTTCAGTTGTGAGGTCATCCATGCATCCATGCCTAGGATAGTAGCTGACAATCGGGCGTGGGGTCGTGTATTATGTGCATTTAGTGCAGGAATTAAATGTCAGTACTGTATATGTCTATGGTCGCTCCTGCTATATCGATACGAAATCTAAATGGCTATGTACATTTACTATTGGTACATTAAGCAGGCCTGAAATGCCGGCAATTATTTTAGCTGATAGTTATAAGATGTCCAACGAAGATTTTACCTTAAACGGCAATCCACTATAATAAGTTACACAAATGACTAAGAATTTATTCACCAAAACTACATCCCAGATGTGATGTATTCTGCAAAAAAGTGTGACAGTTTCCATTGAAGATCCCTTGTGTATTATTTTGATTTAGATTGCTTTCCTGAAGAATGAAAACGTGACCCTTTAAAGAAGATTATATACACGTAACAAAGGAAACGCATCGTTTCTCCAGTACCATCTTTAGAAATATTGCCTGCACTATTGCCGGACGGGGAAAAGTTTTCCTTCTTCTTCTTCCTCCCCGGGAAGAACTTTTGGCAACATACTTTTCAAAGCCTACCAATATGGTCAATAGGCATAAACAACTTTGGATGTCAGGTCAGTAAATGGCACCGGTTGAATTAGTATGTAAGTTGGTTAACATGTATGCAAATGTCCACTCCCCATCTGGTTGCCTCTGTGGTCAAAGGCTGGTATAATTGTAAGACTAATACTGTCACTACTGGTCAGCCAACTCGCTCGGGGAGAATTAGGGGGTTATCAAAGGCACCAGAGCTCTGCTAATCCAGGAGGCAATGACTAGTGAGAATCGCACTCGTCCTCAGCAGGGAATTAACAGAGAGATTTATTTTTCTTTGCATCAATTTGTCCTAAGCGGGAAGTTTACGTTGCTGCTTCTGCTCTATTTATCATATTCATGACTTAAATGCTTTTGAGAGATTTCCCGCATTTCCATACCACCCATTTGTATGATTGTACAGAATTCAGTAGGTAAGCTCGAATGGGAATGGAGGAGGAAATTGCCAAGAACCCGAATGCTCTAGGCAGCATGATTTACCCAACTGAACATGTGAGCATCCGTAGTGAATACACTGGAATTAATGGCAATAACATATCTAAATTGAATCAGTTGTCATTACAATTGTTCAACCTAGATCAGGTATTTGTAGGGATGAGTTACACCCAGTTTGTCCTTAATTCTCCTTTATGTGTACTTATTTTCCATAATGTATTAAATTGTGTAGTAATTAAGTCAAACAATTGCATTAGGTTTCTAACTGCAATGGCATCAGTATAACATTAAACAAATAGCACTATGCGTGCGAGACGAACACATCTGCATGTTTTTCAAGCACCAAATACCCATTAGAAAATAGGAAATTCCTATTCGAGAAGTATTCCGTGAAGGCATTTGGCATTAGTGTCCCGTCATCTCAGACGCATGCTTTTTGTAGAACTGTCAAGAGTGATTAATCGCTGATTCAGATAAGAACTGATTTCTAATTAGTTAATTCTCGGCACAATGACAGCTCTCATTGGCATTCTCCGGCACTTCTCAGATCCTGCAACAGTTTTCAATAAAGAAAACTCTCCTAATGAGCCCGCGCTGGGACGAAGTTAGCGCAGCCCGGCGACTACTCGTTTGCCTCTGAGAGGAACAATCCGAACACTAATTGAAGAGAACCCAAGCAACGTGAGTGACATTCTGATCAATTATGATCGCTTCACGTTTGAACGGTATTGATTGAGTAACCTTTGCATATGAGCAATAGGCAAATGAGACCTCATCAAAACGTGCTGAGTCAGCGGAATCATTTTGCCAGCGTAGCATTCCGTGGAACAATGTCTTGACCGATTCTATGTCTGAATGCCAATATAAACATTAACTTCACAAATAGTCCATATTTATATATATATAAATATATATATAATATGTATATATATATATATATATATATATATATATATATATATATATATATATATATATATATATATATATATATATATATATATATATATATATGTATATATATATATATGCAAATGAAGTAGTAAGTGGTATTCTGAGCATGAAGGAACTGAATTTGGAATATTGTTTTTTCTTCACTTCTGCAATATTGAGGCGGCTTCGGGGGTTTATCCCTGAATATTTGGCCATTTGTGTGATTCTTACATATTTGCTTGAAACATGGCATTACTTTAGCTAAGAGTATTTCGGAGGTAAGGGTATAATTTCCTACTCAAATATTGACTTTTTTTCGAAAATAATAGTACCTGAAAATTTCCTCCACATTTGTGATTTGTGAAGGTCCCAAGGCCAGAATTGTGAATTGAATCTCCGTTTGAAAACACTATTAATTTTGTATCGTACACCCCGCTGGGAAGATACATACGAGCTTTTTAACGTCTCTCTCATCATAAGACCTTTCAGGCAGTATGCACTTTTCATAAGCTAAAAAGCCAACTTAAAGCAGTGCAGAGGAAAACAGAGTTAATGAAATGAACCCCATAAGCTACCTTAAGGAGCAATCGTAACTGACAAGTGTGGTACTACATGTACCTTAGTTGAAACTGGATTATATTGGAATCATCGCGGATTAACAGCAACTTTTTAGATGCCCCGAGCCAACGTCGAGTCTGGGTTATTTTGCAGTAACCAAAGTCTCTGATTAGTCAGCTGAACGGTGAATTTGGCGTCGATATTTATTTAATAATTCCACTTAATATGTAAAGCTTTGTTTGCCCCTGTAGGATATGATTTCATCAAAAAGGACTATATTTACACATCGTGTTATGTGTTCCTCTTAAGAGTTGACCACCAGGGTTTTCCTGAGTAATGGTACAGTGCCGACATTTTATTCCTGCACTAAGTGCGTGGATAGCCTCAGTGCATAATTCACGGTTACACGTCCGATTGTCACCCAGTTTACTAGGCATGGATTCATGGATGACCTCACAACAGAATGTAGCTTCGATTCACAAGCTACGTGCTTGGCTTATTTTTTTGACGTTATCCATTGGCAGTGGTACAACTAGGCACTGGCAGACGTCCAGTCGATTGGTGCAGGAATTAAATATCTGTGTTATACATATTTTGTGCTTTGTACGTTTGAGTACTATTATCATTTCATACATGGCATTATACAGTAAGAGAGAATCTTCCACTTGCTTTGTCACTTTCAATACTCACTATTTCACTTAATAGTTAAAGATTATTTTGTTACTATATATTATGCTCACTGATGTTTATTTCACTTTGTTCTCCAGTTTATTTTGCAAACTTGTATATTTGTATATTTTTGTGTCCTTTCGATAGAGGCAATAAACTACATACTTAGACCGAAAATGATTTTCACACAACTGAAGATTGATAATCTAAAACTTTCTTTTTATCATGTCAGTTTTAAAAAAACGTGGGAAAAACATGTCAATAATGTGTGAAATGGGTGTGAAGAATTATAGTAAAATGTACTTTACATTGTATATAGTGTGGATAATGAAAGACACGCACGTAGCTAACGATAATAAGACTGATACATGCAGCAGGGTCCAGTATGATGGAGTGAGCAGGGATTTAAGCACGGCCTGACACATGATCAAGCCAGCCCTCCCCCCCTACTCCCCTACTCCCCCCCCCCCCCCCCCCCTTCCAAGATACCATTCTGACATGGGCTGTCCTGGTCACGAATGATGCTATTACATGGATCTAGTTGTACGATAAGGTTTTACTGCCGCCATGATGAATTCCTTGCACGCTTGGTTGAATATTCACACAACCTATCAGTAGGCGGCAGAATGATACATTGGCAAAACTACCCAGTACGGGACTCAAAACGTTTCCCTAAGTGGCTATTTGTCAATAGGAATCTATAAAGGAAGTTTGGTAATGTCCCACATTGCAGAATACACATTGGATTTCGTCTAATACAAATACGCGAATTGCTGGGCCATAGGCGTTGGGAATTGCCTTTTAATGAAATAGCGCGAATGGCAACGCTTTTTTTCGGAATCTCTTCGATTTTATCACTGCTCAAACAATTCAGTATGGAAAAGACGTCTTGTCTGTTGCTATCCCGTAAATGCAGAACCAGAGTAGCATTAATAAGTTTCTCACAAACAGTTTCTCTCAGATGGTTATAGAATACGTAAACCGTAAACATATCACCAAGTATATCTGTGCAGTAAAGATATTCCATTCCCGAACCAGTCGACCGAGCAGTGACTGGTAGTACAGACAGCCTTAGATAACAGGTCAAAAAGAATAGAACAAGCACATCAATGACCCACGTAGCTTGCGGATCAAGGCTACCAACTGTGAGGTCATCCGTGCATCCATGCCCAGGAAACTGGGTGGCAATCGTGTGTACGGTCGTGTATTATGCCTTGGGCTGCCCACATATTTAGTGCAGGAATCAAACGTCGGTACTGTATATTAGGTAAGCTTGTTGTGGTACAAAAATATATGAGCATTTGTACTATAGCAAATAGCACTTCCATCGGTGATTGTGTGGCATGAATTTGAATGAATATTTTACGCCATAAAATGTGCAGTTTTTGCAATGAGTGTGTGCCTAATACTTGTACGTAGCTTTTCCCCCGACTCCACGTTTGTTATACAAAACCTAATAGTTTCCTCGTCTCCAGCGCACATGTCGTCCAATATGGCCGATCATCAACCCTCCTTATCAAAAATGACCTGGCACCATGGCTGCTAAAAATTAGAAAAGATCTAATATCAGAGCAGGACAAAATCAAAAAGGCGCCCCACAATTGTCAAGCAAAAATGAGAGATACGCCATACAGAGTATGGATGATCTTCAAATGTCCAAACACCACCAAATGGCATACTTGGAAAGGATGGGATAACTTCAATGCAATTATGACTGACCAAACATAAAAACATCCCAGCACATCACAACTTGATTAAGTTAGCTGTTGGAAATGAGCGCTCCAACATGTAAATAGAATTTAGATAAGCAGGATATGTTATCCTGCACAAAGCCTGTATATATTATTTACAATTTCTGTTCATATTTTGAATTTGATGTTTTATTTATATTGATAATTAACACCTGCCTTTGGCAAGGTATTGTTCCAACACTATTTGTCACAATAACTCAGTCTGTAGAAAAACCTTACCAACTCTATCGCTGCTAATCTAGCAATTGTATCCTTAAACTGTAGAGGACTAGCCAGTAGGGAAAAACGTCAGGACATATTTTCATACATAAACTCCAATAAATACGACATAGCCTTATTACAGGATATTCACTGGGATAAGCGAACTTCGGACTTGGCCATTGAGGAATGGGGTTTTAAAATCATTTGTTCTCCCTTCACTACCCAATCTCGTGGGACTGCCGTCCTATTCAATAACTCCTTTGAATTTGAAATTTTAGGAAATATCTGTGATAACCTAGGCAACTTCACACTTGTAGAAATTACCCTCCATAATGATTTATCTATAGTACTAGGGTCAATCTATGGACCAAATCAGGATAACCCAGTATTCATCACAAACTTAGTTGGCCATCTAGAAGATTTCAATAACCCAAATATACTCCTGGGTGGGGATTGGAACTGTACTAGGAACTACGGTTTAGACAATATAAATTATGTCGCACACAACAACAAACGTATGTCCCTTGCTATAGATTCGATGTGCAATGACCTATCCCTCATTGATCCCTGGAGAATAAATAACCCAAACTCCATGCAATTTACTTGGCTACAGGGTATATCAAACAAGCAGGCCCGTCTAGATTATTTCTTATGTAACGATGAGTTATTATCTATAACAAAGAACTATCATATTAACCCCAAATATCGCTCTGACCATGCCCCCATCTCGTGCAATCTGAATATAGGAAACAATATTAAGGGTCCCGGGACTTGGAAGTTCAATAACAGCCTGCTACTAGATAAAAATTTTGCCACTATGATAAAAAAGGAGATAAATATATTCAAATCTATTTATGCGGCCACCCCATACCACCCTAACTATATCGAATCAATCTCTACGGGATTCGATCTTATGATATCCTCGTCACTTTTCTGGGAAACACTCCTAGTAACTCTCCGGGGTGCAATTATAAAATTTTGTAAAAAGAGGAAGACAAACAAGAATAATGAAATACTTAATCTTGAAAAACGAATTAAATACTTAGACACCACAGTAACTTCAGGATCTGCTTCACAGGCTGACATACTTCTGCTGGCCGAACTTAACATAACTCTAGTTGCGCTTAGAAAGGAAATTTTAAAAGGAGCATATATTAGATCAAGAGCAAACTGGTTAGAGTATGGAGAAAAACCCAATAAATTCTTCTTGAACCTTGAGAACAAAAATCGTGTTAATAAAAATATCAGTGAAATAAAAATATCTGAAGACGAAACTATTACTAACCAAAGTGATATATTAAATTGTTTGAAAGAGTTCTATGAAGAGTTATATAAAAAACCCAACCATAACTTACAAGTACCAGCTGATCCGGTGCTAACTCCAAAAACTCTAACTGATCATGAAAAAAATCTCCTTGAAGAACCAATCACCAAACCAGAACTAGATACCGCCCTTAAGAATATGAAAAATAATAAATCTCCTGGCCTAGACGGGTATAGCCCAGAGTTTTTTAAATTCTTCTGGCCACAAATAGGTTTCTTCTTTCTGGATTGTATCAATGAATGTTTCGCCAACAATAACTTAACTGACTCGCAAACACAAGGCTTAATCACTTGTATACCAAAAGCCGGCAAAGCTAGGAATCTCATCAAAAACTGGAGACCAATTTCTCTCCTTAACACAACCTATAAGTTAATATCTTCCTGTTTGACCAACCGTTTAAGACCTTTGCTCTGCCGTATCATTAGTCAAGAACAAAAGGGTTTTCTTGAAAATAGGTCTATTTCCGATTGCACGAGACTGATGTATGATCTCATTTATGAATGTCAGTTTAGAAAAATCAATGGGTTAATACTATTAATCGATTTCGAGAAAGCGTTTGATAGTATATCATGGGACTATATTAGGGAATGTTTGATAAGATTAAACTTTGGTGACAACTTCCTAAAATGGATCAATATTTTTCAAAAAGATTCAAAATCTAGGGTTATCCTCAATGGCCATATGTCCGATCTCTTCTCCTTAGAACGGGGCTGCCGTCAAGGCGACCCCATATCTCCATATCTCTTCATTGTTTGTTCTGAATTCCTAACTCAAGCTATCATAAACAATCAAAACATAGAAGGGATAACAGTACTAGAAAAAGAGCATAAAGCCAGCCAATATGCTGACGATACTTCTCTTTTCCTCAAAGCTAACGAAATTAACTTAAAACATGCTCTACAAACTCTTCAATGGTTCTACCTTAAATCTGGCCTAAAGACAAACGAGTCTAAGACTAAAGTTATCAAGATTGGTCCCATACGAGAATCTGACAGAAGGTTCTGTCGTGAGAATAACCTTGACTGGGTAACAAAATTTACGGCCCTGGGCATTAGCTACGACGTTATGAACATAGAGAATATCACTGATGCCAATATCGACCAAAAAAAGGAAGAAATCAAAAAATTAATGCAATCGTGGTCATGTCGCAACATAACACCTATGGGTCGTATCACCGTTTTAAAGAGTCTAATTCTTTCAAAAATCATCCACATCCTACAATCCCTTCCTACCCCCAGCACTTGCACCTTGAATGAAATTGACAAGTTAAATTTTGATTTTATCTGGAAGAAGAAGCGCCATGAGGTCAGTAAAACAACCCTATGCCTTAACTGGGATAAGGGCGGTCTAGATATGATCAACCTTAAAGAATTTGATATGAGCTTGAAATTAACATGGCTAAGGAAATACTTGAAACAATCCCCGGAATGGTCTGAATTTGCAAACTTCTACAACATTGATAATATAATTTGGACTGGTTTGAACTACCACAAATCACTTGTTAATATACACAACCCCTTTTGGAGAAGTGTCAAATTGGCATTTATAAAATGGTACAACACTTTAGATAACTGTGGATTAATCGAAATCGAACATCAGCCAATCTGGGGTAATATCAACCTGAATATGCCCATGAACATGGATATGCTCAAAAACAATATCATTTTTATTAAGGACCTCTTCGATGAAAATGGCCTTCCTAAAACACATCACTCTCTAGAACAATCTATTGGTAAAAATCTCATGTTCCTAACCTACCATGCTATCTGGAGAGCTATTCCAAAAAACTGGAAAGACCATATGCTATTATCAACCAAAAATACTGACCTCCAGTTACCTCCGATATATAATTGGTTAACAAAAGATAAAAAAGGAACAAAAAATATCCGTAAAATATGGTCTTTAGGAAAACAAGAGACAATACCAAAAGGTCAAGAGAAGTGGTGTACAAAATTGCTCAATCCACATGTAATAGAATGGGATAAAATCTATAACATTGCAAGGATGTGTAAAATGAATTCTCGTATTGTCTATTTTCAATATCAAGTTCTACACAGATCTCTAATTACAAACAAGAAATTGCAACAATTTGGAATACGCGACAACAATGTATGTGATAATTGTGATGAAGAAGAAACCATTATCCACCTTCTAATAAATTGCCCAGTAGCTGTTACTATCTGGAGAGAAATCTCACAGTGGCTACATAGAACACTTAATTCAGAAATACACTTGGAAACAAATGATATTTTATTGGGTAATCCAAAGAATGAAACAGTTACAAATTGTGTAATTCTAATTGTGAAACATGAGATCTATAAGAACAAATGGAACAGAACAAGACTCACATTGCAAAAACTGAAATCCGTAATTAAATCTCATATGGATCTAGATGTTTATTTGGGTAGATCACAGGGTAGACCACAGAAGGCCATAGGCAAGTGGTCCTCTCTATATAATTTACTATAATCATAATTAGATACTGTGTGGAAAGAGTGACTGGGACTAGCAGTCTCACCATATCCACACCTACATTATAACATGCAGCTTGTCCCACACCGTTGACTCTTTCCACCCACTATCTATTTTATATTATATATCCTACATGTTAAACCATATCACATCACCATTGTACTGTACTATCTTTATATTGAATGTTTGGAACAATAAATTATAAAAAAAATCAACCCTCCTTAAGGACACATAAATGTGATCCTCCTCAAGTGTTATATTCTACTAACGAGACTAACGCCACTTCATCCTGAGGAGTCCAGTCTATACTTTGAACTTTGAATGCAGACAGCTACACATAGAGTCTCAGCATAAAAAAACATCCTCTCGATCTAGATGTAGCTGTTCAGATCACGTGACGTTTCAGATAACATAAGACGTGACTGTCTAAGTAGTACATTTGGGCTGACATTTTTGCGGATGGAGAATCTAGGAGAATATAAGAGTTTTTTCTATCAGGTGGATGCACTGTATGTTGATTGTAATGCCATTTTAATAGGCCTTTTAGCACAGGGATTCGTGATTTAGCATCTATCTTCTAAGGAGATATTATTTTCTTAAAAACAAGGTAATTGAATTTTATTATTCATTTATTTATCTACTTATTTATGTATGCAATTTTCTGATATCTTTTTCACTTAGAGTAGCTAATTGCATTGCCAGATACCTGATTATAGGAACTTTTTTCCAGTGTATTTCAAAATAATATTCATCATTTATTTGTGATGATAGTCCTGGGACATATTACGTTCTACACTGTACTCCTACTCATTGTTCTGGCTTGTCGTCTCTCTCTCTCTCTCTCTCTCTCTCTCTCTCTCTCTCTCTCTCTCCGTTAGTCGTACCGCTAGTTGCCACTGTGCTCTCTCTCTCTCTCTCCCTCTCTCTCTCTCTCTCTTGGCGGTAGTCGTACCGTGGGAGAGGATGGGATTGTAGTTGCCACTGTATAAGCTAGTCAAGATGGTGACAGCAACTTGAGGTCAAGTTAACGAGGAAAGTGATGATTGTTAGGCTAAATAATGGGCTGGGGCTGAGATTGGTTTCCAACCATGATAACTCGGAACACACTGCTAATGGCTGGGAGTTAATGCGAGACACCAACCATATGCCTTCTAGTACTGTTCTATTTCCCAATGTTTGTGGTTATGTTTTGTCCTGCTAAGGCTGTTGATAGAAATGTGTATCATGTAATTGCAGAAAATGAGTAGGTAGAAATAGAAACATTTTGTTTATAGTATGTTTACTTCTTTCATTGCTTCACTGGGTAGGTATAGATAGCCGTTTGTAGGGAAATCAAAATTATAGCATTCTATGTATATACAAGTAGGGCTTGGGGACTTACTCCACTTCGAACTGAGGAAAATAGCAGATTTATGAAACATAACTAGGAGGCTTGAGCATGAAATTGCATATCTAATTGTTTCTTTAATTCTGAACTATTGATCACACCAGTTTGACCTTCAGGAATCTCATTAGGTCATATAATACACGTTACACACACACACATATATAAGTATATATATATATATATATATATATATATATATATATATATATATATATATATATATATATATATAGAGAGAGAGAGAGAGAGAGAGAGAGAGAGAGAGAGAGAGAGAGAGATGAATTATGCATTGGCATAGATATCTGATTTAACTAGTGTCATACATTACCTGATACAGATATATGATGTTGTTTTGACTTATTATTTAGACAGTAAGGTCAGGGTTGTATTGATCTTGATAAGATTGATTTTGCGACTTGAGACACTCGGCCTATGATTTCTGCACGTGGCTCTGACCTATTTGTGAGTATCTTTATTGAATAACATTTGTACTTGTATGAGGCGGAGGAATACCACGATATAATCCAATTGACTGGCAACATTCTTCGACCCATTCAATGATGAGAAGCAATGAGCAGTGAGGGGCAACGCATTAACCCTTATGATGCTGATGGCTAAAATAAATTAATAAATGACTAAAATCCTGGCACATGGGTACTTATCGTGGAGTATTCAGCGGGAGCTATCCAATGAATACCAACATGGCAGGGTTTAGATAGTGTTGAAAAATCTTTACGTACTTGTGCCTTGGATTGAAGTAGCCTCAGCATTGGAAGGGTTGAACCACTTGGCTATTGGGACAGGCACTGTGTCATTACATCAAGGACATATTATCCAATATACACTAACACGCTCCATCATAGATAGTTCCGGATAGAAATACTTTCATTATCAATAGAATCCCGTCTTTAAACAAAACATAAAGTAGTTGA
>OZ012694.1:27448632-27451132 GCA_963942565.1 Maea johnstoni | reverse complement strand
GTTCCGTATGTTTCACATTTCTACAATAATTTAGTCATCATCATAATCATCATCACCATTATTGTCTTCATCGTCATCATCAATAACGACATAATCATCAATAAGAGTAGAAATCGCTCTGAACCATCGTTATCAAACTGATAATTATCATCGTCACTTAAGTTTCAACTTGGCAAGAACAAGAACGTATACATTATAATCACATAACCTTCCTCACCCTTGTCTCGTTCACCCCCCTCCTACTCCTCTTCCTCCTCATTCTCCTCCTCATCGTCATTATAATTGCAGTCGTAATCCCCTTATAAATAACATCACCTGTGGAAAACGAGCCATTCATAATGACAATCAGAATAGTAATGAATTAATGATAGTAATAACAACAACACACTGTCTAATGATTGGACATATTTTTGATAGCCGCACTTGCCACAAACGACTTCTTAATGGGATGGATTAAACCTGAATCATATCTGAGCAAGAAGTGTAAACTTGGTGATGTCAACATCAGACGCAACGACAGCGAGTTCCCTTTCCCGTTAAAAGTTAGCAACCCTGCGTGCATTGTAAGACTTCGAACGTCCTTCCGTTTACCCTTAGATCTAATGTTTACCTCAGAAGGGCCTGTAGGTCTACACATACAACACAAGCTAGGTATCGTATATGCTGTTATTTCAAGTACCCTAACCCCTATTCATATTATTTACCCCTTATTTTCCCTCCCCCGCCTCATCACCCCTGGATGTTCAGATCAACAACAGAGCTCACTGGGCAACGGCCTGTAGCAGGTCAATTTGAGTGGTCAAGAAATTCCTCGGACCCACTCACATTCCACTTCCGGTCAATTAGTTCCTCTTGACCTAGTGCTAGGGTTTCACCTTGAAGGGGGTCAGGCTGATGATTGAATGGTGGAACGCCCTACTCCGGTGTCAGCACTTGTGCCATCCTACCTTATTGGTTTACTCTTAGATGGATAAAAACATGGATATGAAACCAGCCGGTCAACCTGAGCGGGCTGGATGCGGCGAATAGCCCAAAAGTCGTGTTATGCGCATGTTGCAGCACAGCTTTCCTCTGTAATGAAAACGATAAACGATACGAGAGCCCGTATTGGTCGTTCTCTCCTAGTGACGTCACATTGAGGGCAGATTCGAAACCCCTAGCAAAGTATGACCATCACTTTATCGCATATAGCATTTAGTCTCTCGCTACATATCCATTTTTTGTTGATCTAAGGTTCATTGCTAAGAGAACTCGATATTCAGCTTGGAATTTAAACGAGATGATATCTTATGTTTTCGTCTAACGCCACGTAATTTTGCTACTATGTACATGCCCCGAAAAATGGTTCACCAATGGCGACGGACAATGTGCCTTGCACCACTCAGCTTGAGACAAGTGAGAAAAGGGTGTTGACTTGGGGTCGGCCGGTGGTTTCCCTCGGGTACCTGGGTCTCTACACCCCGCCCCCCCCCCCCTCCCCCCTCCCCCAAACGCCCATTCAGATCAGTCACAAGCGTCCAGGGCCGCGTCAGAAAGTTACCAGTCAATTAGGCTAAAGGGGTGGTAGTTTTCGCTGGGTACGCCGGTTTCCCTCCAACCCATACAACCGGCTTGTCACGATTAACTTTGGCAGAAAGGGTGACGATAATGGAAATTCCAAATTCCAGATTCCAAGACTTGCAGCTGTCACTGTTTACAATGTATCTAGGCGGTCAGTGTTGCTTTCTGGCTGATTCCGCGGCTGAGAGCCTGGGGCATGCGATGCCATGCTTTTCAAGTGTGTAGGGGGTCCACGGTGTAATGTTACTCGGTCACCCCAGCGCTACTCTGAAGCCCTGGGTTAACCTCTTGACGCCCGCATATTGACACAAACATATACATCACGGATATATATTTCACATTTATTATTTATTAAGAATGATGAGATAAGCTGAACTGCATGTCTACTTTGTTATCTTGAGAGTGGACCCGAATGCTTAATACAGCAGCAAGTTTGGGACAGACGGTGGGGGTCAACAGGTTAAATGTTAGATAGTGTACACATGCGTAAGTGTGTGTACGGTACGTTTGAGCCAGTCGCTCTGTCCAACACTTAATTCTGTCCGCGGAGGAGTTATCAGTGGTCAATTACATTGTAGTTCACATCCAGCCCGCCCGGCAGTTGATAAGAATATCGCTACCGACCAAATGCTACATATGCGTCAAGTTCTTGCCACTCGGGCTGACTTCTCTGACGTACACGAGAGCCACTCTATGAAAACAACTTGAATAGCGTATCGCACACTGTCCGGAGTCCTGCTTCTGCAGTCCAGCAGTACGCTAAGTCGTTATGTAAGACCAGGGGAGCACATGCTATTATAGGATTAAGATCTGTCGAATAGGCCCAGTAGCCGGCCTGGATGGGATACCTATACAAGCAGGGCTGAGCAGAAGTGTGTATGCAGCCAGCCTGGATACTGTACCGCTTGGATATTTACTAGGACATACAAATCACTGCTAG
>OZ012694.1:27370679-27445679 GCA_963942565.1 Maea johnstoni | reverse complement strand
GATAGAACATGCAATTGAAAATGGCAGCATATTAATATTCTTAATGGTTTCCGAGGGGATGTTGAAGGTTATTTTTCCAAGATATACGTATTTTGTTTGTCATCAAGGCAGTGTCGTGCAACTATGAATATACCAGGTCAAACAAGGACAGGTTGATATCGTGTGTGTATGTGTGTGTGTGTGTGTGTGTGTGTGTGTGTGTGTGTGAGAGAGAGAGAGAGAGAGAGAGAGAGAGAGAGAGAGAGAGAGAGAGAGAGAGAGAGAGAGAGAGAGTGTGTGTGTGAGAGAGAGAGAGAGAGAGAGAGAGAGAGAGTGTGTGTGTGTGAGAGAGAGGGAGGGAGAGAGAGTGTGTGTGTGTGAGAGAGAGAGAGAGAGTGCGTGTGTGTGTGTGTGAGAGAGAGAGCGTGTGTGTGTGTGAGAGAGAAAGAGAGAGAGAGAGTGTGTGTGTGTGTGTGAGAGAGAGAGGGGGGGGGGCTCGACACAAAGGGCTGCCCTACTGCACCGGGCAGGTAAGACATTTCAAAATGACTGAAGGGCAGGTAAAAATCGGAGTGTGTCTGCCCTACATGCAATGTATGATTTAATCATGTAACTTAAGTGAGTGATACGAAAACATAAAGAAAATCCAATATAATGTTAACAGAACAGATAGAACTATAGCAAGAAAACAGTCAATTGTTACTATTAAGTACAGACAAGTCCACATTCGATCACACCATTTGCATGGCAGGTCAAAATTGTGTTGTACAGGTAGAAATTAAAGTTTATCTGCTCACCTGGCAAGTGACTTTAAAGGTTAATGTTGAGCACTGAGGGTGTTTGCGTGTGTGTGTGTGTGTGTGTGTGTGTGTGTCCGATTAGATCTCCATCCATGCCACATCACCGTGCTACCTGAGTCTTTTTAAGCGCTGTGACATTAAATATCCCACTGCCCCCACCTGCACTAAATAGTCATTAGTAGAAACACAAGAATCCTAACCCTTTAACCCGGCACATTATTCCGAGGAGAGAGGGATTAAAGAGTGGTTCTTCCTCCATGATCAAGTCGTTCCCACACGCTTTGTGTCCGGTATAACACACCAGAGGCCATGGACCATTCATTATTAAGTGCTTTATCTCACAGGAGGTGTGGATGGCACTGTGCCTTTCTAAGGTAAGCGATCAGAACACGGTACTACTAGGCGACAGAGGTCAAGTACATTTGCTTGGTGTGAACAACAGTGTTCGTATTCTCTGGGATGGAGGAATTGCACTGCTGGTATAAGCTATGCGTACTGGTGAGGTCGACAATAGCAACACTAACAACTAATGCAGTACAGACATTTAATTCCTGTATCAGTCAACTGGACGTCTGCTTGTGCCTGGTTGTACAAACACCTGTGGATGACATTTCAAAAAATAAACCAAGCGTATCAATGACACACGACAATTACGAATCAAACGTTCAGTTGTGAGGTCATCCATGCATCTATGCCCAGGAAACTGAGTGGCACTCGGGCATCCGATCGTGTATAATGCCCGGGCTGTCCACACGATTAGTACAGAATCAAAATGTCGGCACTGTACCTCTACTGCTGCTTCTGCTTCTAATACTACTTCTACTACTTCTGCTGCTACTAGTGCTCCTACTTCTACTACCACTGCTTCTCATATTGCTGATTATACTACTACTACTTATACTACACTGTAGTACTACGGTTGCAATGTGTCTGTTGCCAGTCTAGGAATTGATGGTGTCAACAAAGCGTACTTACGTGCATACAAATACATTAACAAAGTAGATATACATCATTCTAATTTTGTAAGGTATCCAATAAAAAGGTAAACATCTCGCTAGCAGATATATCAATATTGATAATACTATACCACAAAACAAGTTGGTGTTTGAAAATTGCTACTCTAACGTCATTGATCTGTATTGGCAAAATGTTCATGAGACTTTGATGGTAAAACCGAACACATTATCGCCAGAATTCCGACCGAACCTCAATGAAGTGCCCGCGCTTGATGCAAGTGAACAGTGCCATTGCAGTAAATCAACTTGACTTATTGTCCTTGTTGTTACCGTCTGTATATGCGAGCTACTAATTGTCAGCACTAATTACTACTATCAGAACTCCTGATGGCTATAAGAGGTGTGTTGATGCGGCTTCAATCAGGCATGCTTAATGAATAACCAATCATGAAGGATAGTAGATCATTATTCACTGTAACTAATAACCATTCCTCGATGTACGTTTCATGTCAATATTGGTATTGTATGACTAGACTCAGCAAAGAGGTGCAATGCACATCTAATGTTCATTTCCATCTTGATATACGAAATCGTTTTCAGTACAGAGCCCTGGCAAAATAAATGGTTTGAAACAATTGTAGATTCGAACTATTGTATGCTAGAGTTTTGGTATATCCATATGACGATATCAAGTTCATTTATGCAATCATTCATATACAACATCGATACAGGGATTCTTAATATGTATGGCCAAATACCAAGAGAGTGTGCACGTAACTATCCGCCCTAAGATATACTTCAATAGTAGGCAATGGAGGAAATTTCCAAAATAAGTGGTCAAGAATCTTAGGGAATATCTAAATATCAATGCATCAGTTTGTCCAGAAATGGAAAACCTTAAAGGAGAGGGTATAGGTTCAAAGAAAGGAAGCAATGTAAGAATCGTATGACGAGGGGGAAACCTGAAGTAGAGTGTACTTTGTATGGAATAATTATGCATTGTTCACCTGCGAGTAATCAATTTGCATACTGATTTAGATCATATGAATATAAGAAAATAAACATTCGCCATGGACAAAATAAAAAAAGAAAGTATGCACTGTGTTATAGCAGTATCATATCCAATCTTTCGACTACTTTTGATTTCAACCTGCAACTGGTTTGCCTTTTTGTGTTTATTTCTTGTCATGTGGCCCACACTGTTCAGAATGTTAGAATCTTCTTGATTATTTTTGCGAAACCATTTTCGCTGTGCCTTATTTCTAATGCAATAATAACTAGTTTGTTGTAATCACAATCCACTTCCTTTCGATGCACATGGAGCTGTATTGCATGATGTCATAGCATGTATTTGAGATTTTGGTTCATGATGATAACATAATCATTTTTAGAAATGCATCAGCCTATCGTATGCAATACTAGTATATAATTGGTAATAATCATACTGTTACAGTCTTAATTTTTATTAAAAATTGAGTTATTATGAAAGAGTAAGTTGGGTGAGTTATTACGAAAGAGTAGACTATGGACGTAGGATGTTATTTTGAGTAAGTTGTCTATTTATACCTATATAGTACTAAAGTGCCCTTGACCTAAAAACCGACCAGACAGCCATATGTATCAACTGAAACAGATGGTTAATAGATGTAACACTTAACCAGTACCACTGAACGAACAATAGTACCGTGGAAAATGCAGCTGCACAATGTTTACTAAGCAGATGCGGCTATTTCTAGCGGTTTGTGCTGAAAAAGTTTAAATGTTCAGTTGAAATTCTCGAGCCAGAAGGCAAAAGCAGAATACTCAGACATATGTTTAGTGTAAATGCACGTATATCCCCTGTCTTACAACCTATCATGATCGAGTGGATCAAACAATCCTAAGCCAGTCTTTACTCTTATAAATGATATCGAACCAATTTAACCTTTTTTCCAAAACTGAGTAACTGAATTTACAAAAATATATAGGAAAAAACAAGACATATCTCACATGATGACTTTGACCCCGTACCAGTAGAAAGACGCGCACGCCGATATTTAACTTCTGCACTAAATGCGTGGACAGCCCGGGCATAATACACAACCGCACGCCCAATTACCACGCAGTTTCCTGGGCATGGATGCATAAATGAACTCAACGAATAGTCATCGATGGGCTTGCTTCATCTTTTGACATATTATACATGGGTCTTTGAACAACCAGGCACTGTTAGACACCCGGTCGACTGGTGCAGGAATTAAATGCCTGTACTGAACATTCAAAATCTTAACACATTGGTAGCATTTGAACGTGAGCTACTTGTTACTGTAGTTAATGGAGTCAACGAATTGAATTTACGCCTGAAGATCCAATCTCCTCTGCGGCGGAAAGGCATATGCTAGAGGTGCCAATGCCTTAGAGGTAGTCGGTGAGCTCCGCCCCCCCCCCCCCCCCCCCCACTTCCCAGTGAGAGGAAACTGCCCTGATACCACTGGCTTTTTTATTTTTAAAACTTTTTTAAATTTCCTTGACGCCAAGCAACTTGGCCATCATCATACATTACATGTAAAAATAAATAAGCATATATATAACAATATGCCAGGTGTCGGGTTACAAAAGATTCTGTTGTTATATTGTAAACTTATAGCATTGTACATACTGGTATAGCATTGTACATACTGGTATAGCATTG
This sequence comes from Maea johnstoni, assembly GCA_963942565.1. Classification (NCBI taxonomy): domain Eukaryota; kingdom Metazoa; phylum Annelida; class Polychaeta; order Spionida; family Magelonidae; genus Maea; species Maea johnstoni. The sequence goes on along the minus strand of OZ012694.1, from coordinate 27,441,273 downwards.
TACATACTGGTATAGCATTGTACATACTGGTTACTGATACCACTGGCTTGGGTTAGGTGATGGGATTCTATGGCTCATGAGGTTCCCTTCACTGCATACAAATGGCTTTTCACTGTTTGGCTTGAATATGCCAAAACAGAGATTTTTTAATCTTTTTAAATATTTCAAATTGCACAAGTGTGTAATCGTATTTTCATTTCACATAATTACGAGTGCCTTATAGGGCCCCCTCTATATCCAAAAAGATGAGAAAATAAACGAAATTCTAAGCTGAACTTCGTTCAATACTCCATTGGGTATGTTCGTGTGGGTTCTGTATAGCACTCTGAACATCCAGCGTCGACGTCGCCATCTTTCAACAGCACACAATTAGTGGGATTCCGATGGCTCCTATAGGGACGCAACAGCCGGCTGTACTCCTTCCCTATTCATGTGATACTGGGCCGGTACCCCCCTAAGACGCCAATTAGTAAAGGACAGGGCTGGCTAATGAACGCCTGGGGCACATGACGTACGGCACGTCCTGCGCGGGAGTACAACTAATTGATGTTCCCAGCGACCACGTGACCTGGCATGAATGCGCATGTCTCGGAGACTGTGGAGTTATTCTTGAAATATTGTATTGTTGAAGGTTTGGAATTCAACGCATTGTCAAAACATACCTCACTTTTCTGAAAGTACGTGATGTCACGCGAGATGGTAGGCAAAGCTATCATTAGGACTTCCGCTTTCAAAGGTCGCAGAAAGTCAAGTATAACAAATATATCACAGGATCCAAAGCCAAGCGCTGTTTTCTAGGGAAATCACCAATGCCATCCAGCTGAGGCAGGGTGACAAAGTCAGCCTTTACATATTTTGACTGCTGTGCACATTCGGACGCTTTCCATTCGCGAGTGTTAAACATTCACTATCAAAGGTTCTTAAAGGAGCACTGAAATACCAAGCTTGGAATGTAACTTAAAATATTTTATTGAGTTCCAATTTGAAATCAGTGGTAAATGATAAGATGAACTCCGCAATTTGAGTATCAAACAGTAGGAATAAACAGCTTACAATTTCGGGTCGAATATACTCAAAATACTCGTAAACATTGATTCTTTCGTGCCAGCGATATGACAACATGCATTCATTAAGAGTATTCTACGAGATTCTCCGTATTTATTGTGTAAAAAAGAAAAAACAATACCCTGTGCAGTGGTGAGACGTGGCAAACAGTCATTAAAGTAGATCGCTGAGTGACCATAATTATTTTGGTTCTGTCGTACTGTTTCTTAGAGTATTTAATTCATAGAAGAGAACGTTTTCATAGTCAGAAACATTGGATAGCATGTGACCCTTCCAACATTGTTTTCAATTCAACTTCCTCTAACGTCTACATCCAGGTTCGAACCCGTCCACGAAAAGCGAGAAAGTTGTCAGTGACCAGGCGTAAGGCGGTGGTTTTTTGTTTCCGGGTACTCCGGTTTCCCCACCACTTACAAATGGCTGTTCACTAAGCCACACTATGGCAGAAAAAGTGATTAAAATCACAATTCAAATACTAGAATTCCCACGCCTCCTGCTGAACAAAAACGTCGACCAATGTACGGTGATGAGACAAATCTGGTCGCTGATGCACAGAACATTGCATAAGACTGCCCATCCATGGAGGCTGCCCGCCCATGGAAGAATTCTCCTCCTCTTCCTCCTCATATAATCCAAGTTTTAATGTTTTTTGTGGGGTGAATATCTCGGCATCGCGTGACCAAGGCAATCATTGCTCCTTCTAGTTGGGTATGTAGAGTAAAACCTAACGACAATTATCAGTTCGCCCCTTGGGCCAAACTCGCTACAAATTAGATTTGTTGGCCCCAGCTTCACTGGCCTTAACTTTTCTACGAGTTCCAGCAATATTGTCACCACTCGTGGCGTGCTAAGGTCTCCTACAGTGACTGACGCACACACGCAAGAAAATATTGCCCCGGTTCAATCTGCAGCTGCAAAATCCACGCACCAAGAAAAAATACCTTTGAGTCGGGAACACGTGTGCCTAACTCAATGCGTATCCATGTTTAAAGGAAATGTATACACATGAGAATCAAACCAAATTTCGAATAAGAAAATCACATGAACATGTTAAGTCACGGTTTATGTACATGCCTTAACAAATTATATATATATATATATATATATATATATATATATATATATATATATATATATATATATATATATATATATATATATATATATATATATATACATTTATATATATATCTATTGCTGCAAGGCTTACAAATTACATGACTATCAATCAGCTACATGAACCCATGCAGTCGGCATACAGAGCATGTCATAGCACTGAGACTGCACTTGTGCGGGTACAGAACGACATCCTTCGCACTCTCGATCAGGGTGGGGCTGCGAATCCTTGTGTTACTCGATCTTAGCGCTGCTTTCGATACAATCGATCACTCCATCCTTCTATCTAGGATGGAGTCAGTTCTTGGAGTTAAAGGATCTGCTCTACAGTGGTTCAAATCGTACCTGTTGGGCAGGAAACAGAGGATTAAAATCAATGATGACTTCTCCGAAAATCAGGAAATCCTGTGGTCTGTACCACAGGGATCTGTGTTGGGTGCACTATTGTTTCTAATATACATCATACCTCTGGCACAGCTAATCCGATCCTACGGTCTGAACAATCATGGCTATGCTGATGACACCCAGCTCTGCTTATCATTCAAAAAGACAAGTGATAACGCAATAGTCAAATGTGAAATCCTAAATCTTGAGAAATGTTTGTGTGACACTAGTGTCTGGATGTCTCAGAACAAACTGAAACTCAACAATGACAAGACTGAAATCATTCTATTCGGCTCTAAGAAACACCTAGCTGAACTGAACATTAAGTCACTCTCTGTAGCGGGGACTGATGTGTCTGTTGCATCTGAGCCTGTGCGGAATCTGGGAGCTATGTTTGACTCTCAACTGATCATGGCACCCCATGTCAAAAGTGTTGTCAAAAAATCTAGCTTTCACCTGAGAAATATTGGAAAAGCGAGACGTGTGTAACAACACCAAATGTAATAACTTACACCAAATGTAATACCAACCACAAATGTAATAAAAAATTTACACCAAATGTAATACCAACCACAAATGTTATAAAAAATTTACATCAAATGTAATATCAACCGTAAATGTAATAAAAAAATTACACCAAATGTAATATCAACCACAAATGTAATAAAAAAATTACACCAAATGTAATAACTGACCGTACGAACAGTCAACCACAAATGTAATAAAAAATTTACACCAAATGTAATATCAACCACAAATGTAATAAAAAATTTACACCAAATGTAATACCAACCACAAATGTTATAAAAAATTTACATCAAATGTAATATCAACCGTAAATGTAATAAAAAAATTACACCAAATGTAATATCAACCACAAATGTAATAAAAAAATTACACCAAATGTAATAACTGACCGTACGAACAGTCAACCACAAATGTAATAAAAAATTTACACCAAATGTAATATCAACCACAAATGTAATAAAAAATTTACACCAAATGTAATAAGTTTCAATGAAGTATATGTCCATGCAGCAATATATCTTAACAAATATAACTACTAGTAGTAGTCCGGCACAGAACGCTGGATTTTGGGCTGAACCTTTTCTTTTAGATATAGTTTTTTTTAACTGATTCTGGTAGCCAAGGGTACCCATTTAAAGAATCTGCCGGGTGTCGGGCTGGCACCCTTGGGCAATTTGAGATATTGACCCATCTTTGCCACCCCCCATGGTACATAAAATGGACAAATTGGGCTTTCTCCGGTGTTGGTTGATCCAGATATTGAAATCTAAGAGACTTACAGATCAATAACGTTACATAGGCTCAATTTAGATAGCAAATAGATAAACGTTTGTATTTGAACATCCATAGGTACATTTATTGCTGAGAACAGGGGTCAAGAAGTAGGTTATTTAGATAGTATATACCAATTTTCGCGTGATTTTGCTAATATTTGAGCATCATTAAATCACAATAGAAGAGTCCGTAACTATTCTAATTCTAAATATGACTTATTCAGGTAGCAAATAAATTGACATATGTAGTTGACCAACGTTAGGTGCCCGCTATGCTGAGAACAGGGGTCAAAAAGTAGGTCACTTAGCTATAATGTACGATTTTCACCTGTATTTTGAACAGCATTATATCGACTTATCTAAAACTTTCATTATTCTTGTTATAACTAATGACTTATTTAGTTAGCAAATAGATTAATATTTGTGCTTGGACAACTGTAGGTACCCGCATTGCTAAGAACAGGGGTCAAGAATTAGGCCACTTAGCTAAAATTACGATTTTCGCCTGCATTTTGCTCTGTTTGAACAGCGTTACAAAATATAAAATTTTAAAATTATAAAATATAGAATTTTGACTATTTTTGTTCTAAATATGACTAATTTTAGATAGCAAATAAATTGATAATAGTATGCAGACAACTGTAGGTGCCCGCACTGCTGAGAAATGGGGTCAGAAAGTTGGTTAATTAACTAAAATGTACACTTTTGCCCGAATTTTGCTCTTTTTGAACAGCATTTCTTTGACTTATATATACTTTTTTACTATTCTAGTTTTAAATATGACTTATCTAGGAACCAAATAAATTGATAATTGTAGTTGTACAACTGTAGGTACCCGCACTGCTGAGAACCGAGGTCAGAAAGAAGGTCACTTAGCTATGTACAATTTTCGCCTGCATTTTGCTCTTTTTTGAACAGCATTAAATCGACTTTTATAAAACTTTCACTACTCTAGTTCTAGATATTACTCATTTGGTTAGCAAATAAGTTGATGATTGTAGTTGGAAAATTTTAGGTACCTACACTGCTGGGAACAGGGGGCAGAAAAGGGTCACTCATGTAAAATGTTCGGTTTTCACTTTTACTCTCATTTGAACAGCATTACATCAACGCAAGCTGGAGACTTCGTAACCAAACTGGTTCGTAACCAAACTGATGCGAACCCAACAGCTTTCGTCACCACGATTTCGTACCCAAAGGAAATTGATTGAATTGGGTAATGGCCAATAAATCACGTACTTTATAATTGAAGTCAGGTAAAGATAGGTGGAAAATAAGGAATTTCTTAGGAAAAATTGTGTTCTTCACTTCTTGACAATCTTGTGTACGATTTCTCAACGCAAGCTGGAGACTTCGTAACCAAACTGGTTCGTAACCAAACTGATGCGTACCCAACAGCTTTCGTCACCACGATTTCGTACCCAAAGGAAATTGATTGAATTGGGTAATGGCAAATAAATCACGTACTTTATAATTGAAGTCAGGTAAAGATAGATGGAAAATAAGGAATTTGTTGGGAAAAATTGTGTTCTTCACTTCTTGACAATCTTGTGTACGAAGTTAGCGATCGATTTTCCATCTTGCTTTCGTTTCAATTGACAAGTAATATCGTAAGCATTGAAAGAAATGTTTAAATTTGCTGTATCCAATTTGATTTTAGATTATAAATGAACATTTCCAGTGCCCCTATGTCTGAGCTTCCACAATCTATACTGGTCCAAATATCTGCCAAAACACGCTGGTCGTGAAACTGGAAGTAGCACCATTTTGAAATTATAGACTTGTCAACAAGTATAATTCAATGCGTAATTGGCGTGTGGCATCAAGAATAAACAAGTTAACATCATATAAGGTAGGCAAGTTCCTTTGTTAGTATCTATAGCAGAGGAATGACAAGTCAGGTAGGTGGACAATAAGGATCTTGTGGGGGGAAAATTGTGTTCTTGTGTGCGAAGTTAGCGATCAATTTTCCAGTTTTTCCATCTAAATTTAATCATTTTGGCAACAGTGTCTGAGCTTTGATTGCTATTTTCGGAAAATTTCGGCCACCATCAGCCAACGAAAATCTTAATTAACAAAAACTGTCCGATTTTTGCGAGACTTTGGTAGATGGTTTTATTATGCAATGGTTACGAAATATCGTGGGTGCGAAGCTACTTGGGTATGCATCAGTTTGGTTACGAACCAGTTTGGTTACGAAGTCTCCTGATTTCACATACCATATAAGACACCATCTAGTTCTAGATGTGACTCATTTATGAAACAAATGAATTCATATGGTTAGTAGGACACCATTACTTTCCAAAATGTGTAAACCATAACCATACATATTCAGCATAGACACATCAGACATACTGTATACAGTACAGTGCCTACATTAAATCCCTGTACTAACTGTGTGGGAGCGCACGCATACTGTAATACATAACCGCACGTCTGATTACCACCCAGTTTCCTGGGCACGGATGCATGGATGACCTAACAACTCAACATAGCTTTGATTGGCAAGCTACATGGGTGTCTGTACAACCAGGTACTAGGAGACATCCGGTCGACTGGTGCAGGAATTAGATGTCTGTAATGTACATGTAGCTATCCCTGTCGGCCAATTTCACTTACATGTAGCTGCATAGCTTTCCCTATAGGACAAAATCAATCATATAAAAAGGAGTCCACACACGCTGAAGGTTACTTTTTATGAATCCTATTGGGGCATGCGAGAAGGTTACTATTGACTTGAAGATATTGTTCTCCACCATTTACAACAGAGCAGTCAGGACATATCGTTTGTATGGTGGAAAAGGTGACAATAAACATACTTTTTCCCACACAAAGCAACTAGTGCAAAGACAAAGTGTTATCTAAAAAAATAGTAAAAAGCAATCAAAATTTCTACATTTCAGCTGAGTGGCCTACTTTCTGACCTCTGTTCCAAGCACTGCAGGTACCTACCATTGTCCAATTATAATTATCAATTTATTTGCTACCCAAATGAGTAAGATTTGGAGCTAGAATAGTGAAATTCTTTTAAAAGTCGATGGAATGCTGTTCAAAAAAGAGCCAAATGCTGGCGAATATCGTACATTTTAGCTTAAGTGACCTACTTGCTGACCTCTATTCTCATTAATGCGGGTACCTACAGTTGACCAACTATAAATATATCAATTTATTTTCTTAATCAAGAAGTCATATTTGAAACTAGAGTAGTGATAGTTTTATATAAGTCAATATAATGCTTTCCAAAAAGAGCAAAATGAAAGTGAAAATTGCACATTTTAGTTAAGTGACCTAATTTCTGTCCCCTGTTCTTAGCAGTGCGAGTACCTACAGTTGTCCACCTATAATCGTCAATTTATTTGCTACCTAAATAAGTCATATTCAGAACGAAAATACTGAAAAGTATACATGTCAATATAACGCTGTTCAAAAAGGAGTAAAATGCATGCGACAATCGTCATATTAGCTGAGTTGCTTAATTCCCGTTCTTAGCAGTGCGGGTACAGTAACCTACAGTTGTCCAAGTACAAATATTTATCTATTTGCTACCTAAATAAGTCATTAGTTAGAACAAGAATAATGAAAGTTTTAGATTAGTCGATATAATGCTGTTCAAAATGCAGGTGAAAATCGCACATTGTAGGTAAGTGACCTACTTTTGACCCCTGTTCTCAGCATAGCGGGCACCTTACGTTGGTCAAATACAAATGTCAATTTATTTGCTACCTGAATAAGTCATATTTAGAATTAGAATAGTGGTGGACTCTTTTATTGTGATTTAATGATGCTCAAATATTAGCAAAATACACGCAATAATTGGTATATACTATCCAAATGACCTACTTCTTGACCCCTGTTCTCAGTAATAAAGGTACCTATGGATGTTCAAATACAAACATACATCTATTTGCTATCTAAATTGAGTCTATGTAACTTTATGGGTCTGTAGGTCTCTTAGATTTCAATATCTGGATCAAACAAAACCGGAGAAAGCCCAATCTGTCCATTTTATGTACCATGGGGGGGGGGGGGGGGGGGGGGGTGGCAAAGATGGGTCAATATCTCAAATTGCCCAAGGGTGCCAACCCGACACCTGGCAGATTCTTTAAATGGGTACCCTTGGGTACCAGAATCAGTTGAAAAAAAAACTATATCTAAAAAAAAAAGGTTCAGCCAAAAATCCAGCTTTCTGTGCCGGACTACTAGTTATATGTGTTAAGATATATTGCTGCATGGACATATACTTCATTGAAACTTATTACATTTGGTGTAAAAATTTTATTACATTTGTGGTTGATATTACATTTGGTGTAAATCTTTTATTACATTTGTGGTTGACTGTTTGTACGGTCAGTTATTACATTTGGTGTAAATTTTTTATTACATTTGTGGTTGATATTACATTTGGTGTAAATTTTTTATTACATTTACGGTTGATATTACATTTGGTGTAAATTTTTTATAACATTTGTGGTTGGTATTACATTTGGTGTAAATTTTTTATTACATTTGTGGTTGGTATTACATTTGGTGTAAGTTATTACATTTGGTGTTGTTACAGACGTCCGGTCGACTGCTACAGGAATTAAATGTCTTTACTGTATGGCTGTAAGCTAGCTGTTGGTTATTGTCAACAGTTACATATTTGATCGATAATTTTCATAAACAAGTAGGTCGTGGAGTTCACAGATTCCTGAGATCATTTTAATACTTGAGATATCATTTTGCCCTTATACCAGTTTATGTTGTGTTCAGTATGTGTTCAGTTTATCATAAGTGTTACCTTATGGTTAGTATCTTTATAAAAAAAATGTTGTATTGAATATGGTTTTGTAACTTTTTTTTTACATTTGTACAGTCAATACACATACAATACCAAGAACTTAAGCAGTAGTATGCAGAAACACAGTAAATGTACAGCATAAACATGGAAATCCCTACAAATATTTACGTGCGTGAAAAAAGCATGGTTTTGCATCTTGCAAATTATGCAGCTGTTTTTGCCTTAGGCAGATTCGGGGTATCAATGGTACAATCTGGTGATTGGTGTACACTGGGAACACATGGCGAGTCTAAAACAAATCGCTAGGAAACCATAAGCAAAGTATGAGGGTTAATAACCTATGCTGCTCTATAAGCTTTAAGTGCAATTAACCCCTATGCTGCTGGCGGCTTATTTGACCATTACACAATGATGCAAGACACCTGTAAATGGCTGAAACCCTGGCACATGGGTACTCATCTGAGAATATTCAACGAGAGCTATCCAATGAATACCAACGTGACAAGGTTTAAATAATTTTCAAGAATATTTGCGTTTTCGTGTTTTGGATGTAAATATCCTCAGCACTGGAGGGGTTACTGATCAGTTTTGTATATCCTGGCGTGCCAGGGACTTCCATGTTTTTAAAAGAATCATTGCGTCCTTGTAGTTAGGAAAAAGGTATATATTCAGCATTGGATGGGTTAACCCGCATTTTCAATCTTTTCCTTTACAAATTGCCTGTCTGAATCCTGAATCAAGACAGATGTGACCACATAGTTGCCAGGAAATCATTGGGTAATCCTTGGATCTGTTTGGATGTCGTATCAAATCGATTTGGCGATGACAAAGGCATGTACAGAGTAATATTGCGTCAGGTTGACAGAGAGAGGTTGCCAAGTGAGATTCCCATCCTAATCTGCCGGTAAACTGGGGATAAACACACCGCCTTCATTAAAACAGGCAGTTTAATGTTCAAAGCAACTCACTCCTCTAGCCAAAGGGCTGGGGGATGGACGCGCTACGCTACAGTTTGAAGGGTGTGCTTTTGATAGATAAGAATTAAGTATCAGAATATCACAGAGGTCTGTGATGTTGATCTGGTGAATTTCAGAGGATGAGCAGTGGGTGGTTGGATGGAAGAGCTCAAAGACCTGTGTGTTTGGATGGTTTTCATCAGTCATTTATTGTTATCTACAGTCTTAGTGTTACTTGATATCTTTTGAAATGGGTAATAAGGGAACGTAATGGAAACTCTCACTTAATACCCTTTAGAAATAGAAATATCCTTAAAAGAAAAGAGGACATGCGCGCTAGTCTTTTGGGAGTGAGTCTCAAAACATCCTAAAACAACTTCATTGCTTAGATAATAGTAAAGCCTTAATGACTGTTCGCCAGGGCAGCATGTGTATTTAATGTACATGTACACCTGAAGGAACAGAATGCTTTAAGGCGCACATTTAATACACATACTACCCTAGTGAACATTTGTTGAGGTTTGCTTCCCTGAATATTCCGTTTGATCCGATTGATAGTATTTTGTAATATACAGTGTGACCCACAATAGGAAATAAATAGGGCAAAGTTTTCTACTTTCTTCTTTTTGATTTCTGCTATTTTTATGAGAAAGTGTGCAGATAATGCTAATTGGCAATACCTCATTTAGCAACTTTGAATCTGAAATATCCTTGAATTCTGTAATATTGGTACTTTGTCTCACACTTACCACACTACAATATAGACAGTAGGATGTGGAGTGAGAGAAAAAGACCCGTCTATTTGGAACACCAACAACTACTTATTGTAAGTTTGATCATAAAATTCTGCATACATTTTTTTTTACAAAATTTATTCTTCTTCAAGAAGGCTTTGGAAATTAAAAAAAAGATGGGTTTCATATTTTATATGCAACAATGTGAACATTTGAGTAAAATGTGCTCATTCTAAGTATTTTTGTTTTACAATGATACTGACTAAGCATGAGAGTGAAACGCAAGAAAAGGGTACCTATATAAGGGATCATTTAACAATAAATGAGAAATGGGCAAATTGTGTCAGTGACTGTCCTACATGTAGTTAGCTTTAGAGAGCATTATGAGGTGACATTTAATGAACTGCGTCACAGGGCATTATGGGGATTAAATGATCGGTCACAAGGTTCAAATCCTAATTGCTGATTGGACAATTCAAAGCAAGCAATTGTAATAGGCAGTATATGTATCTATCTATCTATCTATCTATCTATCTATCTATATATATATTATAGAATGGCTAATTTTCTGATTCGGTGATTCGGTTTCTAATATTTCTAAAGAGGACATTTATTGTTTTTTTCGGTTTCTAACTTCCACGTTTTATGTAGATCTTAAATTTTAGTATACCAAAGAGTAAATATTAATGGGCAAGGACAATGGTAAGGCCACTACATATTTAAATCACCTTTATTCATTTGTTCTTGAAAATAATTCATTAAGTCTGGTATGTACTATATTGTTTTTTTCCTGTGTTGTGGTGTTTATTCTCGTTTGAAAGCATTGTGGAATTAGTGGGAAAATAAAACTCACGGAAAAATTAGCTATTCTGCAGTATTGCAATTCAGAAACAACAATCACATACGCTAATAATCATATATGATGATAATAGAACATTTATTTTGTTACTTATGTAACGAATCAGTAATGACAAGACGATTTCAATACATCAGTAAATGGTCAGCAATATAAAACACTATTATGTTTTCTATACATTAACAGGTTTAATAAATCCCAGTGTTAGAATATGACTAGTAAAAGTCATAAATGAATTTACATTTTCAGCAAATTCAATTAAAGTGTCATTCAAACAACTATTACATAATAACAACGGCCAATTTGTTACGAGAGACATACATGCTGTTAAAACAAATTTTGATAGATTTATGGTTCATCTTTTTATTATACCGCACAGAGTTGACTTCCCCTGACCCATGTTTCTGATGACTAGATCAGTAGCACCATTGTTTGCAAGTTCTGTCACCCTATCTATTACAAATGTGTATTATATTGATAACCATTAAACTCAGTCATCTCTAAGGTTTCTTTAAGAAAATTGCTGAACTCAATTGTGTAATAAGGAGGCTTATGTTTCCTGGTCCAAGAAAAAGGACTTTTGAAATTACCATACAAATGTAGTACTCTTAAATGCGATTGCATAGCATCAACAGGCTGTTACCTGTAAGGGGGGGGGGGGATTGAAACTGTGGAAATGGCCAGAAATGTGTTTCTACGAGCTGAGTTTCATATCATACCCTAACCCAATTTGGAAGTAAGATTTGTAACATTTGATCTTTTGCTCGAGATTGCATAGCCTAACCAGCTCTGAGACATGCAGAATATGATGCAAGGAGCATGGCCTGAAACATGACTCTGTCTTAGCTGGGTACAATACTTAATACTGTTTTGAATCTGTTCCAAAATAGCTTTTGTAATAGGTAATCGCTATAAACCGGTAGGTGATGTGTTTGCAATATCTCGCAAAGTCTTGGTTATTAAGAATGAGGTGCTTGGGTCCTATCCAGTAAGTTTGTGTACAAAATATAATGCAAAAACACAGGATCGTATTGTAAAGAATTTATGCCCAAGTTTGCTTAAGTGGGGAAAATACAATGCAATTCTATACATACATGTATTGGCAGGTATGTCCAAGGAGGTATTCAATCTCTTTGGAACCTACTGAGTTAATTGCGTATCAGGATGTCGTCCATAAAACATAAAGGTCTATACTGTACAAATGCTCTAACAACTTAACAAAATATCATCATATCAAAATATATTTAAGAAGAAAATAAAGATTGCCTGTTGAAGATAAGTGAAAGGATGTCTGACCAACTTGGATGGATTAAGAAAATGCAAGCATGGATATCATTAGCAAGGAGGAGTAGACCATACAGTACAGCCATTTAATTCCTGCACCAGTCGACTGGACGTGTGTCAGTGCCTGGTTGTACAAACACCCTTGGATAACATGTCAAAAATAAGCCAAGCACAACAATGACTAACGTAGCTTCCGTTCAATTGCAACGTTCAAAGCTACGTTCAATTGCAAGGTCATCCATGCCTCCATACCCAGAAAGCAGTTTGGCAACCGGGCATGCGGTCGACTTGTCATGCCCAGACTGCCCACTCATCTAGTCCAGGAATAAAATGTGGGCACTGTAGTTTGCAGCTTCTGTACAGGGTGGCCAGATGGCATGGCAGATGCGGAGATAACAACTGTTCTTAAAACATCTTGGCAGGTATGCGTACGAGTAATGGACTTGTTTCTTATGTCAGCCTATAGCCAAAACACAATGAGAGTCTCTAGACATAAATAATCAGTTTACGGCCCAACGCACCTGAAATTAATAGTGATAAACATTGCACTAACTAGAGAACTAGAGAACAAGTACCAACCCCCACCCCCCAATTCCTTTACAGACGATGTTATATATGTAGAATTAGGCTTTGCGTATTAAAAACTCTCGTGTTGTAGCCGAAAATGGTGATATATGTATATATATATATATATATATATATATATATATATATATATATATATATATATATATATATATATATATATATATATATATATATATATATATATATAAAATGCTTTGTTTCTTATGTTGATCACTTCCTTACAGTATGGCAGGATTATCCATGCAGGTGCTCCCTACTACAATAGAATTCACTTCATAGATGTATTAAAGGCTGAATGCAACACGTGTTGAGTGTTGACATATTTCAACACAGGGAAATGTATCACAAGTTATGTTTCTGGGTCAAACCATACCAGTGGAGACGGAGACATGGAAACCAGCAGATGAGTATCTACATATCTCACTGGTGTGTGTTTTCAAGTTATGATGAATGGAGTTTTATTTAAGTGATGATATGTTTACAACAGTATAGAATGTCAAGCGTGCAGTGAAGTACACTACCTCTGCTCCTGTCGCAGTTTCTCATACATAATTGCAGCTGATAAACGTCTTTCGAGAAGTTTAGTCGGTTGTGATTAATTCATATAGCAATCTCGGGAATACCATTGGGGTCAGTGACGTTATAAGAGAGTCTAGAGAATTGCAAAAATCAGCGAAAGTACAGCCTAAATAGCGCCATTATATGTTGCTCTATCCGCCTTGCTGCTATAACTGACAAAACTATCACTAAAACATCCTCTCCTCCACCTACTACTACTACTACTACTACTACTACTACTACTACTACTACTACTACTACTACTACTACTACTACTACTTCTACTCTTACTACTACTACTGCAACAGTAAATTACCACCAACACCACTACTAATAATGATAGTAATACTTCTTCTAGTACCACAACTCCTTCTTCTTCTTCTACTACTACTACTACTACTACTACTACTACTACTACTACTACTACTACTACTACTACAGTAAATTACCACCAACACCATTACTAATAATGATAGTAATAATTCTACTAGTACCACAGCTCCTTCTTCACTACTACTACTACTACTACTACTACTACTACTACTACTACTACTACTACTACTGCTACTGCTACTACTACTACTATTTTACAATACTTCATGACCAATACCAATATCATCGCGATAATCACTCTCCTCCTCAGTATTCCCCTCAGCATTAATATTACTTATCTGCAACGGTTTTATGATGGTTCAGGGAACACAGAGTAATGCATTTTAGCAATAAAAACAGCAAAGCATTCATACTCGTGCGCTGGTCTTTTGGCTATCATTACCTTTTCTGCCAATCACCAGCCGATGATGAATGGTGCAGGAAACTTGTAGGGAAACCTGTAGTATAAACCAGAAGAAACATTTTCGTAGTTTTGGAGCGGGATTCGAATCCTCGACCTTCCCTTACGAAAACGTATTTGGCAATGGGGTTGGACCGCTTGGCCAAGGGGGGATGTTCCCGTGCCGCACGAGGTATCCATGCTGTGTGCACATGCTTTACAGCCTACAACCATACGGCTAGCGTAACTGGGCTTTTCACCAGGGGATCTCTAGCATTTCCCTTAGGTTGGGAGATAACGAACAATTGGTTGGCAATGGGGGGCGGACCGCTTGGCCAAGGGGGCTGTTCCCGTGCCGCATGAGGCATACATGCTGCATACACATGCTTTACAGCCCATAACCATACGGCTAGCGTAACTAGGCTTTTCACCAGGGGATATCTAGCATTTCATGGTCCCAAGACAAGAGAGTGTAAATAGTGCCATGAGTCTAGTTACTGATTTAATTACCTCTATCATACCGGGACGGTTTGCAGTAATAGCCCACTCGGGGGTAACTCTAATCCGACCAGCGGGCTCACAGAACTCCGAGGGGACATTGATAACAGAACTGCCTAAATACATCTACAGAGTACCCCTCTCTATGGAATCCAACAAAAAATATATAATAATAGAAAGTAATATTTTTATTAACGAGGACTAATGCGATTGATATACAATTATATGCAATCAGGAACAAATCAGGAAATGAAATTCCCGTTCTTGGATTTATCCACTGAGTGATTTAAAGTTCGTAAGGTCAATAGCATGTGACGGTATCACTCATCTAAATAACTCAACAAACAGCTTTTTTTGTTTTTACAGCCTACTAGCAGAATCTCAGCAATGTAGACGATTTTGCGTATGTGTGTAGGACAGGCTTTTCGGGATTTCTCCTTCTCTTTGGGGGAAAGCTTAGTAAGTTATCTTGGTGGGGATGGACGTTAATATATAGTTTATATGCTTGCAAATATAGATTTTTTGTTTGCAAAAAAACGTCTTGATAATCAGACGATAGTCGTTAACCAAATAACGTTTTTCATCTTCACTACCACTCGTGGCAACAACATATTCATTCATAAGCATTGTAGACGTAATCTTAAACGAGTAGTAAGAATTAAACCTTTTGATTCATAAACTCTTAACTTTATAATCATTAAGTGCACACCATACTTCATAACCACACGCATCTGAGGATATGAAGGAACATTGACAGCAAGGAGTTGGTTTTTGACGGGCTATCTGAGTGTCTTCATTAGTGAATGGTTAGTCTTGGCCGTTCAACACATTGCAGGAAACAGTAACCGTAACTGAAACTGCGAGTTATCTGCATATTCGTAGATTGATGGCAGCACTCTACCCCGTTATCATTCTTTCCAAACCCGTCTTAACCCCTTTGCATCTTGATCGCGCACACTGTCTGATAATCTGGACAAATGAAGTAGAATTTGGAAAATACTTAAAGGGATATTATCAAACCTAACATAAATCACAACCTTTAATAATCTTATTTCTCAATTTATTGCTTTATATCAAGACATCTCTATATGTGTCAAGTCAGATCTTTACTACTGTTAGGAATGGGTTAACTAATCTACAGCAGCCCTGAATAAATAAAATGAGAGTTAGCCTCAAAGGCGTATTTGCGGGCATATCTCTTCTCGCTCCAGTTGGTCGGATCCTACCCTCAGGAATGACTGGGGTGTCTAAACCTTGGTGTACCCGAGTCCTATACTCAGGGGGGAAATACGCATACAGAGCCCTGGGCAAAATTGATGTTTATTATAACGAGTTTCAAGGAAACTTGGTTTATCTACTGGGGGCAATTGTACCAAATATTGATGATTTTATATTACCTAGGGAAAATAGTGGTTCCCTTACCAGCGAGATATAGAGACGAACTTTCTGACGCGTGGTGTATCATTTTCGGCTCCAAATGGTATTTTTGACTGATAGTGGTAGAAATATAGATTCGATATTATAACAGGCAGTCTGGAATTAACATGCAAAAGGAAGATATTGACTTCAGACGTATGAGATTGAAGTATTTAGAAAGCTACTGGTACCTCCCCCACATCTCCCCGAGAGAGATGTTAAATCTGAGCTATTGCGCAAATGTGAAGCACCGCAAATAGAATGCACCAAGACTGTTTAACACACTGACCCTTTACAGATTGGATGGTCAAAAAGAAAAGTTACGAATCATGCAATAACAGCACCATGCACCAACACTTCGTCTCGCTGTTGCATGTACCTTTTTCAGCGTGACATGACAAGAAGAACAAATATGCTTTATGATGAATTATAATGTAGTAGCGTCGTGTATGAGATTTCATAATCTTACACAGTTATGCTTTGTTTATGCCAAACCTTACATCACGCGAGAGTCGAGGCGAGATTCGGCATTAATTGAACTGATATA
Source organism: Maea johnstoni (assembly GCA_963942565.1). Classification (NCBI taxonomy): domain Eukaryota; kingdom Metazoa; phylum Annelida; class Polychaeta; order Spionida; family Magelonidae; genus Maea; species Maea johnstoni. The sequence goes on along the minus strand of OZ012694.1, from coordinate 27,424,418 downwards.
ACATGCATATAATAAGGTAGTGGTAATTATGTAGTAGCCGCCGAGATATCCTACCAGACTATGACATGTTGTGACTACAATCTAGCATGCAGAATTGTCAGTTCATCATCTGTATCATACCTCATTATATATATATATATATATATATATATATATATATATATATATATATATATATATATATATATATATATATATATATATATATATATATATATATATATATATATATATATATATATATATATATTACGTGGCTTTCATCAGCTTAGGTCATATCGCGATATACATGTATTTATGTATGTATGTATGTATGTATGTATGTATGTATGTATGTATTATGTATATACATGTATGTTTGTATGTATGTATGTATGTATGGATGGATGTATGTGTGTCTTCCTGTATGTGTGTGTAAGAGTGCTATTCTAATTCGAATTAAACAGTTACTGGCCGTGAAAACCAAGTCAATGCTTGCTGTCTCTTACTCACTTACAGAGCTGGCTTCGGTCTGGTTTGGAACAGAGTAAAATTCACCAATATTTGAGGGTTTTTCGCCGGGTACTCTGGAATGCTTTTGACCAAAACTGCGAATTCCATTTGCGATTCATCTTGCCATCTCAAGTTTAAAAAGTGGGCTGATGAGAAATTTTCCGGGCGACTGCAGACCACTCAGATGAAGAAGGTTTTTTCTCGTTCCAAACAACCTCACGACGAAGTTATGAGATTAAGTGTGGTTTGTATCCAAGTCTTGGTGTGATATTTCATCCAGTCACCACTTGCAAATCGTCTATTTAACTCTTTCCTGTCTGCTGCACTGGCAGAACATCCTGACATTTTGTTATTAGAGCATTTTTCACAAGATATTTTAAGAATATATCATAATCAGAACAATTCCCACTACTCTTTTTTAGAATAGTTCATTTGGAGGCATGTGAGAAAGAGAGTTACCTGTGATCTGAGTAACGTCTTGATTTACTCTGGCTTCCTGTCTGGGTTCCAATTTCTGTCTAGTAAATGGTGCGTACGTTGCCAGTGACTTGGGGTTAGGTGCTGGTCTTGCCAGGTACTTCAGTTTCCTCCACCATGTATAAATGGCAGGTCATGACCTTGGCAATACGTGAGGATGAAATGAAGTTCGAAATTCTAAACTTTCTCAGCTTTCCTGCGATCAAATGATATTCAGAATTATATTTGTACAGGTGCTAGCAACATTAAACAAATGTGTGTATATCAGGTCAGCTGCTTGTTTTACGTTGAACATTTATTAGTGACGCCTCAAATAACCCTTCCTCACACATGTATGAACGTAATCTATCGATGCCTGCTGACAAATCCATCTTCCACCACACACCTTACTGCCTTGCTAGTTTCCGGGGATGGACTGACATCTTCATCGGTCGCCCAGTTAAAAAGGTGCATATATATATATATATATATATATATATATATATATATATATATATATATATATATATATATATATATATATATATATATATATATATATATATATATATATATATATATATATATATATATATATATATATATATATATATATATATATATATATATATATATATATATATATATATATATATATATATATATATATATATATACATATATATATATATATACATACACATATATATATATATATATATATATATATATATATATATATATATATATATATATATATATATATATATATATATGTATATACACTGTATATATATATATATATACATATATACATATATACATACATACATACATACATATCTATATATATATATATATTTATGTATATATATATATATATATATATATATATATATATATATATATATATATATATATATATATATATATATATATATATATATATATATATATATATATATATATTTATTTATATACAGTCAAACTTGTGCAAACGACCACTTCTCTATGACGACCACTTGCTGTGAACGACCACTTCAGATCCCCAAAGGCATTTCCCCGTATATTTTACCTTGATTACACGGTCACTTGCTTGACGCGACCAACGAACATGAAAACTTATCGCTAACAGTAAATGGCCCTTCTTTCAAAGGCCAATTAAGGTCTTACGATACTCTATACCGGTGACACCTATTGAGTTTTGGACAAACTAAAATAATATATTACAATTTACCTGACATCACTGGAAAAATTGAATAGAAATTGTTTTTTATTGAGTATGTACCAATTCTGATCATACCTGCCTATTATAAATAGTATACTATGAGTGTTTTTGTTTTGGGCTACAGTGATCTCCATATTCATTGAATTTGCTGTTTTGACATGTTTTCAGGAATAATGTGTGAAAATTCATGTGTATAACATGGGGTTCCCTTGCTCAACAATATCTTATATAAGGATGGGCATGTACGGTAACAATTGAGTAACTCTTTTCTAACATTTTCATAAAAATTTGCACCAAAAAAGTCCTATTTCACAAACTTTGACCATCATCTTCTTTATGTCTTCTTATTAAGAGCATTGTGTAGATAGTGTAGACAAAAATTGGTGAAAATTAAACTAGGCAATTCTGACTTATATCAATTTTGGGTTAAAAACTTGTTTCTAGAATTCCTTGATTTTGCCCAATAATTCCTATATAACAGAAGAAAAATAATTTCAACGAGGCAGAACAGTACTTCAGGCAGTGTCAGTATCTCTGAAGGGATAAATCTAGCAAAGAAAGACACCAATTTTGAAGAAAGTGATGTTTGTGACATAAATTGCATTAATTTTTCAAAAATCTATGAAAAAAAACTAAGTCGATCACCCCATGATTTTAAGTTGTTTTGAAGATCACTGTGCTATGTTCTTTCCTTTAGGAAAATTTCAGGAAAATTAAACAAATTTCTAAAAGTGTCGTAAGACCTTAAATGTCTAGACGCATTGTCTATTGGAAAAGGCACACTGAAATGATGAAATAAACGATAAAATTGAATGAAAATATAATTTCTGAGGGTCCTCAATTAATGTTGAAGTTATACTTTTATTTTTCTAAATTGCTTAAAGTGTAACTCCACCTTCAAAATTAAAAAAGATGTGTTGTAGAGCTCAATCTCACCTTTCATAGGACACCTTGATTACAATTGTACTCAGAACATAAACTGAGATAATACCTTTTAAAGGTAGCTTTATGGGGCCTGCCATGTTTGTTTAGAGGGACCCTAATTAGTGGTGCTAATTAGATGCGTGTGATGCAGTGCTGTGACATCCTCAGAGGCTCAGTCAGTGAGATATGACAGCTAAGAGAAGGAGCTTAGAAGCTAGCTCCAGGTGACAGCTCCAAACCAGAGCACGAAGATGGTGAATTGTCAAACTTTTGGATGCAACAATGATTCTAGAAAAGGAGGTTTTCCATATAGATGTTGTCCCCACGAATGTCTCTGCTTAAATGAATAAAATCCTTTACCTGTTGTAAATGAGTAATCAAGTTGATAGCTATTATGAATTAGTATTAAAATACCAATATTACAGTACAATTAGTAGGTGGTTTCTTGGCTTTCTGGTTTCATAATTGTAATTCATTTGCTTGTGGTTTCCTAACAGTAACTAGCCTGACTGAAATTTGTAGTAGCTGTGCCCAGTGTATTCAGTTCTGGAGAGCTCCAGAGCTCCAGCCTGCATGTAGCAGTATGATGTCACTTCCTGTCTCAGATAAGCTCCAAGATGGTGCCCCCATGAACCAGCTGAGGCAGTGAATTTGCTGCATTTTGCAAGATACAAACTTGAATATCTCAGTCAATTTGCGGAGTACAATTGTAATCAAGGTGTCCTGAGAAAGGTGACATTGAGCTCTACAACATATCTTTTTTTTAATTTTGAAGGTGGAGTTACACTTTAATCTTAGAATATCAATGACGAAATTTCGACAAACATGGCTAAATATAACAACCTTAATGGAGAGAGAGAGAGAGAGAGAGAGAGAGAGAGAGAGAGAGAGAGAGAGAGAGAGAGAGAGAGAGAGAGAGAATGTACTGTACAGTATATTGAATGATCTAATGACATTTGTAGGGATGAGATCAAAGGATAATTTTATCATGATTATGATAGATAGCTTCGCGAATATTGCCTACATAAACATACTTCGCAGATGTGACGAATTATGAAGGTAAAGAGGGTACATATTGGTCAATATCTGCAATGTATATTTTCTGCAATAGTATAAGAACACAACTGATCCGCATATGAAAATCTACCCTAGGGGGATATATAATAAAGTGACAACAGCTTAGCACTGTATAACATGAAAATGACGTCAACATGGTATCGATTCTCCATAGATGACAAGGGCCGACGGAAAATTATCTATGATCTTCTTTCCCTCAATTAGATAACATTTTATCCATGAATACGTTATAATTAAAGTCACCTGTACGCCCCTACTGTGCATCGTACATGAGGCGCACCCATTAAGCATACCTATTACTCGATGTATTGTATGGGCTTCCAAGGCAGTGATATGAACATGATGAAATCATATGCCAATGCTATGTATTGGATATATCAAATGCGGTGGTACATCTTATCAACAGTTGGCAATCTCGTTACCTACAGAAGTCTGCCGAATGATTAATAGGATTAGGTTTATCTGACTGACTTGTATACATATTGTGACGCATGGTGCTCCCGGATATGCCAGAAACGCATCGCGCCTATTGTCGTAATTCCTGATTGATGTCCCCTACCATGTTATGGCGTATAAAATCACTTTTTATATTTGAGTGGAAATTCATATGTGACCTCTGTCTATAGGACACTCGTGACTATAACCTTGATTGATGGACGCTTAGTACAGTATCTACATAGTTGTATGCTGCAGCTTATGGTCAAATTCTCCTCGAGTTAGCTTGAAATTGTATCGATGATAACATGACGTGCTTATACACCTGATAACCATGAACAGATTCAGGATAGACATCTCAATATTTCCAAATACGAAGATGAGATAAAGTGAACAAGTAACAAGTTGAAATATTAGTTGGGTCATTTAGTTCCTCCAGTTGCCACCAGGGGCACCTAAATACACCTGTGTGCTTTAACACCAGCGCCATAATGTTGGCGTTGCACATGATTGACTACTGAGGGGATATCAAAACTGTGTAGTAGCTATAGCCTCAAAACTCCCTGGGATGCTGTATTTGCCTTTTAATATGATTTGTAACAAAACAACACAGGGTCAATTACATGTAGACTCTCTTACATACATAGGTTAGACACAGGTACTACCTAAAAGCATAGTAGGTTATTCGACAGGTGACAGCAACCTCTAGAACCGTATGTCTATTAGAAAATATCACACAGAAATTTATTAAATTTTGCATAAGCTATCATTGTCAGAGCTCCTTTTCAATTCCCAAAAAAGGGGGCTCACCAGCTGCTCACCAGTTATGCGGTGGATAAGGTGGTGCCAAAATCGCACTCAATTTGCAATTGTCACATCTAAAATTGAAAAATACAACACAGGCAGAGTTTACTATCAAACCTCGGATAGGCTTTCATTATCAGGTCTCCTTTAGATATTAAAAATAAAAAGGGGGTCACCAATCATGCTGGTCATATAGGTGGCACAAGAATGGCACTGCGTTTGCGAATTACATTGTTTGCCACTTTGACGCCATTTATATAGCCGGCATGACTGGTCAACTTTTCATTTTGTAGTTTCACAAGGAAGATGACAATGATAAATTATGCAAAATGCCCTACTGTGCCTTTAAATAGTCATTTAAACAAATAGGTTTGGATGAGGCAACGCATAGATTGAAACCCTCCAGTAAGGGAATGGAGTTGCATGTGCTTAAAGCACCACGGTGGTCATATATAACACCCCCCATGCAGTGCAGATAGCTGACTGTCCCATACTTATTTTCCGCAGCACTAGGCTTACAAGTTGCATCTCACCATTGATAGGATCCTCTTAATATGTCTCCCTTGTGGTGGCGCATCTCTAGTTGAAAGTGCACGATTGTCAGACTAGGCACGTAAGACACATCAGGGGACAGGTGATTTATACCTGGAGCACAATAAATCACCATCATTAACCTGTTACGGTGAGTGCTTGCAACACTCGACATACTACGGTTCAGCGGGTTGACTAACACGGAAATGCTCCCAGGGCCGCGTGTCAGGGCCGCCAACACGCGGGCCTGTTGATTTATTTGCCTTGTGATATTAGCTGCTGACGCTCCCTCACTAGGGCACGTCCCGCCGAGCTCTTCCCTCTAGCGTCGTCACCTCTTGAGGCCAGATTGCGGGGTAACATGTTCTTAGGCTTACAGTAAGGTAGTCCTTTACCCTTTACCTTATTATGTTTCTTCTTTTCCCATTCTTCGTTTTCTCCCCATTCCTCCTTGTTCTGCTTCTTCCTTTTCCTTTTCTCTATTCGTTTTCACTCTCCTTCTTCTTCTTCACTTTCTTCTTCTTCTTCTACTACTACTACTACTACTACTACTACTGCTGCTGCTGCTGCTGCTGCTGCTGCTGCTGCTGCTGCTACTACTACTACTACTACTACTACTACTACTACAACTTCTTCTTCTTCTTCTATTAATACTAACCATAAATTCTCCTTCCCAAGTTTTCCACTCTCTTTAGCTTTTCCTTTTCCTTTTCCCACTCCTCGTGTTTTTTACCTAAAGAGCATTAAGGTAGAGGAGGTGATCCATCACGTCACTATGCATATTTCCTCGTTAGTGATAGCCTCGCCCATAGCGGATAGCGGCAAAAGTGTGGGCGATCCTAACATGAAAAACTTGGCAATGACGACAAGTTACATTATCCCATGCCATTAACGAGAAAGACGAAATTGACACTAGTTGTATCTCGTCCTTTGTGTGATGAGGCAATTCCTTCTGATGGCATTCTGCTATCTGAAAGAGGCAGGCCCTGCAAGCACTGCTAATCCTAGACAACCCCATTAAGTGTTGAGAGTGGGGGTGATCTAACACCGCTGTTACAGTAGCACTCCTATGTAGAGCCCACGATGACTTCTTCCTACTCCTCGCCGCTGACGCTGACGGCCAACTGCCAGCCACTAGTTGTCGCCGCCTGTTGAAGTGTCCTTCTCGCCAGAACCACATCCATTCCTATGTATTGCCAAAAGGAATGCTGTGTGTTGCATTGTACTTTCAAATTTACCACATCATGAAGATAGGAAATTATACATACTTTAAATAAACAAATAAACAAATAAACAAAAAAATAAAAGATAAAAAAGTTACATATACTTAGAGAGATATTTGTAAACCAATGGAACTAATCAAAAACACATAGACATCAGTATACCATTAATATCACCAATTGCAGAACATAGAGGAAACATAGATTAAAGTACAGAAGGATTTAGGCATCAGAAAGTAGTTCTTACGGCACAGAAGACGGCTTTACTTGCGTTGCCAAGTGGGTCATAAACACGCATGCGTCATTATTTCGACCATGCAGCCTGGGATATCAAGACAACCGTTCTTCCACTCGCTAGCAAGCAACCGGTAGACTGGTAAAGAAAAACTCTTTCCATCCACGAGTGATGGAACCTCTATGTCTTTACTGTAGTTACATACTCTGTTTTACTTTGTCTTCGCCTTGTTTCACAAATAGTACTATCCTCCTTTTGTAACAATTAGTAAAACGCTATAGGTTATGATAGATTATCACCTCTCTTTGCTGATTGGTCAATAGGTGTTAGACCTGGAGCCGTTCACACTTTGTAAATTCAATATCGAACGGCATATTCAATATTACCACTTGATCCACCTCGTGTTGGTCTCCAAAGTTATTTAAAAAAATTATGAGATATATTTGTTATTTTTTCTTAGCATGACAGAGCAGGTGATAAATTCGTTACGCCCTGTTGAAAAGTGCGTTCCGACCTGCTATCCACCCTATTGTCATCGAGATCCCACTCGGCTCCGCCTCGTTGGATCCCGATGACTTCTGGTGGATATCAGGCCGGACTAATAGTACCTATCATTTGATACAATGAAGCTACACTATGATTCAACTCCCAGAGAAGAAATAAACCTGATCTATTTCTAGCATTCTCCTATTAGCTGCAAAAAACTGTCGGAATAGAGATGCATAGGAAAATAAAACTAGCAACTGAATGACGGTTGCTGCATGTTGTTTTTGTTTTCTGCTCGATCGCCTTAGGGCCGTTCCATTTATAAGTGGGGTGGGGGAGGAACGGAAGATAATTAAAAATTCGACATCCCCACCTCCTGCCAGAAACCATATGTAATATAATGGGATAAATTAATTCTGAATTCGGCCCCTACCCCCTTTAGAAATCCTTCCGTTCCTCCGCCCTCCCAAACTTTTAAATGGAACAGTCCTTAGCTGACTTACAGGTCACGGTGACACGGAATACTAGAAAACATACTGGCACTCTCAAAAAAACTCGGGAAAAGAAACCATGTTTTGCGCATTTTTCACTCAAATTTATTACCTGTTCGATTTCTCATTTGCACTAGTTGCAATGGTCAACATGTGATACTCCTACATGTATGAATCTATGGGAATCTTGACATTGGTGAATGCAAGTATGTCCAATGATTGCAATATGTTAAAAGCATTTAGAAGTAGCTTATATCGATAACACATTTTCTTAAGCCATGCTAGGAATGAAAAGGAAAACAAAACCGAAGTTAGTTTAAGCTGGGAATGGTAAATATGTTAAAGTATCCCCGCAAACTGACTGACTACGAATTTAGTTTTAACCCTTCCAATGCTAAGGCTACTTTCGTCCATAGCATAACGATGCTAAAACCTTTGAAAACCATCTAAACCCTGACATGATGGTGGTATCCACTAGATAGCTCTCGCTGCGTACTTTCAGATGAGTGCCCATGTGCCAGGGTTTCAGTCATTTTGCAGATTTTTGCATCATTTTGTATTGGCCAAGTTAGCCATAAGGGTTAGTGGTGCCATTTCCCCCTCGTTACTTTCAACGCGTTCCATAAACTCCTGTTGTAATCCCAGACACTAATGGGACTACTCACGGATGTGTGTGTACTCTGGACACAGATATTACACCCCACAAGGTAACACTTGTCTCTATGCCCGTAATGTGGATTTCCTCTAATTGGCGTTTCAAAACCCGTGTGGAGCCACCCAATTTCCTGCTCAGCGCCGACACTCTGCATTTTAGTATCATTTAACTAAACAAATCAAGTTTAAACTACACCCCGGAGTTCTAAATCTTGCAGTCAAATCTAACTATTGGGCGAATTGCAGAAATACTGTCACGTTTGCAGCAATATATGCCTTTTGTGCTGAAAAAGGTCGGTAACTCTCGACAATAGAAATACCCTTCTACTAATTTTTTGTTTGCAGGAATTTTTTAAAGACCTGATTATCTGAAGAAAAAAAATGTTTGAAACTCTAAAATTAAAGAAAGAACTCATTTTAACAAGCCTATGTTCAAAAATGTTGATTATCTTTAATAAAGAAAATTTAAAAAACAAAATAAATGTCCATACAAACAAAAAGCTAAATAAAAACAAATTTTATTGAGCAATATTTGACCTGGCCAAGTTTGGCAAAACGAAACATTTGGAAATATCGAATGATTTTTCATGATATTTCATAGCCAACATCAACAACATCAAATACAACAGCACTAATGATAATAAAAATAATAATAATAATGATAATAATAATAATAAAAATAATAATAATAATAATAATAATGATAATAATAATAATAATAATAAAAATGATAATAATAATAATAATAATAATATAATAATAATAATAATAATAATGATAATAATAATAAAAATAATAATAATGATATAATAATAATAATAATAATGATTATACCAATAATAATAACAACAATGATGATAAGGATAATAATAATGAAAATGACAATAAGAGGAAGAAGAAGAGGTAGAAGAAAAGAAAAAGAAGTAGAATAGTAATAGTTATACACGTAGATATAAATATAAATCTGCAAATCTAAAGCAACTGAAACTATATTTTACGACACCCTTGAAAGATCAACTGTCACTTAAATAGACTACTTAGTAGACGATTGATGTTCGTAGATGTAGCTGTTGTCTATCTCACAGCTAGCCTCATGTACAGCTGGCTTGGGTGGGGTTGTGCTTGGGCGAGCACGCATTCTCCTGCACGGGCAGTAGGCCATATAACTGCGTGAGTGAAGGCTTCCCGCAGACCATCTGTCCGTGTATGCAAACACTGCGCATGCGCAGGATCCTAAACCTGCCGTGAAGGTAGTACTTGAGTGGGCTGATCTAGATATCCATCTGTTTCATAATAAACATATGGGCATTGGATGCTCAAAATCCTCCAAAAGTGTAGCCGTTTCCAATTGGAAAGCACTGTCATTGGAACATTACAAGCTCGTACAATAGAAGTTAAAATTTCAAAATCCATCGTTTCCAAAATGGAAAGCTCAATATTGATCATGAAACCTTTTATGTAATGGTTTCAAGAAAGGAATCATCGGCATTAAACGTTCAAGATCCATATCAAATTCAACCCGTATCAACTTGGAAATCATACGCACCTGAAGCTCAGAATCTATCAAAAAATCCCCCCATTTTGAAAATAAAAAGCACAGGCATTGACATTTGCAAATGTGTGTACAAACCGGGTGGTAACATTTGATAAGAGAAATAGAGTAACACAATGGAATGCTTCAGTATTTGGTATCAGGAGGATGGAGACATCACAAACACAAAACAAATACTCACACAGCAGAAATGTCTGATCAGAAGTTTTTCTAAGATTGATTTTTCCTGGAAAAATCCAGGAGCTTATATTAATTTGATTTATAATAAATCTGTGTTATCATAGAGGAATTACAGTGCTGGCACTCAATTCCTGCATTAAATGAGCGGGCTGCCCGGGCATAGTTCACAACTGCACACCCGATTGCCACACATTTTCTTGGGCATGGATGCTTGTGACGTCATGACTGAACGTCGCTTTGTTGCACAAGCTATGTGTGTCATTGCTGTGCTTAGTTTTTGAATTGTTCTCCACAAGTGTTTTTACAACCAGGCATTGGCAGACGTCATTTACCATTTATTTTGAGGAATTTATATATTATTTTTGCACGATCCTGAAGTGATATGTTGTAGTTTTCAGACAGTCTGTTCGAGTGTATGCTCAGAACATATATATCATATCAACACTCTCATATCCTTAACATAGAGGCTGTATTCGACAGATGTCGGATGACACTATTCAAGTACTTACTGAACCTCTAAGCGCTTTAATTAGTATGCTCTGATTTCTGCATGGTCTATGGTGTAATGGCGCTGACAACTCGCCGTCTCTAACAGCCTCTAGGATTTGAATCCTGCTCGCGGCATATGGGCGAGTTACCAGTGACATAGGCTTAGACGGTGGTTTCTATTGATATAGAAATAACCAACTATTCCCTTTTTCAGAGTGAGCTGGATAAACTACATGTACACCGTATGAGACACTATGCGTGGGATAGGGGAATATACCCAGTATGCCGTATGGACATTTTGGCTATCAATGTTAGACTTAACACTCCTTGCTCGTGAACGTATGATAGGACCTACAATATGTTTCCTAATGAGACACCAGTGCTATGTGCCCTACATGTAGATCACATATATGTGACCTGGTAGGATCTCTAGAGAAATCAGTTCCTCGTGTCTATAGGTTATAGGAGGCCAATATAACTACAATGTGAATCAATACATATACCCCAGGGTCACGTTGACATTGTGATATAATGGAGTCACAGGGAAAACTCCATGTCCGTGCAATTGCAGGTCTTCAATGTTTATATACATCCATATTTCATATAAAATCACTAAGTAAGGAACCAGAAGTGAAGTGGAGTGGGTTATGAAAATCCCCATTAGGTTAAAGTTCAAACATATTACAAACTAGCTCATAGTTAATATTCTGTGAAAATGTACCGTAAAATATATTCTTCTGCGTCTGCTGCACTGCTTGTAACCAGGATTGAATAACATAACGTAGATTCATACATAAAGATAATATTAACAGGTCTATAACCTGCAGAGGTATTTAGTGTAACTCTAGCTGATAAATATAGGAATGGTGAACATAAAAATGTTATCGAAATCTTTGCGTGTGTGGCAGCATAATTATGTGTATGCTAGGGACATAAAGAGGTCAATTAAACTACAGTGCCGACATAGAATTCCTGCGCTAAATGCGTGGGCAGCCCTGCACGCCCGATTGCACGCCCGATTGCCAACAAGTTTCCTGGGCATTTATGCATGAATGACCTCACAACTGAATGTAGGTTTGATTCGCAAGCAACGTGGGTCATTTATGTGCTTGGCGTATTTCCTTGACATGTTATCCATGGGTGTTTTAACGACCAGGTACTGTCAGACGTCCGGTCGACTGGTGCAGGAATTAAATATCTGCACTGTATACATGCGTGATAGAAACGAGGTGATCAGAATCACAACTCCCATGTTTTGCATGTCCTTAAGAAACCCTATAGGCAATATATAATACCTTTCCATGGCATATTTCAACCCGTCTGGATAAACCGTTCCTCAATTGTTGAATAGTTTTAGTAGTTAGCCTACTCCCTTTTTATATGTCAATATGTTCCCAAAATAATCAAAAGGAAGTCCAAATGGACAATCAGCACACATTAAATGTTTGGAAGTCCCCAGTGAAAACACAGGCGTACAATGATGTATATTTATTAGCATAAATATATTCTGATATATCGAAGAAAACGTTTATAATACGTTATATTAATAGCCGTCGATTTCATGATTCTAACAGGAATGAGATGAATTGCATGACGGCAAGACTGACTTACGGTGACTTTCCTAAAGAGCATTTTACAATGAATAAATAACGTTTTGTTAATTAAACATTTTTTGGGGGTGAAACGGTAAAACACCCAAATTTAAACTTTCTGTATTAAAAAAGTAAACATTGGAGGGTGGATTACAATTTCAACATGGTAAAAGGATAGGCATAGCACTTAAAGCGTCTTCGTTGAAAGGGTTTTTAAGTTGTTTGATGGATGGGCAGCTTTCCCAAAGATGTATAAATTTTAGAATAGTGGAGAAAGATATTTGGCGAAACATTAGATGACCAGATAAGACAACTAATAGCAATTAGTGTAAGATAAGTCATCTACTTCAAAAGGAAAAAAGACTTCACCAGTAAAAGAGGAAGACACTTTTGATCAAAAGTGGAATTCATTCATAGACATCCTCAGAAAAGATAACGACACCAAACATAATTGGTATAACTTATAATTGTATGCAGTACTCTGTTTTTTTCTATTTTTATAAAAATATAATGCATAACATTTACCCTGGAAAACACCATATCAATGTATAGTTGTACACATTTTATATCACTCTGTAATAATATTGATATAACAATCAATGACAATGAAGATATACAACGCATGTTGTACATGTGTGCAGTTTCAAATTTAAAAGATAACTCTTTCTATTTGGGACTTGGGAACAAAAACTTTTGAGATGTTTGAAAATTGGTTAAAACCCTTAAAAATACATGATATAATACATGATATGTATTGAGATATTATTCCATCGAACGAAACGTACTTAGAGTAACATTAGTTGCATAGGACCAAATACCTTTCATTATATAAAGAAATGCTTTGCAGCATCATTCCTTTCTCGTCCTAGCTACTCTCCTGCACAGTTGCTTAGTAGCCAAGTTTGCACACGTTTTAGGAAAATTGTCATCTCTTTAGCAAGATGAAATTCTACAAATGAGGTGATATTTGGCTTTAGTTGAAATAAAATCCCTTGACCAGGAAACGTTCATCCCTGTTACGATTTACACCATGAGGTCTTTCAGCTGCAAAGTTACCATATACACCATACAATAGCCCTGCATTTGTAAAGCAACCACTAGGGGATCGGGATCTCTAGGAAGCGGCTTGGTATCACAAACATCACGCCATGGCGGATCCCCCATTGCCTCCCCCTCCCCTCCGCCATGGCGGATCCCCCACTACCCCCAAAAAGAGGAGAAACATGGTTTTCTGCCGTATACTCGCTGCAGGGCATTGTGCTTTATAGACCCAGCAGCTCACCCAGACAGATTTCCTATGACCCCGTCTTCCATAAATAACACCAGATACGCGAATTAATAACCAAATTGTAGCTATTACAATAACAGCATCGATTTCGATTAGCGTGATAATGATATCATGGAAATTAACAAGGACACGAGACGTCAATAGTTGCCCTCCAGCAACACGAACCACGCATCACGAACAATACAAACCCAAACATGCCGCGACCATTAGCCAATGTTTACAGTAAGTCAATACAGTTATTCTCTAGTCATATCGATCAGCCAACGCTTCTGATATCACACAAGAGAAGGAAAGAGATTTTCACGGCTTCATGTTGACAAAATAACGATTTTCTAGTCAAGGCTCCGCAAAGATGGCAATTGCTTTGCGCATGCGTTAGATGTGATTGTTCCTCGAAGCTGACATGAAGGCATTGCCTGTGAGAAATCTGTCCTTTTGTTAACGAAAGTGAGCGATCCTCTTACTTTTAGCAGTCATTAAAAGAATGGAAGGTCAATGAGTAGTTCGGATTATGATAAGTAAAACGTATGGGGACTGTACATGTACCTACAAGTCACTATCCATTCTTAAACCTAAGGTAAAAGAAATACACATAGGTACACATCTAATGCGGCACATACTATAATTTACCTTTTCAACTTTTTTTTAGTTTTAAAGAATTTTTGGTTTTATTCAATGTCTGCCAGCTATGGCGATCGCATTCTAATACATACTATCTTGTTTGTTTACTCTCATTTGAGCAAATTACAAAATTTATGTTATTTTGACCTCCGTTCGAACAATAGAACATCTGGTAGGATTTGTCTGGAAAAAAAGTGTTACATGATAATCATTGCCATTCATTAACGAGGAGATGCCATTCCTTCTCAAAATCACCTATTCTACCGGTAATGTTTGCCATATACTTTGCTTGTAAATATTGTTGTTTCAATAAATTTATGAAATTTGGTGTTTTTTTCGTTCATTTTTGCAGTATATATTGTCACCTTTACAAATAAAATAAAGATTGTGAGAAGGTGGCCTTTGTTTAAATCTCCTGTTATAATACTATTTTCAGTAAGAACATAGTTTTATGACACCGAGATGGTTTATCCATTTTTTAGTTTTGTGGCAGTGTAATAACATATGAGAATTGCTGTCAGGTTCTGTTAGACACATACTACACAAATCGTTGTTTTTAATTCCTATTTTGTACAGTCTGTCATTGGTAAAGAAACGTTGGTGTAAAGTTCAAAATTGTATGTACTTAGCATAAGAATCATCAATTAGGGTACTGTGTCTCTTAAAGGATTTGGAAGTTTCCATTTGAGTCAAAGAAATTCGGCCCTTAAGTTCCACTTTTCACAGGCTTCCTCAACAATGTCAAATTGTCTACCAAGCAGTGTTTTGTAAAGCTTTGATACGCCTTTTTTGTCCATATGGACGACAATGCTGAGGTAGCTGTTACTAGGATATGGGGTTTTTGTTTCCGGAAAATCTTTGAATCTTAGATAATTCTTAAGGAGGATACACATTCTTCCGTACTCCAGAATGTTCGTTTTGACAGGGAATTTTTGCTGGAATTCGTACAATTCCATTGGTCTCCCATAAGTATCTACAATGTCATTAATTTTCCTGATTCCTTTATCGTACCAAGACTTCTTGAAGTTAGTTTTGAGATGTGGGTTGAACCACAAGGGCGTTTCATGAATAATGTCTCTATGTGAAATGATGTCTGTTTTGAAAATAGACTTAACACTTTTAAAGAAGTCTAACCAAAAGGGGTTGTAGATAACTTCTGTTGTTCTTTCCAATCTGTCTGGACCATAATCGAAGCAGTCATATATATCCCAGAATGAAGGATAGATAGTCCATTTGGATTGACTTGTTAGGAGCCTTTTTGCCCATCCAAGTTTAATTGCCTGGTCAAATTTCTGGAGATTGTGTAATCTAAGACCACCGTCAATGATGTAGGCTTCCATTGTACCTTTACGGAACTTTGGTGGTTTATTGTTCCAAATAAAGTTTTTAAATAAGGTGTCTATTTCTTTGAAGAGGATTTGGTTGGGGCTGGGTAGGGACGGGAGCAGGTGAGTGATTTTTGATAGAAACAGCGATTTTATTACCGTAACTTTTCCATAAGGGCTTAGTTTACGGGCTTGCCATAGTTTTTTCAATGTTTATGCTTGTAATATCACTCATTTTATTTACATTGTATTGAACACCAAGCACCGTCAAGGTGTCGGTCCATTCCATACCGTATTTACCCTCCCAGGGCAAGCTCCTGTCCCTTAGGGCCCCAATTTTGACTGCTTTGGTTTTGTCTACATTAATGCCTAACCCAGAATTTATTTTGAACCAGCTGAGGATACTCATTAGTCTTTTAATTGCATGAAGCGTGCCTTCCAAGAATAATGTCGTGTCATCTGCGTATTGAGATACTGCGATCTCAGTGCCATGTATCTCTATTCCCTTGATATCCTCACATTCCCTGATACAGTGCGACAATAACTCCGCACATAAAACAAAGATATACGGGGAGATCAGATCTCCCTGACGACAGCCCCTAGAAAGGATAATGTTTGTAAAAAAGTGACCGTTGTTTTCTATAACTGATAAGGAACCTTCATGTAAAAGTTTTATGAAGGAGATAAGTCTATACCTTTTCAACTTGTGCATTACGATTAATGTCTTTAAGTTAGTCTTTCAAGCTTTGCGGAATATTACCTATATCTGATATTACCAATAAATGTATCGTATAAGTAATTCATTAACTGTATTATATATAGTTTATTGACTGTAGGGTTTCTACAAAGTACAAAGATATATTTTATACAAAGAAAAGAAAAAATATAGAACAATATAATACGATAAACAAAGAAGGAACAATATTAGTTCAACATAGGAAGATAAAGTAATACGAAAACTGAAAAGGAGCATGAAAGATATCTAAAATGTCATCTATTATGTACTGCCTTAAAGGTGTTAAGGTGTGTTATTTTAAATTACTGGCTATTATTCTTATATCATAGCATAGGTCCTTATCGCCCGTATCAACACTTTTTACCAGATTTGATTTATCCGATTCCTTCTTTAAGCTTAAGGTTATCCCTGTATATCTCATGGATGAACTTTAATACAGGAAACAAGCCATATTCCCTCCATTTGTTCAAATGAGCAACCATTAAATGTTTTCCCTAAAAGTACTGGGAAAGCGTCTTCCCTCCTGTAGACGATTCAAAACGATGACGTATCATAATTATCAGCTGCATTCTTTTTCCCTAGATACTTATCAAACAGCGTTTTAACACTAAATGTGCGCAATATACATACGCTATTATTCACACGAAACTAACAAGAAATTCATTCCTTATTCTATCTAAAGGATGGCCATGAAGCAGCCTTACCATAAAAAGACAAAAAACTGCTGTTGATAACTGCGGGCATACAGTGTGGACATCTAATTCCCGCACTAAATGCCTGGACCGCCCAAGGCAATTAATACATGACTTCGCGCTCGATTACCACCCAGTTTCCAGGGCATGGATGCATGGATGACCTCTCAACTGAACGTAGGTTAGAATCGCAACCTACATGTGTCATTGATGTGCTTGGCTAACATGTTATCGATTGGTGTTTGTACAACCAGGCATTGACAAACGTCCGGTCGACTGGTGCAGGATTTAAATGTCTGCACTGTACCACATCTTCACCCATACACAGCGGAAAGAACTGGGAAGGAAAATCACCTGGCGCATCGCACCTTGCAGGTGATGGCATTAAGCGTCATTATGTAAAGTGCTCCACAAAAGGGCAATCCCCGCTAAACGCCAGGTATTCAGAGGGAAACAGGTGTAATCCCTCACCCCGGCAGACGCAGGCAGGGCAGCAGTACATGTCCACCAGAAAGGGCTCTTCCTACCTCGCACACGTGCTTCCCCTGCAATGTGTCATGTTAACTCAATCAACGTGGATCATATAATGTGCCTGTAGTTTTTGAGATGAATTTAGTTATTTTGGAGTATAATATTGGTAGTTATTATCGTCATTATCATACTTAAGCCGGACACAAAGATTGCCGAAGAATGACTAGTACTTAACAGTCATTTCTGTCTGTCTGTCT
This sequence comes from Maea johnstoni, assembly GCA_963942565.1. Lineage (NCBI taxonomy): Eukaryota > Metazoa > Annelida > Polychaeta > Spionida > Magelonidae > Maea > Maea johnstoni. The sequence continues at coordinate 27,406,182 of OZ012694.1, read as the reverse complement.
AAATGTATGCATATATGTAGTATGTATGTATACATGCATGCAGGAATGTACGTATATGCTGTCTGTATGTATGTATGTATGTATGCATCAATGAATATGTGTGTATGCATGTATACATGCATGCATATATGCATGTATGTATGTATGTATATATGTATGTATATATGTATGTACATGTATGTATGTATGTATGTATGTATGTATAGATGTATGTATAGATGTATGCATGTATGTATGTATGAATTTTGTTATAAGCGTTTACAAAAGCTAATTTGTAGGCACAATGTAGGTCATTATACAAACAAGCGACCCCGCAACGATAAAGCAAATGAAAGGTTCACGATGAGTTTAGCATCGCATACACCTACAACAGAGAGGCAAAAACTAATCCTACAACGATATTGTGAGCCTATCATCACAAAGCTCTACACCGTATGCTGAAGCGGAAACACATTTAGGAGATATGACTCAGGGCTGAATCGTACGGACTTCCTATTCAAACAGAATAAGTACTTTCAAGTTGATTCTGATAAATTTCTCTAGGATGACACATGTAAGTTATTACAAACCTCAAAGCTCAGACAAGAATGCGAGAGCCATCCCTGTTCCTTTGATGAAAGCTGGCACTCCTGATGGCGAATGCAGTTTTGAAAGAGGAGGTATGACAAGGATAAAAAAGGCAGGAACTATCTGATGCATTTCCCATTAAGGTAGCACTGAAGATTAGTGCAGGTGATAGTGGCAACAAAAGGGCCCGTGTTGATGTATTGCACGAATGAACTTCCTTTCCAAGGTTGCTTATTGTAGGGTGGACAAATGACGAGACAGTTTTGATGCAAATGACCGTGGGAAAGTTCAAACAGGAACTCCTTTCAAACTGCAACTGAAAGAGGCTGACATTTATGATAGATTCAGAAGTCATACATCAAAGTTCTGTGAACTACATACAAATGGGATACGGCAAATATCACTCTGTTGTAATGGGCGATACCATAATTCATCTTGCAATGACTATCGCTATACATATAGAACCACGTTAATATAATACCATAATGCAATTAACACATTTACACAAGTGTATCTAGGTTGGTTGCAGTCGTCATTATGAATGGAATAGTCCCTTGCCCATCTGATTGAATTGTGAGTGACGGATACCTATTATGAGAGAGAGAGACAGAGAGACAGAGAGAGAGAGAGAGAGAGAGGGAGAGAGAGAGAGAGAGAGAGAGAGAGAGAGAGAGAGAGAGAGAATACAAACCATAAATGGCGCATACATTATGATGGTTGTGGCATTTTAAAAAAAGGTTTGATTCCTTTTTTTAAAAGACCTATGCCTTACTGATGAATACAATAACTGCACAATGCGTTTCCATTTGGTCCATTTGTATCGTTAAATATAGTGCTCTGCATAATTTCCCCCCTCTGTTAGAAATATCATACTAACAGGTACATTTGTAGATATATATTAGTTTGCTATAACACCCACGTTTCGGTTTTGCCTGGTCTGGACATTACCGTTTTAAGTGACTTGATGTACCTCGTGAATAGGTAGCAGTTTTCCTTTTATGACAATTAAGTGTGTTAGGTTAATCACACACTTATACACACACATACATTTTACGTGTACATAAAATCTACAATGTATATACGATGATAGCCCTTGGCTCACTTTATTACTAATAAGATAACAACAATCTATTTGTAAGTGTGTGTTTCCAGGGAAACTACATCACTATTTCCAACTATTATTACTCAGTTAAACATTGTATTATATTTTTTCAATTTTCTATGGCCCAGGCCATTTTTTGATTATCTTTTGTTCACTCTGTTTACTATGTGTTATTATTTACTCTTTCCTTGAGTTATTCGTATAATTTTTGTACAATGTATGATTTTGGAACGAAAGTTCGAGTCAATAAACATACAATACAATACATGCATACATGCATGCACAAACACACACGCGCACACACACATATACACACACACACACACACATATATATATATATATATATATATATATATATATATATATATATATATATATATATATATATATATATATATATATATATATATATATATATATATATATATATGTGTGTGTGTGTGTGTGTGCATATATACATAGAACATGAATATCACAGAAAAAGCTAACAACGGTGATAGAAAATACGTGCAGATCAATTGATCTCTAAGAAGAAAATCTTCATTTTGCACATTACATGATGGAGAAAAAACGTGTATGCGGCTCTTTACTAAAAGTGCTCTAACTTAATATGTTGCTAGTTCGAGCGGGTTGATCAATGGTGGCCATTATCACTTTAATTAAGTTTCTCGGAACCAAATCAATACGTTTACAATGGACTACTTTCACGCAGGTTTCAACTTAATTATAGAGACGTACAGCATCCGTGTTAAGCCTTGGACTCTGACGGCACGTGTAGAAATGCTTAGGCTGCCTGAAATTGCTTTTTGAAAGTCGCATTTTTTTATACATCTATGATTAGAGTACGTGATGTTAGATGATATTGGGAATTTGACCTATTTAATATGTTTTTCGTGGGACCTTATAGAAATAGGATGTCTCGTTATGTGAAATTCCGTCAGATAAGGTGGCCTATTTTTACTTGATTGGAAATTCGTTTAACCCTTCCAATGCTGAGGCTAATTTAGTCCAAAGCACAGGAATACAGCGATTCTTTTGAAAAACCATCTGAACCCTGTCATGTTGGTATTCATTGGTGAGCTCTAAGTACTCTCAGATGAGAACCATGTCCCAGGGTTTCAGTATTTTTTTAAGCTTTTTGCATCGTTCTGTATTGTCTAAATTAGCCACCAGCAACATAAGGGTTAATTAACGTGTGACTTTGTCCTGGGAGGGAGAGAATGGCATTCAGAGTGATATATTACCACAAAAATCGTGTCCCCCTGAGGACATGATTCTTGTGATCACTATCAGGGGGCATACTTTCTATATGGGGACATAACCCACTCAAAGGTTATACGTTGTTTGTGTTGAAATAGATGGGGCAAGATCATCAGGGAATCTTTTGATGAAGGCGGTGCTTTCTACTAAAGTGGCTTACAAGTTTAATTTGTGAATATCGGGTCATTTTGAGATGTTTTGTTATGTTAATCATTAAACCCTTGTTCCCATAGTCAGACTAACCGAAATTGTCAAGGGCATCATTGAGCAGAGTAAGACAAGCACTATTGCAACATCTCTATATCAAAATTCGTTTCAAACTTTATTTTGGATATCAAACAGTACCAGGTCTGCTCAGAATGTGGTATATTGATGGCTAATCGTATCGCAGAGAGAGGCAGGGAAACAGATTTTTCCAATAGTGACACCATTCCAACTCTATGTACTTCAGATATTGAAAAAAAGTGAACATATTTTTCTTATTTTCGAACAAAACCATAAATGATTGGTTATACAATTTGACGGAAAAAACGCTTAGAATATCAATTTCTTAAGAGATGGTCATATCTTGAATTCGAATGTATAATTCCTATTCTACATGTAAATACCATCTTTTATCAATACTCTTTAACCATTAGTTTTTACTGGTAGAGTTAGCAAACCATTATTCTTTGTATAGACAAGGCGAATATTGCAATCACGAGAGGATCAACTCTGTTGTATGTTATTGCCATCTCGTTTAGTCCAATAATCAGTGCATGTATTTAGTTCATATATACGAATAATCTATGGCTGGTGGGAATTAACCTCTGGAACGTAATAACTATGCAGGAATTAATAATGACCGTTAAACACTACTATGGACGAGTTTTCGACATTACACTGTCATACTACAATTACTACATTAGCCTACACATAACTGGAAATGAACCTCTCGGACGTTATTAGCTGAAAGCGGATGTCCGATGTGGGCTGAATATCTTGTTTATTCTCCACATTGTTATCTTTATAGCTATGTTTTCACTTACGGCATGGCTGTACTAAATGCACTCGACAAACAGTGTGTGTGTGTGTGCGTGTGTGTGTGTGGAACGCAGAGAGAGAGAGAGAGAGAGAGAGAGAGAGAGAGAGAGAGAGAGAGAGAGAGAGAGAGCATATTTTACTTTTTAACGTTTCATTCTGAATACAAGCAAACAGTTATAGGTCTATTGCGTCTGCATTCTCAAAGATGATAAGATCATGCATGAATAACATTCTAGAATATGTACTAGCAACATTTACAATAACAAACTTGAATCATCTCCTTTCCTCTTAAGTAAACATCAGTATTAGCCATCATCAAGTACCATATAATTCTTAATGTTAATTGCTTGATATAGGAAATAGTGAATGTTGGTTCATACCTTCCTCGGTCCACATAACTTAACATTGCTGTATATTCCTCGAGAAGTATAATTAGAATACACGCAAAGAGAGCCTTCGCCCTTTTGACCTGAATATCGTGCGAAGAGAAATATTTTTTTCTTTTATATGTTTCACAGATACTTTAAACAAAACACAAACAAATGCAACTTATATCTTTACAGGTTAATCTTACATTACACATACTGCCTGAAGCCAATTTATACTTTCTGAGAAAACTGCTAGGCCTCTGTTTGGTACATGCAATTTGCATGAAACACTAGCTTGGCTGTTTACCATTTTGATTCCTTCAGGACATTGCGTTGCTTTCAGCGCCTCATTATGTCGCATGTCGACGAATTACAGGATGATAGATACGTGTAAATGACTAGAAAACAAGAGATTCAGTACAGATGTACTCGCACTGAAATGTCACATATCCCCAGGCCGGTAAGACTATCAGGGACCCCACCCCCCCCCTCCCCTTCCCTAGTTCTGGATTGGCATATGGCAATATAGGATTTGCAATTGTAAGACTGCTGTTTAGCACCGCTGGGAATATTTGACCCACTTCTCATTTATGGAGACGAACCAACTGGAGAGACATTAAATTTTCTAGTTGTTCGCTTGGTTTTGATTTTTCTATCACGAATAATGACAGGAGGCATTAGATAACTGCAGTAAATGCCATACGGTGAACATGTCTTCACTTTTTTAACGAATTAGTGCTAGAGATAGGGCTTGGCTTGTTGATATGCGTATTAATTCAATATAATTGCAGTTTTCTTTGTGAGATGAGGCATAACATAGAATAAGTAAACATGTGGATAGTAGAGAGAGAGAGAGAGAGAGAGAGAGAGAGAGAGAGAGAGAGAGAGAGAGAGAGAGAGAGAGAGAGAGAGAAAGTCTGAGAGAGAGAGAGAGAGTACCTTTATTTAATTGCACATTCCTTGGAGGGTTCCTTCTTCTCAGTGTTGCCGGGGTCGTAGTAACCATTGCTTCTCTAGTGTTCTTCGTGTATGGTTGATAGCCTTCAAAACATCCAGTACTTCATGCCTACATCCAAGGACGGCAAGTTTATCAAATATTGCAAGCGTCAAAATAAAGATTAATTTCAAATTTCAAATTTTACGCAATTATTTTGCAAATATTCATTTTACAAATATACTATTTGTATTTTTGACAGCAGTAGGATGATGATGATATACTTCGGACTGCGCCGATCTATAGTTGATATACTGCAGCTTGATTCTTCGTCTCATTATTACTTTATTATTATCATTATTATAATCATTAGTATTGCTATTAGTATTATTATTATTATTGTTATTATTATTATTATCATTATTATTATTATTATTATTATTATTATTATTATTATTATGATAATCTTTATAGGAAATTATTTCACCGACTGTTATTATTATTATTATTATTTTTATTCTTATTCGTATTAATATTATTATTATTATAACTATTATTATTATTATCATTATTATTATTATTATTATTATTATTATTATTATTATTATTATTATTATTATTATTATTATTATTATTATTATTATTATATAAAACATATATATATACATATATATATATATATATATATATATATATATATATATATATATATATATATATATATATATATACATATATATATATGTATATACATATATATATATATATATATATATATATATATACATACATATATATATATATATATACATATATATATATATATATATATATATATATATATATATATATATATATATATATATATATATATATATATATATATATATATATATATATATATATATATATATATATATATAATACTACAAGATACATACATGCATATTAAGTACAATGTCATCCAAAAAATATACTACTTCATAAAACACATGATATAGCTGTAAGAAGATAAAGCACTATATAGATATACCTCTCGAGACATTCCTCGATAACTAGTAGAGTCTAGAGATAATTGAGTGGCAAGAGCAGATGTGTAGTAACAACTGAGTTTATTAGTAGGCCTCGTTTGCTGGTGTGCCTGGCAATAATGATCGTGTCCTTCCCATATTCACCTCGTGCTACTCATCTGGAAACACACCTAGAGTAAATTGATTTCAGCTTAGAAGGTGTGCTCCACCATATAACTTGTTAGCATATGGTCCATGTAAAATGTTAACCTTTAACGCTCATGCTGCTGGTGACAATTTGGCCAATACAAAAATTATGCAAACAACCTGAAGATTACGGTCACCCTGGCATATGGGTACTCATCTGAGAGTACTCAGCGAGAGCTTTCCCATGAATACCAAACACAACAGGGTTAGATAATATTTAAGAATCTTTGCGTTTTCGTGTTTTGGATGTAAGTAGCCTCCTCTTCGGAGGGGTTAAGGATCAGTTGTGTATATCTTGGCGTGCCACGGAGTTTCTTATATCCAGTTTTCCAATCTGTTTTGATTCAACTGTTGCTTTTGGGCACATAGAACGGCTAGGGTGTGATTAAATTAAGGAGCATTTCATACATATTCAAATTGTTTTTTTTCTATAATTTATTGTTCCTTGTGTAATATGGTACATAGTGATGAGAGCAGGTATATACAGTACATGTGTGCACAAGAATTCGTACAATTATACAGGAATGTCTATAGATCAGATGGTTTGCAGATAGTTATAGATTGCAGCCCATTTTCCCAGTACTTTAGGTAGGCGATTCTTAATTGTACCCAGGTATAACTCCATTTCCATCTGTGATTTCAGTATTACCTTAATTTTGTGTAGAGTAAGTTTTGTTTTTGTCCATTTACTTTTATAGATCTCATGTTTGGTAATCATAATGATGTTATTCACTATGGTCTCGTTTTTACTATTCCCTAGTAAGATTGATTTTTTATCAAAAAAGGTGGAATTTGGAGATATGCCTGTGATCCAATTCTGAATTGTCTCCCATAGCATCCGTGTCTCTTGACACTCATATAAGAGGTGAGATATAGTTTCGATGTTTTCACATTTATCACATAGTTCACTATCTTTGATATTGAAAAGTTTCAGTTTTCTGTTAGTGATAAGAGTATGATGGATTACCTGCAGTTGAAAGTATATGCATCTCACATTGAGTTTGCTTTGGACTGGGGCAAGAAAGATGTATTTCCAATTTTCGTTTTCGGGGAGATTTAATTCAATCTGCCATTTTGTTTTACCTATTAATGGTAAGTCTGTAATTGGCTTCCATATTTACCGGATGCTTTTCGTACCTTTTTTATCTCTAGTCAACCAGTCAATTGCAGGTGGTCTGTAGACTTCCAAAGTCTTGACTTTGTTTAACATATCATTTTTCCATATTTTAGGGAGACAATTCCATAAGGAATAGTATGAAGTGAACATTATTGGTTTACCAAATTGTCTTTCTAGTTGGACTTGAGATAGTGGCTCCCCATTGGGATTATACAAGTCTTTGACATAGACGATGTTTCCCTGGTAAAGAGTGTTATTGAACGGGATTTTGATGAGAGGATTTCCCCAGAGAAGTTTATTTTTTATGTCCACGGTCTCTCTCTCTTTGAGATGTGGGTACCAGTTCTTGTAAGCATGTGCAACACTACGCCAAAAAGGATTTTTGATGGAAAGGTATAGTACTTGGTGATAGTTTTCATCAGTGTTGGTTAATCGGTCAATTTTACTCTCTTTTGCAAAGTTTGACCACTCGTGTTCCCCTGATAAAAGCTTCCGTACCCAAGTGAGTTTTAGACTTTGATCAAATTCAATAATGTCCAACATATTCAGGCCCCCTATTTTATGTTCCAAATATAGAGTTTGTTTATTGATCTCGTGACGTTTATTCTTCCAGATGAAATTTATTATCATTTTTTCAATTCTCTTTAAGTAATCTAATGGAGGAGTTGGCAGTGACTGGAGGACATGTATGATTTTGGATAGAATAAGACTTTTAGCGATGCATATGCGCCCCATAGGAGTTATATTAGGATGTGTCCAAAGTTGTATAGATTTTTGCATAGATTCGATTTTGTTCTCAATGTTCTGTACTGTGATATTGCGTATATTCTTAACATCGTAATTTATCCCTAGGGCAGTGAAGGTTGAAACCCAATCTAAATTGTCTTCCCTGCAGAATCTTCGATCCGTTTCTCTAATAGGCCCAATTTTGATCACTTTTGTTTTGGAGAAGTTATTTTTTAATCCTGATTTCTTATAAAACCATGTTAGGGTGTTGAGGGTTTCTCTCAGGTTCTCTTCCCCAGCCCGCAGAAATACAGAGGTGTCATCTGCATATTGGTTGGTTTTATGCTCTTTTTGATTTACTGTTATGCCCTGTATCTGGTGATTTGTTTTTATTGCTAGAGTCAGGAATTCAGTGCATAATATGAATAGGTAAGGGGAGATTGGGTCTCCCTGACGACAGCCTCTGTGGAGCGTAAAGCAATCGGAAAGGTGGCCGTTTAATATAATTTGGGAGCTGGAACTCTTTTGAAAAAGTGTAATCCATTTTTTGAAAGAGTCCCCAAAATTGAATTTTTCTAGAGTTTCATGGATGAAAGACCAGGATTGGCTATCAAAAGCCTTTTTCGAAATCTATTAGCAGGATCAAGCCATCTTTCATTTTTTGTTCGCAGTCCCAAATTATATCGTACATTGTCCGTGTGCAATCACCAATTGTTCTGCCTTTGAGAAATCCTTTCTGCTCTTGACTTATAATGCGATTTAGGACTGGCCTGAGCCTGTTTGTGATACAGAGGGAGATGATTTTGTAAGTAGTGTTTAGTAGGGTTATTGGGCGCCAGTTTTTTTAGTAGACTACGGGGCTTTCCACCTTTGGGTAGGCAAGTTATTATACCGGTTGTTTGGGATTGGGTTAGTTTTCCTGTGAGATAGCAATCATTGACACAATCCATAAAAAAGCCCCCCAGCTGATTCCAGAATTTCTTAAAAAACTCGGCACTATACCCATCACTCCTTGGTGATTTTTTTTTGTTGTGTTAGGGCTAAGTCTATTTCCTGTTTGGTAATTGGGGCGTCAAGCTGCCTTTTTTCAAATTCAGTGAGCTGGGTTGGGTTTAGGTCCCTATCTTCTGTTTGTTGGTCTGTTTCTACTTCCTTATAGAGATTTTCATAGAATTTTTTAACTTCTTGTAATATTTCCTCTTGGGATGTTAAACTTGTTTGATCATCAAGCTTGATTTCATTTATGCTTTTATTAACTCTATTTCTATTTTCAAGGGTATTTACTGGGCTTCTCCCCCATCTCTAGCCAATCGCCCCTAGATCTTATATAGGCACCTTTGAGGTCTTCCTTTCTGAGGTTGGTTAGCTCAATGTTTAGTTCGGCTAGTCTAACTATTTCCTCTTCGGAGGCTTGTCCTATACTAACTTTGTGGTCAAGTGGGGCTATTCCTTTTTCTAATGTTTGGAGCTGTTTATTTCGGGCTGATCGTGTTTTTTTTGCTGTAATTAATTATAGTGCCCCTGAGGGTCACCAGTAGAGTCTCCCAGAAGAGTGACGGAGATATCATGATTTCAAAGCCGTGGGATACTGATTCAATGTAGTTGGGATTGTAAGGAGTTGCTGCATAAGTTAGTTTAAAGTTATTTATTTCCTTTCTGATAAGTAGTTCGAAGGCCCTATCTGTCAGGAGACATATTCAAATTGTTGTTTACTTCATAAGTGCTCCAATTGGGATCAACGTTAAACTCAAATTTCTACTATCTTGTTTGCACTAGTAAGAGTATTTGAAGTTTGTATTATTAAGGGATAAAACCAAATGGTAAGATGCTCTAGTGAAAATTCATATGAGTATAATGAAATTAATTGATTCAGAGGAACCATTATTTGTCATGATAGATGGATATCTTCTACATATTCTTAATTTGCCCTATCAATTGTTTAGTTACTTATTAGATTTAGGTATGCCGGCACTGCGGCACACATTCTTCTGTTCCCAGGTGGTGGAAGGATTGCTTTTTGCTGAAAATTAATTCTAGCGACTAACTTTTACCTAAAAGGAGTTCAACTATATTTCTATGGGAGGTTGAGTGGGTAATGCCTAGGACGACCTTTCCTTTGAACATCTATTTAAGTTTATGATATGACAGTTTTCTAAGAAAGTTGAAAAGATATAAATACGTATGTGCATTATTTTGGGAAATTATTCATTTATTTAAGAAGGATGTAGATTGGGATTTGCAGTAGTGTGTATCGTACATGTAGTAGTGTGTATAGTGTGGCTGTTTCCTCTCATATAAAGGCTAAAAGTGACTATTCTTTTGATTTCCATAAATGAAATGTTTTCAAAATGCAGCAAGGTCTTCGTTTAGTTTGCATACACCATGGGGGCTATTAAGCTTATTGGACATTCCAAAACGAGGTATAGCATTAATAACTCAATGCTAAGGCTACTTTCATCCAAAGCACAATGATGCAAAGATGTTTGAAAACCATCTAAACCCTGTCATGTTAGTATTCAATTGAAGCTATCTGTAAGTACTGTCCGATGAGTATCCATATGCCAGGGTTTCAGTCATTTTCAGGTCCTTTGCATCATTTTGTATTGGCGAAATTAGCCCCCAGCATCGTATTAAAGGGTTAAGCTATGCTATACATTCTTTTGAAAGGTGACTTCAGCCCACATTACGCATGCACCCCTATCCCGTTCAATGACCTCATTCAGCACATGCTGGTATAGCACCGTGTCTACATGTACGTGAGTGTAGAAGAAAAGAAGTGTCGTATTCTGTAGGGATAGAAATCGTCTATAAAGAATGTTTTTGGGATAAACCAATCTGCTGGCTGCGAGTCGTAGGCGTGTGTTCCTGTTTACTAGCAATCCGTGTCACTCTTGACCTATTTATCAGACCGAGAGGGCGTAGGCAAAACTGTAACAGTTCTATAACTTAAGCAAGGCCTCACTATACGGGGAGAAATGAGTCACCTCATAACTGCAGCAACAGTTAAAGCCGCAGCGGCTGAAATATCAATGTGCTTTTAAAAGCAGAACCACACTTTGCCTATCGTTTACGTTGTTAACTCCAAATCTACCGGATTATATCTGGTAAATGAGTTTCTATCGTTTGCCTAACAATCAAAAATAAGATATTGCATTGCATGCAAATCAGCAGGAGTGGTAGTAGTAGTAGTAGTAGTAGTAGCAGTATTTACTGCTAATGGTAGTAGTAGTAGTAGTAGTAGAAGTAGAAGAAGTAAAAAGAACAAGAAAAAGACGCAGAAGTAGATAAAAAAAGAAAAATGTATCACAAGTCTGGAAATGGAAATTGAATTAAACCCCATATTATCAAATTTCCCCGTTACTGACTCTGTTTGACATACTAACCTAACTAGAGATCCATATTTCATTAGTTTTTATCATATTGAAACGTTATTGAAATTTCGAATTTGTATTTCGGTTGTCGTCCCTTTTTTCTGCCATATTGCGGCAAATTCGTGACAAGCAATAGTACGCAGAGGGGCAAATTGGAATACCCGGCAAAAACACCGCCGAACAATAAGTCACTGGCAACATCTTCACATGCCTCGGTTGGGATACATACCTCGGCGGGCAGTGGCAAGAGAGGGTGAGCTGACACTGGCATCGTCTTAGATCAGTCCCTGAATGTTATTGGGAAATACTAGCAATGTATGTATGTATGTATGTATGAACCGTGTATGTATGAACCATGCATGTATGTATGTATGTATGTATGTGTGTATGTATGTATGTGTGTATGTATGTATGTATGTATGTATGTATGTGTGTATGTATGAACCATATATGTTTGTATGTATGTATGTATGTCTGTATGTATATTTATTGACGATGAAAAAACATATGAAATATGCAATACAAAATATACTCACCCAAATAGGGGAACAAAGAAAATGTTCTTGAACTCCATTCTTGTGTAAATATATGGTAACATTGAAGTAAATCAATTAATAAGGAACGTAACGTACTCTGCAGATATAGGGTGTGCATCACATTGTCAACAATAAACGCCACATATCAGGGAAGCATCACATAAGAGATTTAAATGGAACAAGCATAATGGTATTAATATCGGTCCTATGAGTAATACATTTTATATGTTCTTATTTGGGATGGAATACATGTGCCACTTTTAATGTGGCCTTTATAAGGTTTCCAATATGTGATGCTTTGGATAGATGGAAATGGATGCTATGCAAACTAGTTTTGAAGCCCGCATTGCACGTCATGGGTAATTAACTTTCTGCTTGAAATATATATTTCCTCGTTTAGTTTGATTTGACATTTTCATCAACATGGAGCCCCAGTTGTTGGTGCCTCTTCCCACCACGCTGGGATGAGCGCCATAGAGATAGGAGTTTTTCTTTCATCAATCATTACTGGCCTTTCTAAAGGGAAAACAGTTTCTGTCAGAGGCATCGTGGGCTGCAGGATTGAACGCGGCAACTGCAACGCTATTTTTAGTTCTTGTACTCCATTCTTGTGTAAAATGAGCGGAAGTCTGTGTCTAACTTAAAGGTCTCGTTGCCCTAAACGTATTATGCTTATGTTCCGACCAAAATGTTAAGACTCCCGCAGGGTTTAGAAGTGAAATATGTCTAAGCAGATATAGAGTTCAGAGTCATATTCCAAATCCTCTTCGTAAATGTGCGTGTTGAGACTATTGGCGGAACTTTCAAGTTATTCTGTAGAAAAGGCAAACTAGTTCTGGAAAGTTTATGTTAAATTTCCCACCGTCAGAAATGTAACGACAAAATGAGGAAATACTTGATTATCAAATTCTGCCTAATATTCGAGTGTTTTGTCTATAAACTCGATTGCAGATTAGGCGTACCATGCTCTGAAATATTTTCAATAATAGTTGCTGTTCCTGTTGGATCTTTATAAACACTACCTCATCAAAATATTTACCTACCCTTCTATGTAATGCTCCAGGTTGTGCACTCCAATGCAAATCAAATGGGCTGAAAAAATTGTATCAACTACGCAATCAAATTAATCCATGACTCATAGCCATTAACACTGTTTTGAAATATCAGCCTGTTTATGCAAGTCGCTCTGAGACTGGGTTCCAAATCACACTCAAAATACCCATCGGGGAGACGTGCAATAAAATCGATACCCTATATCAGTTAGTGTCGTCCCTCTCTGCCTCGTGAGTTATCTATATCCGTAGCGTGTTGCTTTTGTCATTCATTTACTGAATAATCTATATAATGCTAGGCCAGACAGAACACACACATGCCTACATACACGCATATGTACATGTATGTACGCACGCACACACATTCAGAGAGAGAGAGAGAGAGAGAGAGAGAGAGAGAGAGAGAGAGAGAGAGAGAGAGAGAGAGAGGTGGTAATTCTTAACTCATAGAATTATGTAGCACCACAAAAGGAGCATACATCCTTACAGTACAGACATTTAATTCCTGCACTAGTCGACCGGACGTCTGCCAGTGCCTGGTTGTACAAACACCCAATGGATAACAAGTCAAAAGAATAAGCCAAGCACATCAGTGACCCTATTAGCTTGCGAATCCAACATTTGTTTGAGGTCATCAATGCATCCGTGCCCAAGAAACAGGGTGGCAATAGGGCGTGTAGTCGTGTATCACGCCCGGGCTACCCACGCATTTCGTGCAGGAATTAAATGTCGGCACTTTAGAATGATATGCTTCAAAATGTATCCCTTGTGTTGACAAGGTGCTTTTTCCCGAAAGGAGTTGATTGGAAGGCCCAAACAAAAAAACAAAAACAAAAACAAGAAATGTAACCTTGTCAACAACCGCTGGAGTGTACATGTAGGTCTACAATAGATAACAAATATCATGACGTGTTTCTTACATAAATTTATTTTATTGCTCTCTTTACAAAATATATGTATAAAAGCCAACTTTCACTGTGTGCACCGGCGATTCAATGCCACAAGAGAGAATCAAATGAACGTGGTTCTCCAGTAATCCTGAAAGCTGTTCTAGAAAAAAGTGCTTTGATTACAGAAACCTTTGTAGTATTGTAGCTTCACACAATTTTATGAGTTTATGGCAAGAAAACGCAAATTGTTTTAAACGATGGCTAGAAATGCATGCAAATTTCTAAATTCGGACGCCTTACTTGAGACAAAGTATGATGCGTTCAGAAAATTTATTAATATCGATGGTGAAAGCATTGCTATCTCTTTGTTTCATAAGTTCCTATTTCTCGAACAGCTTCTAGAAGTACGGGGCCCGTAATAAATACAATACTTTGGCGTATGTCTTTCAAACTCTTGCTTCAAAGAAGCAGGAGCCAAGACTAGACTTACTTAAGAAGTATATACAAATGTACATTTACACAAATCACCTATTCCAAGCGTTATAAACAACAGGTATGCATACATATATTTATATATATATATATATATATATTTATTTACAAGTGTGGCACGTTATAAACCTTAACACCAATCACAAATGGCACAAGTGATTCTGTAATGTGGTGACACTTACATGACGAGACAATATGGCAAATATTGAGCATAAGAATTAGATATACAAGCATTTCTTTCGAAATGCTAATCCTCAGGATTCAACTGCAATGACGTGGCTGTAGTGCTATCGCTCTTTCCCAAGTTACCATGATAATTATTCTAGCAACAGGTAGTCCCAGATAGAGGTCACACTGTACCCTACCTGGAACTCTGATACCATTTTGAGAACCAGTGGAACACAATGTGCAAGTGGCACTAATGGGTGAACAGTTTCATTTCAAGGATTATTGAATTAAATATAAACAATATGTGCTGAAAACCAATAAAGCGTGGGTGCATACTATGACATGTATGTTATAATTGATCACACCTGAAGCGTGAATATGACCTGACACAATTCGAGATACCCTAATATCAAAGCATTGTTCTGAGAGAAAATAGGTCCGTTTATCTGATTGGTTAGGCAAAAATACTCTATTTCATGAGTAAACTGCAAATATTATACCAACTTTGTTGGTCAATCATGAGAGGGTAATTCATTTTTTGCTAAGATTCATATTGAAATGTCACATTCAAAATAGAATTCAATTGCCTTGGTATAAGAGGTCAATCATGAGCAGGCAGTGGATGATACATGTACTTCAGCACAATGCGACAGCCAAATTACAATCTGCTGATTTTATCACTGATCGCATGCTAAAGCCCTAGTGAGAGGGTTGGTTTGGTCAATATCTAAACGTGTATCAATGAAGGCTGCTACATTGTAAGCATTCATTCGTTCAAATGAAACACCATCCAGAGCAAAACAATATCAATGCCAAATAAAATGAATCATAAAATCATTCAATATCCTAATGAGACAGCAACATATGATTTGAAAAAACTTAGCAATAGCCAAGTATGTACTTCTATTTGGTAGATGACTTCCACACACATTCCTTGTTTGAGATTGTCATATATTCTCATCCTTTACTGTTCTTTAATGAAGAGCACAAATGCAGAAACACTTCAATTAAAGAGATGTATAAGAGACATATACGTGTAAAGTTTATCTGGTTAGTATGTTTTTCGAGATGTTTTTACAGAATAATTGATGTGTCTGTATTTTCAAATTGGGTGAAACATACCAGGAATATTATGGTATTCATATAAACATTTACCATTGTGTGGTTGACATTGATATGTTGTTGCAACACATAAAAAATGCATTTAATCTACTGCAATATATTTCCCAACTTGATCATTTTCGTCAGTTCCGATCAAGTTGATCAAATATTTTATTTGAAGACTGAATTTAAAAATTTTTTTTGCTTAAATAAAACACCAGCATGAAATAAGAGCCATCCTTGTGCTTTCAGTGTGAGAGACTGCCTTCTCGTTCAACACTGATACAAAGTTAAAGTAAAATTGGCCAGTAAGTCGAGCATTCACAAAAATCTGATCATAATAAAACATTAAAAAAAGTTTTTTGCCATATTAAAATGAAAATGCAAATATGTGCTTTGTGTGTACCCATAATATGATATGTTACCACATTTGACCAATGCTATCAATGATAACTGATCATAATAAAACTCTAAAATGTTTTGCCATATTAAAATGAAAATGCAAATATGTGCTTTGTTTGTATCCAATATATGATATGTTACCACGTTTAACCAATTATGTCATTTAAAAAAGATGACTCTGTTTCTTTGATTCAAACACTGCCAACTCAATACAATGGGAAATCTTCGTAACAATTCGTTTCGATTCAAAATCTGTTGCCCATTTCATACGAGTTATGTTTGCGGCCAATGGGCTAGGGCAACAACAAAGCTTTTATAGCATGCAATGCATTTTGAAATCGCCACAAAGTAGCGAAAAGGAAACCCAAGATTATACAGAACTGATACTTATATCCTGTACCTTTACTATGATAACAAGTACGTCGTGCAACTTCGAAGAATCACCTTTCCA
The DNA here is from genome assembly GCA_963942565.1 of Maea johnstoni. NCBI lineage: Eukaryota > Metazoa > Annelida > Polychaeta > Spionida > Magelonidae > Maea > Maea johnstoni. Next base: position 27,389,403 of record OZ012694.1, on the reverse strand, counting down.
ACAGTAAGTGTTATTAACGATGAACCCATTCGTGATTGGATAAATATGTGACAAGTATCTTCTGCATCACTGATACTTAGAAAGAAAACTTTTGAATTATGAAAATATTTATAATAAATTTAGGGAAAAGTTGCTAGTGGGGTTCCATATCCTTCAAACATTCTCCAGGACACCTTTGGTAGCTAGAGGCATTGATATATTGATCAAACACCAAATTTCATTTTACAGCCAAATAAGTTTAACAGGACTACTCGCCTTGGGAAAGGTAAAAGGAAATGAATATCAGTAATGAACCTACATAATGCTACTCATTTAAACATATATTACATCTTATCACAGTTGCTAAATTATCATATAACACAGGGTTAACATATGTCCCACATAACTTAATTTTATGCCAGCTAGTAACTATACATAGCATAAAAAGACAAAATATGTTCACCTCATAATCAAACAATGGGACAATTCGTAGTTTTCAATCATAGCATTACTTATGCCAGCCTGACGGAAAAGTTAATAGCGAACAATTCTGTTCATAAATCATAAAATGTTGAATATCAGAAACTAACAAAATGGATTCAGCATCATCCATTTTAAAGAACAAAAATGTAACAAGCAGATTGTAATGACATTCACCAACATTCGAAAAGAAATAGATCCACCTTAACATCATGTAATTACCTTTGCTTATATATATATATATATATATATATATATATATATATATATATATATATATATATATATATATATATATATATATATATATATATATATATATATAGCTAACCATTAATATCAGTGGTTTGTGTACACTTAGCCTAATATCAGGATATGGCCCCATGAAATTATCAATCTCTTTGGTAAACAAACGGTCAAAAAATGGGGAAGATAACAGATCCTAAAATGCATATACTTCTTTCAATCTTCCTGTCCCAAAACGGCGTCATTTCATTACAGGCGAGGAAAGGTGCCAATTGCCACACCATTGAGGTCCCTAATTTGGCGAGAATTGCCAATAAAAAGTAGTTCAGCCAAACTAATCCATTGACAACATGTTGTGAGAGACATTTTACAGCGACTTCGTGAATGGTTTGTGAGGCGTCAATCAGATTTTCAAGGAGATAATCCAAGTCAATTCTGTGATAGGCGAATGCTGAGTAGAGTGAGGACAGGTAATAAACCTCCTCAAAGGAAACGGAAAAAGACAAAAATGCCCCCCCCCCCCCCCCCACACACACACACACCCAACAGACCATTCAATTTTCCTCTAGGAAATAAGCTTGGAAGTCGAGGGAAGATTGATCATTTTTCCCAACCAATTAGAGCATGCTGCCATCAAAGACCGTTTGTAGAAAATGCAAACAACATTTCAAGTAAGAGAATCTCATAGATGGCACATATTTGGAACCCGCATCTTCAACCAAAACATTGATTCATCACTCACTTATCATTTCTAGCAAGGAATTTGGTTTAGATATTTATTTTATCATCTTTAAGACCAAAAATTAAATCTTTGAAGAAAAAGAAGACATGTTAATATGCAAGTGATATAAATATAAGGAAAAAGAACATATATGTGTACAATTTTTCAGAAATATCTTTTCTTTACAATTTATGTTGGACTCAACATTGCATAGTAATCCAAAGTGAAATATGATAATAATTATGATAGTTTAGGTATTTCCATTGTTTTTGTATGTCCATCTGCAAAGCATATGTTTATCGAGACAATATGTACAAAAATAATTCATTTATGCTTGTCTTTGGATACTGTCTAATTAAGATAATACTAAGATGTGCTGGAATCTGCTAGTTTAATTGCCATACTGACTTATGGTGTGCCCTTATTGAGGCATATCTTTACTCAAGTACAAATTCGTGCTATTTACTTGCATCAAGAAGGAATATCCGACCAGGTCACAATGACTGATCAAGCACACCTTAGTTTAAACTCGTACAAATCCATCGCAAAGCAACTTAGCTTTCATTATAATTCAAATGAGTGTCCCGGATATTTTAAGATTCTCACAGATATTGAATGGCTGCCTATGTATCAGGGAACATCCAGAAGTACAGGTTGACACTAGGATTTTCTCTTCGATAAGAACAAATGTTAGCATCCCATTAGTGATTAGCTTTTTGTTAAGTTTAAGGGGTTAACAGAATATATTATAATACGTTATTCCTATTCAGAAATATTTAAAAGTTACTTTTAATTCAAATAGGTAGTTCCTACATAACACCTGGTGCTGTATTTCCCTGTCAAGTTCTGAATACTCATATCTATAGTAAGCAAAGCATCACAATAACAAATGCTGAAATACAAACAGAGTACATTCACCGCTGAAATGAATAACCAAATAGGTGAAAAACCTGGATGCACGGAGTCTTTTTTTGTAGTGGTTAAAGATTAACCCTCACCATAAAAACATAGAATGAGACGATTCAATCGTGGTGCTGTTTTGATAATTATAACTTATTTTGGTTTTGACCTATCAATAGCAAAATAAGTCAGAAAACCTATTCATTTTGAAATCATGTTGCGGTGATACAACTTAGAAACACATGTGACACTTTGAAAACCTGATCTGTGTATGTTTGAGTATTGATTAGTGTCAATCCATTTTTCAAGCGTCAAATTGTCTTTTTCTAGTTTTGAATATGAAACTGATTCTACTCATTCATCAACCAGGCTGCAGCTGCAGTTCAATCATCAACATGAAGACGTTCTATCAAAGCTCACTTTTAGCTGATATAATGGACAAGGATGAGGGTCGCTGAGGCATTTGAGAAAAGTGGTATAACGATTTAGATTTGTTAAAGACGCTGTTGGGATACTGAGTGCATAATAAGATTGTTTGTGTGTATTTCAGTAAGTGTGTGTGTTTGTGTGCGAGTTTGTGAGAACATTTGATGCAAGGCAGGCAGCGCCTATTTCATGAACTTCATGTACGTTAAAGATGAGGAGTGATGTTATGAAATATGATGGTGATGATGATGACGATGATGATGGTGCGAATGATTATGTTAATGATATGAAAGAAGATACTGATGGCATAATCTTTAATGATGTATATCCCCAGGAGCTGTTATGAAAATGAAAAAAGTATGTCTTGAAAGTGATAAGAGATATGATTAGAAGTATGCAATGGAAATGATGCATGATGAAAAAACCTTAATACTATGTCCCATTTCAGAAGCGGAGGGAATAAGTACGTAGCTTGCTGTTCATATGGTTGGTTTACTCATAACTGACATCGCAACAAGTAAAGGAGATTAAGAGGTTTACAATGCACTCACATGGATGGAGAGCCATACTTAGAAGTGCATGTTTAAAACCCTCACTCAAAAATAGGTCATGCAATGCTACAACTTTAAATGACGAAGGCCAATGTGAGTACAGAGTCTAGTACTCTTACAATCCATCTATGCCCCAGCAGCTACTTTTCTCGAGTGTGTGCCAACACTGGTCTGGTTTAGATACTTCAGCAGATACCACTTCTTTCGCTGCTGTGTTCAATATGTCTCAAATCATTTTAAATAAGATACAGTTAGGGCAAAACACGTGACCATTTGTCTCCCATTCTTAGATTAACATTTTTTTGTAAAATATTATCATTAACAAATCCTAAATTCTATTCAAAGGTAGACGTGATAAGATTACAATAAAAGTAATTGCAGAGTCAACTAAAAATTCATCAGACCGCCTGACAATTGGGGCGTGTTTTCGGCCGTAAAGCGATGGTAACGCTTTACAGTCTAATAAGTGTGTAAAACAGATAGCTGCAGCATGTGTTAAAGCCATAACTACTGAGACCGATGTGCCCTACAATGAAAGGTAGTAAATACATGCTATATAGTATATAGTTTGGCTGTTGGTTGTCCACAATGTCATTTCCGAGCATGCAAAGCATGTCTTAGTTGTGCAAAATAGTTCTTCATTTGAGGTGCAGTTAAGCTATCAATATAAACTTTTGCGTAATGTGTCCATGCTTTATTAGGCAAAATATCTAGCACGGGGAATGTTTAGAATCCAATATCGGAACATGAGCCATACATTAGTATGATGACAACCCTAAAACGTAGTCAAATTTACGTACTCCATGAAATAGCAGCTGGAATAATAATTGCAGGGCAATGGTTGATTCAATCATTGTAAAAGCCTGTCCTGAATCCGTATGCATTGCACCTATTGCTCATGTTGCTGTGTTCTTTATTTGTATAGAAGATAGAAACAGCTGTTGAATTTCACAAAGTACAGTAAGGTTGCCATGCTCCAGACGTCACAGTGACACTAGTAACGTAACAGCACGTTTTATTCATGTAGTGCACACAGGCTCATATTCTGAACTCCACAAATAGAATGAGCAATGTATATATATATATATATATATATATATATATATATATATATATATATATATATATATATATATATATATATATATATATATATACTTATATATGCATATATATACACACACACAATTATATATATATATATATATATATATATATATATATATATATATATATATATACATATATATATATATATGTATATATATATATATATATATATATATATATATATATATATATACATATATATATATATATATATATATATATATATATATATATATATATATATATATATATATATATAATTGTGTGTGTGTGTGTATATATGCATATATATATGTAGTATGCGGAATATTGACATACACGATTATATATATACATATATATATATATATATATATATATATATATATATATATATATATATATATATATATATATATATAGAGAGAGAGAGAGAGAGAGAGAGAGAGAGAGAGAGAGAGAGAGAGAGAGAGAGAGAGAGAGAGATGGGTATGTATGTGTGTGTGTTTTTGTGTGTGTGTGTAGTATACCATGATATTAACATACACGACTGATATCAATCAAAACATAACATTTGTGTAATAAGCCAATGTTAGAAAACCAATGCCACTTTGCAAAGCCAGGGTATAATTTAAAGTATAATGTTTCATGAATTCCATGCAGGTAGTTCACTCTACAGGGGAATAACTACTAGAAATTCTTACTCACTGTGCCACAGTATATCAATGGCAATCATTAGCCATAGAAAGACTAATCAATAAACGTGCCTGGAGGTACAAGAATTACTATTCACATATGAATATACAGGCTACAGAACAGATGAAGTTTAAGGCCAATTGTAATTGGAGTTTTCGTAATAATCATATGGCTTAACGTAATGGTGCAAAGTAGGTCAGGTTACGATGGTGTAATCAATACATACATTAAAAGATGCTGCCAGAGATATATACATGTACTAAGTATACATGATATTGGAGGATTAGGATTTTGACTGCATGTGTGTGTGTGTTAAACTCCATATCTTAGAATATCTAGGATTTAAAACGTACGAAATATTTTATTCATGATAAAATATTTATCTTGACTTTGATAGGACCATAATTTGAATTACTGTTCCCTGTCGTGCATTAAATTATTATCAATTTTAACATTTCAATTATTTTCTATACGAAGAAAAGAAAAGAAAAACTGTTTTAATAACCATGTCCTAGTCAGCAACACAATTCTTGGGAATATTGCCTACCCATGGGTTTGGGAGGAAATCTGATTTCCTACTCAGCTAGCCTTCTTCTCATTATGCTGAGCTGTTACTGATGGATGTTACAGTGCTACATCTGATCATGTTTAATGGCAGTTGCAAATATACATGCATAAAGCAAACTTATGCAAGCATCAATAATCACTACTGGCAGGCACAACTGTACACGTGCGACTTGGCACATCCCTTAAATTCTTACATTAACAATAGATTTTACATATGTATAATCTATATGTGTTTTGCACATGAATCATAAGAGGCATATCAAGTACCTCAGTGCAGATAAGAGCAAGTATAGAATTAGATGTGTACCAGACCCTACAGAATAACTGCTTTGGTAATAGTGGTTAAAAGGTTTGTAAGATGCAACTTTTGGCTCTCAATGATAAGTGCATCAATTGCTAGAATAGCCCATGAACTAAGTAATTAGGGTTCACCATTCTGAATAGTGTATAATTGCATTATGAATTGTTATATATGGATATCAAGGTGGTTTGTACGCGGAAATTATACAGCTCTATATCTTTAAAGGATTACTTTTATTTTTAGATTTTATTTCATAATTACTTGGCCCAGGTTGGACTTCTTAAGGTTTGCATCAGTTGGTATGTATGCTAAAACGGATATCCTTTATGAACACATGTAAGATTTAAGCTGGTATTATGGAGATAATACCAGTGTTTCCTGTAGCACTTTGTAAGTAGGAATTTGGTATAGTCTTTCTAAAGAAATCTTTTGATCTCCATCTATATATAGATTGGCCTTGGCACAAGAGTATTAAAATACTCGTTCCCAATTTAGAGGATATATGATTGGGTGTGTGCATGTGTGTGTCTGTGTCTCAATAATTAGGAGGCCCCTCGTAATGCTGGAAAATAACTAATGAAAAATGGCATTTAATGAGTGCTATCTATTATGATGATTGAAATTGAAAATGTTGAAATACTAACATGACTGCGTTTACTTTACTATAACATGGTTTGGCCAAAAATAAACCTTGGACAAATAAATGCAGTGTACCATGAGAACAATGTTGCATATTATAAAACATGTTACTGCGAAAACAAAAAGAAAAATCGTTTTCAAACAATGTTTTCAATCAAAATCATAACCATCTCTAACTGTTTGAAGTAAAGAGATATTATTTGGAAATGCTTCAAAGCTGTAATACATGTATTCATCTTGGACCTAAACTCGTCATGACAGTTAACAACATTTTGTTAACTGCGCCAGATTGCCCAGGAAGGTTAATGCAGCTGCATGCACTTTGAGTTCTCATTCAGACGTAGCAACTATCATTCCATCTCGTTTCTCACTAAACAATGTGATTATCAGAATGTTGCATCTCTACTTTAAAAGATGCCCTACCCACTGTGAGACCTCCATCTATATTAAAGATCATCGACTACATCATTATCAATGATTCACTTGCACTTAGGAGAGTGGGTCCAAGGTACAATCATCAGACCAAGAACAGAAAAAACAGTAGGGGTTTAGTCAACGACTGATCTAGGGTATTCTCTTTATGGCCATTTGTTGATGATTGAAAAAAATGCATGGCACAACCTGACCCAATGACATACATATGGGGCAAAACATATCACTATTGTGTTCACATCCATTGTTATGATTACTATATAAGGTAAACCCTCGTGTGCACCACCTAGTACAGGCATTACATGTACATGTACAGTACACTTTTTGTTGCTAAATCCCCAATACACTGTATGATCAAAATTACTTCTCTGAGTAGATTCATTACAATTAAGGGAGGTATGGAGTCAATGTGTCAATGCCAAATACATTAACTAGCATGCCCAATAGACCAGCAGTAACACACCTATAGTGCATACCTTTATAATGGTAACAAATGAAATGCAAAAGAGCTTAAGAGCTTATATATTCCACTCTAAAAGAGTGTATTTAATGTAGCTATGTGATTAATTCAACGTGACTGCAATATCTGAACACGATCTGGTAACAAGCCCCTCCCTTAGAGTTGATGAACAGCAGCTCAATCTAAGGCCAAGGTACGGGTGGAATATTAAATAACAATTTTGAAATAACTGGGTCAAAAGGTTTTTCAGGCATCACAAAACAGTTTGTGTGGCATTTCCATGTCAGGGCACTCTGAGCCCCTAGTCATTGGTATATGTACTGGGGAAGGGATGATGAGGGGATCTAAAGATTTGTAACTGGTTGCTTGTTGTCGAAAACCTCTGCCAAAGGTCATGTTTTTTGGGACCCTGTACGAGGCACCAGTCGACCGGACGTCTGACAGTGCCTGGTCGTAAAAACACCCATGGATGACATGTCAAGAAAATAAGCCAATAAAATAAATGATCCACGTTGCTAGGGAATCGAAGCTAAGTTCAGTTGTGAGGTCATTCCTGCATTAATGCCCAGGAAACTGGTTGGCAATAGGTTATGCGGTCGTGTATTATGCCCAGGCTGCCCATGCATTTAGTGCAGGAATTATATGTCGGCACTGTATGTCATTGAAATAGGGTTAATTGATGGTGGTACTTTCTCTTTGGTGATTTCCTCCACCAATAAAAAGGGTTGTGTGGTAGAAAAGTGATGATAAACAAAACTTTAATTTCCAAATAAGTGTGCATTCCCCTGAGCAAATAACAAACACAGCCGGCTCAACCCTATGCAGTCATGAACATGTCACGCTAGCCTAGAGGTATAAGCTGTTGCTGATGAATCATTCTGTCTCTCAACTCTGCTAGGATTTGAATCTTTCTCGACACATTTGAAAAGATTGCCAGTGACTTGTGGTTTATAAGGGATGACTTATTCAACCATGTGTGACGTGTTTGTTTAATGATAATATGCAAAATACGTCATAAAGAGAGCACCTAGTCTAATTTCACACATGTCAAATAGTAGGATGACTGCTTTTTGGTATATCAGACAATTACAATGTGAAAAGGTCACTCCGATGTCAAGTTTCAATCAAAACAAAAATGATGATAACGAATAAAATCCAAATGAAAGTAAAACACCTGTTACTGGACGCCATGTGGGTGACAGAAGATCATTAAATCATGTAATCTGAATGATCTGTTTATGATAAATATGTATGCGGCCATGATTCAAATGATGAGATGTGTTTGGTGTATTTGCAATGCTGTAATGTTCGGTGAAACTCGGTGAAACTCAGTGAGATGCGATATTTCCCAAACCATTTATATAAGCTAGGCACAATCTAGTCTCAATACTGTAGAAAAAGTGACAGAATTTGAAAAATAGTATCGAAAAACGCAAATAACATGTTAAGTTGCAAGTCATTCATGTTCGTTCCAATGTATCATCTTTTCTCAAATACGTGAAGAGAGGTGAATTCTAACTGAAAATACCAAAAACCTGTTTAGCAACGGGCGGTTTAAATATTTACATGTGTTGTGCTTGGGTGACGGTGCATGGGTGTCTTTGATCGAGTGTAAAGATTGAAGCTCTAGATATGAATGAAAGATGTCAAAGTCAGATAGATCGAGAGTGTTGACCTTTGTTACAGAAGCACAAATAGTAGCTAATGTGGCAAATGTTTTTGTTTTTGAACTGCAGAACTGGCAATGAATATATATATATATATATATATATATATATATATATATATATATATATATATATATATATATATATATATATATACATATATATATATATATATAAATATATATATATATATATATATATATATATATATATATATATATATATATTTATATATATATATATATATATATATATATATATATATATATATACATGTATATATATATATATATATATATATATATATATATATATATATATATATATATATATATACATATATATATATATACATATATATATGTATATATATATATATATATATATATATATATATATATATATATATATATATATATATATATATATATATATATATATATATATATATATATATATATATGTGTGTGTGTGTATATATATACATGTGTGTGTATGTGAGTCTCACATGTAATTCCCCTGTTAGCTCACTATCTTGCTGTGCACGTAACTGGGCCAGGTGTAACGCAGACACATATATAAAGAAAAAATCCATATAATAACATCTATGCGATGACTCACAGGTAAACATATTTTCGTCGAAAGATACTGTAACATTATGAAATTCATTCACGTGCATTCTCGGGTTATTTGTGTCTCAATGGAATTGCTTTTTGAAGGCAATTCAGCCCATGCAAGTCAGGGTAGCGAAAGATCCAGATATGTTTTGATAGTGCTTATTATTGATAGCCACATCTGAGTAACGAAGGGGATGTTGCTGTGTTCTAATGCAGGGGGAAAGAGAGAAAGATACTTGGGTAATGTATATAAACGATTAGCTACCAGTGTGGTTGCTACAGTGGGTGCTTAATCTGGGCTGCGACTTATGTAAAGTATTATGAAAGCCCCTGCAGTGTCAGAATAATCATTATAATCTAAAATGTGTATTTATTAGGAGGCCATCGTCGTTATTAGAAACCCCCTACTGACTGCCATTTCTTTAGAAGCCCTGTTTGGTGACCTTAATTAAGTATTGCCCTCAGGGCAAAACACTACACAGCTTAATCAATAATAAGCTACTAACACAGATACAGGGCGTTCAGATAGATGTATGTTTCTTAGTATTGGAATGAAAGTGTGCGTTATGGTGTACTAGTTGTCAGGCAAGCAGTATTTTGTATATCTCTTTGAAATCCAGTGGGAATATACTTTAGAAAGTGTAGAATATCTTGACTATGAAAAGTTGCATTACCAAAACAAGTATGTTGATACATAATCGAAGCAAGAAGCTTGGGATTGAATATATCTCAAACTACCTGAACAATTTCACCAGTAAGCTAGAAGGGAGAGAAACAGGAAATTATTTGTGCTTGGTGCTAGTTTTGGCATAATAGATATCCGGCAGGCATGATACGTGGGCGTTTCTGCCAGTGAAATAAGTACAACTCCGTGCATCCAGACTTCTCACGATCGGGTTATGCATTATGTATCTCTGTACGTGAGGAACACCTCTGATTATACTTAAATACCAACGCTTTAAATAACCTTTCAAATGAAAATGCCATTAACACATACTCCATATGACATACCTGGTGTAACTGACTTGATAATCCATGCCACTGCTCAACAGCCAACGGATGTGTATGGCGTATGGTGATGAATACATTTTAATTTCACTAAAATCATTTCAATGCTGCTGCTGTTTTTTGTTGTTTTCATTTAAGGTCGCTTCTTTATTATGCCATGATAGACGAATGATGTTGAATGAATGCTATACTTTGGCAGTGTTCTTTGATTTAGAATCAGCTGCCGAGCCGTTGCCAAGTTTCACTATTGTCTGCCCTTGGCTGTCATACTTAACCACTGTATCAACTGGTGGCTTAATGGTGTCCCTCAAATGGCCGGTAGAGGGCGGTCCGAACCCGTACTGTTCAACGTAGCTCTCCGAGCGAAGCCGAATGTTAATACCCTTACAGCGGAAACAGAGGATTTCCTTGAATGGAGTCCTGAAATCTCTGTTAAACCTGGCGTATATGATGGGGTTTAAAAGTGAGTTTGTGTATCCCAGCCACAGGAAGATGCTATGGATCCAGCCAGGTATACAGTTGTCAGGGTCGCTACAGAAGGGTCTGATAAGGGCTACAATGAAGAAGGGTATCCAGCAGGCCGTGAAAGCTCCCATTATCACCCCTAGAGTTTTGGTTGCCTTGGACTCCTTCCCCCTCATGTGGGCGGTCCTCGGACGAAGTGACTTAAAGTTAAAGCGCCTCATTGCTGACAGCTTCTGTGGCGTTGAATCGGTAGACCTCTTTGGTAGCATACTGGCCGTTGTGTCGTCTGATCGTCTTTTTAAATTACCATTAGGGCAGACATTATGGTTTTCCTCCTTTTCGCTACTGCTGCTAGGTCGTTTAGAGGTGTTGGTAACTTGCGAATGTTCAAGACTGCTACATCCAGCAGCCTTCGATTTGGCTTCAGCTTTCGCTATCTTCGATGATAATTTAAATATTCTATAATATAAGACGATCATGACCGCAAGTGGTAAGTAGAAGGCACCTATCGTTGCATAAAACTGATAACTAATCTCTTGACTAGGGATGCACACGCGTTCGCGGTGCCGGGACTTCCAGCCAAAGAGAGGGGGTATGCTGATGAGAGCGGAAGCGAGCCAAACCCCCGCTATCATATAAGCCATCCTACGGGGTGTCCTTTTTACGGCATACTGAAAGGGCCGGGTTATAACAAGGTAGCGGTCAACACTAATACAGCAAAGGTTCAATATTGAGGCAGTACATAACATCACATCCATGGAGACCCAGGCGTCGCAGAGTCTCTCCCCTAGAGCCCAGTAGCCGTGGAGCTCATTGACCACAGCCAGGGGCATGACCAATAACCCCACCAAGAGATCCGACACTGCCAAAGACACAATAAGTAAGTTTGACGGCGTTTGGAGTTTCCTAACTATGGCAACTGCGGTACACACCAGAATGTTTCCAAGTACTGTGCCCACTGTTAAGACACCGAGGATCAGGCCAATGATGAACATAAGCCAGATTTCGTAAGGGTACCCCTCAAACCCTGGCGGCAAGATTTCGGGCTCTCCTTCGCTAGTGTTGCCCCCAAGAAGGGTATGGTTGAGACTGACGTTTCCGTGGGCGTCCCAGCCCCCCTGGGAGTATTTGAGACTGGTCTCCGGGGGCTTTAAAGTCATATTCCACACCGATGTATTCATCCTGGATATGATAGTGTTAGGATATAATATCTCCAATCAAGCAGGACTCCATTTTATAGATGTGTTAACTTAAGATCCCATAGAGTAGTTCCTTACATGTTATCTCAGTATCACGACAGGCCTACCGGATGAGGCAGACGCACACAGACGGCGATGATGATGAGGAAGGCGAAGTAATTTTGTAAGTTTTCCTACTCAGTAGTTAAGAGGTAGAGTGTCGCCGCACTCCCTTCCAATGTTCGTCTGCCTCCGTATGCCCCGAACACTGCTATGTAGGAAGTAGCTCGGCACTCTCCGCGCAGACACACGATTTAACAAAGCTCCTCGCAGCAGCGAAGAGGCGCAGTAGTCAGTCAGTTGCTGTTTGTATACTTGTCAAATCAAAATAGTGGTTAGCAAGACAACGGAGCCTATTGCCCTACTAATTTTTTCCCCTAAGCAATCGATACACGCTGCAACTGGGAGGTGTAGGTAATCGATGTTCAATAGCTCATGACAATGCCATAGTTATTCCATTCACACAATAAGCAATGTGTGCATGCCGGTGGGACAGCTATGTCGATATCCAATGTAGTAGAAATGTCAACGTCTGACTGACTCAGTGGAACGTTTCCTTGTCATGCTTTCGCCGCCGTAATGTTTATACGCACAAGTGGTTTCCTTCAACGTCACCTCTCCACACAACTGTAAGAAATAAAAACAAACTTTGTAGATAGCACTTCTCCGAAGATAGCACAATTCAGATAGAATAATGTTCAACTCAGTCAAAAGAAAGTTTCTCTAATTATCCTCTCGGTGTTTTTGAGTTTTGTTTTTTCAGCGAATTGATCGTAGGTTAGCTTTTCCAAAAAAGGTTACTTGAATGCGTGTTAACTGTCAACCACTTGACGTATTGTCGCAGGCGTACAATAAATACAGTTTCCGGGGCAGATGTGATGCAAGTTCGTGGCCTCGTGTTCAGTTACATACATGTAGTCGTTACTATTTTTGTGGGCCACTTGCCACCACTAAATCTAGCACAAACTTCAGTCCATATGTTACATAAAATACCTTCCGATATTGTTAAGTTCTTTTCGAAGATATTAACTTTTTCCGTACCTTGATGTCGTCAGTTATACGCTGTCAACACAGAATATCTGCTGGTTGGTTATGTTGCTGCTGCTGTTATTGTTGTTGTTGTTGTTGTTGTTGTTGTTGGTGTAGGTGGTGGTGGTGATGATCCACAGACGTCGTTACTGGTAGCTGTTTGAGTGCTTCTGTCGACTCCACTGCCAGTAGCAGCACACTTAAGGCCGTCTGCTATGCTCCGAGCCACGTTCACCACTGTACGTTAAGCAACCCGGCCTGTTCAGCGCAGAGATTAGCTGTAAGAAAGAAAGTATGGGTTACTAATGCGCATTGAGAAAACCCAATCATGCGTATTGCTTGCAGCTTAGAAGGTATACTCAAGCATGGGCGTTATAGATGTATGTATGTATGTATTACTATTCGGATATTGTTCTTAATCCTCTTACCATCCTTTATCGATAGTTTACAGAATTCATATTGAAAAGTGTATAAGCTTCGATTGCTGCTATTTTCTCCCTTTCTCCACTCTCAATGCACGCACTGTTGAAGGGATACATCAAGATTTTGATACAGAAATTAATTGAGCATGGCTAGTTTTAGCTCAGACTCGTCAACACATTAAGGGGAGTAGTGGTGAATTTACGGCACTTTATATAGTATGATCATTGACTATAGTCATTGGTGTACACAATCATAGCAATCCAAATCATAATATGAGAAAAACAAAATAACAATAAAGGTTATTTCACAACAAACGAACAAACAAGGAAGAAGTAATCTAAACAAGGAAATGGCAGTAAAGCTGCTCCTTTACTATAATGCGAGTTAAAAAAATAGGTATGTTAAGCTAGCAGTGCTTTAAACTAGATCATACAAAGATTTCTCAATTAGTTGCTCCTAGGTTTTATGTTTATCGGCAATGATGGATGTTTGGTTAGTAAAGTAACCCCGCCCCCTTCAAAATCCCTTCCCTCAAATACCCTTGCCTCATGTTGATGTAACAGACGATTACATAATATTTTCCAACCAGACTCAATACCATTCACAACAATTAACTATTTATTGAATGCCAGCAATGACTGTATGTACATGTATCTAGGAACTCCATACTTTAGAAGTGCGCCTGGAATCTCCTAATATTATCCGGGGTCATGATGCGATGGTGTCTTGAGCATGTATATGTAGTATACTAGAGTAGCACCTAGAAATATACTAATACCAGTAAAATGAAATGAAATATTCTCCTATTGATGTATACACACCTCGGAGGGAACCCACTATGGACAAGAAACCATGCGATGGAAGTGTTGTTTACGGCGATGTCATCGTGTCCATTTCGCGTAGTTGTTTATATCTAGGGTATTCTCTGTAATAGAGTTGAGCCCCCGTAGTTATTTACACATGTCTAAAATACCTCCAACTCACCGTTCGATCTAGCATCGATCACAACTTGTCCTCACACCCCTAGCAATCGATGCCACTTAATCATATCATCAATAATCCAAACGCCTCAACGAATGCGATATGTTTGCGGTATGCACTGTGCAGTTCCGGGGCTGAAAACTACCTCTCTCCGGCGCAAGACTTGCAAGACTTGTGGGTGCAGGAAATATTCACACCATAACGAGGCTCATCTAAGTAGGAAACTAGTTAGCCACATCCCCGGGCCCCAGGAGGACAGGTGACTACAAGTGTTTAATGTTGACTAGTCAAAACATCCGTGAAGTGCCAGCACATTTTTTTGTTCAGCAGAAATACAACAACAGCGCTCTTTCCCCATGACCTGGATCGAGGAACAGAGGCCTGGATTGAACACGACTCTCAAGTGAACTCTACAATGTTAAAACATGTGTGTATTGGCAAATAGAGGCAACTGGAAGAGCCCCCTATGTGCATTACGCCTAGCTACCTCCTGTTTACCGGCTGCAGGCGAAAGATGCTTTTCTGTCTACTCAGTTGAGAGTAAGGTTACAGCACCATGCACGAATACTAGGCTTATTTGACCTAAATCATCGCACATGTGGGACGACTGAGGGCTGCCACTCTAAATAACTGCCATCCCCAAAAATTCTTCTCAGATCAAGGTTACTAGGTTACTGTAAGGTGACTCAATGTGCGACCTAACTTGGCCCCAGCTCCCGAAATGAGAAGCTGCGTGTTAGGATACATTGCAAAAAGAACTTTGAGCCCGGCATCTGACATTGAAACAGATAACTCTGCTGAAATGCTCATTACCCCTTATGTTTCGATTTTAATGAGAGCACATAGATAGGGTTTAAAGAACCGTCAAATAAGAAAATAGTTAACCTGCATATTACGTCAATTACATCCGAAGGATTACTCGCCACTGATTGTCCCTTCATGAATCGTTTATATCAACACACTGCTTTCAATAATTAAAACATTTCCCTTCGAAAGATACCTACACAATACATCAAATCGACCTCTAATGCTTTTCTAGGGAAGCAGCATGATACTTACTTCCGAATTGTAGGAGATATCCTTCTGAAGCAGGCAATCGCCCTTGCAATACCTACTGTCATTGAAATGATACCAAGGAAATAGGGGAAATTCCGAATTATTTAAGGACAGCATATATATATATATATATATATATATATATATATATATATATATATATATATATATATATATATACATATATATATATATATATATATATATATATATATATATATATATATATATGTGTGTATTTATATATATACATATATATATATATATATATATATATTTATATATGTATATATATATATATATATATATATATATATATATATATATATATATATATATTCATATATATATATATATATATGGATATATATATATATATATATATATATATATATATATATATATATATTCATATATATATATATATATATATGGATATATATATATATATATATATATATATATATATATATATATATATATATATATATATATATATATATATATATATATATATATATATATATATATATATATCTGCATGAGATACGTACTCAGTATAGTCGATGACCCTATAGCTACCCAATCATCGTAGAGCTACTGCATAATGTCACGGGTGCATGTCATCAAGTGCAACTATTTTCTATGACCCTTGCATTTAACCAAAGGGTAATCCTGTGACGGATCAGAGTGAAGTCCTGTGATTCTGACTCAGGGGTATACTGACGAGAATAACATACTTTATATATAATAAATCATTAATTTTACCTGCTACAAAGCCTAGCACTATGCCAGCACTTTTCTCATTCCTTTTTACTCCAATGTATATAACTGATTCTACCCCGAGAAAGTTCAGTTCCACACTTGTGCACCAGGTGGCCACAGTGAGATCTTTCCAAGCTGTTGGTTCTAGTGAAGTGACCGAGTGACTATTATTGGCACCAGCTATGGTCAGCCAAAGACACTAACAATTGGGCATAAGAAAGACCGTTACTGCATGAGAAATGCATAATTTAACTATACTGTATTTAATTATACTTGGAGCTATAGTTCACCACCATGCCAATTCTCGCCCTTATGTCAAAATATCAGCCAATCTAACAAGGGGAATGCTCACGGTCAAACCACTCTTTAGTTCAAAACAAGTCTTATATTAAACCTACTTCACAAGGTCTAGTTCCAAGTACAAGTCTTAAACCTCCCAATGTTAAGGCTACTTTCGTCCAAATCACACGGATGCAAAGAATTTCGAAAAATATCTAAACTCCGTCGTGTTGGTATTCATTGGATAGCTCCCGCTGGGTACTTTCAGATGATTTCCCATGTGTCATGATTTCAGTCATTTTTCAGGGTTTTCCTGGTCCATTTTGTATTGGCAATATTAGCCACCAGCATTATAAGGGTTAAGAATAAGTACAGCGATAGTGAATATAGAATGTATCTGAAAACCTCACACAACGTATTGATAATGACAATAAAGAAATCGTGTATAACGATGGCATTAACATGCAAATACCGTACCAAACCATGCGAACGTTTTAAACGTGCTGTAACAAAGGAAACCACCATTCCGTATACATTGGACTAATTCCAATGTCCTCAGCGGGTTCATATTATATAATATCCTTTAATATGTTCACATATGATATGACAGTATAATACTCATGGTACCCTTGGTATTGTTTTATCAATGAGTGAGTCTTGCCAAAGCAAAGATGAAATCTTCATTCCAAACAAATAAAGGGATTTAACTGATAGTGGTCTAATGCATTAGAAGATTGTTGGGAAAGATTATAAATATTGCAGGGGCTGCCACAATAGCAGAGTGGTCTAACAGTAGTATATATATATATAGTTTATGGACTAGTAGTTTCACTACAAAAACATATATAAATATAGGTGAAATAATATAACATAGTAGAAAGAATCAACTTAGGGAATACAAATAAATAATCAAATCAAAAGAAAACACAAAGTGTCGTTATATATACAAGTAGAACGGGTCCTATACCATGTCCTGTAAATCAAAACTGGTCTTTGTCGCCCGGTTTGACACACGATAACTACAGATACGAAATTATCCTATACCGCTCTTAGTAGTGCAAAACGACTGATCGCTGTCTCACACCACTGCTAAACATGTCATGTATGAATTCGGTTCGGGGTTTGCGAAAAGGTTGCCAGTGAATGGATGTCAGTCAGAGGCATATTGTTTTACGTCAGTTTTCTCAAGAATTAATATATTTCTGGTTATCATTCATATTTTTATAGCTGAAAAAGTAGCTTTAAATGAAAAACCAAATTCCAACATATATTAATTGTGGATGGAGAGGCCTTACACTAAGAATATCGTGTAGGTTTGCCCAATATCTATTGAATTGTCTCGTGGTGCGTCCTCTTTTAAACCGATGGACACTAAATGGACGGAGAGGGTTACGTACATGTAGCTTTCAACAGCTTAGTTCATAGTTAGTTCTCGACGAGATAGAAACCAGGAACCTGGATGAAATTCCCCTCTCTTTACGAATAGTTCCAAGGGGTCCTTCTGTTGCGTGAGGGCCATAAAGGCCGTTTACAATGCCGCACATTTATATAGCGACCAGGTCAATCCACATATAGTGATCCAGCAGAATCTCGAACCTGTGAACTAACGCTAATTGGGAGCCACAGTACGACGACAACAATGTATTTCTGAACCATAGAAAATCCAACCCCGTAAGATTTCGATTGACTTAACAATTGCTATATCAAAG